>OW121744.1:27244826-27307326 GCA_933228675.1 Stomorhina lunata | reverse complement strand
AATTTTCTATAGAAAACTTTCGTACCAAAAAGTTTTCTATAGAAAACTTTGGTACCAAAAAATTTTCTATAGAAAACTTTTGCACCAAAAAATTTTCTAGATAAAACTTTGGTACCAAAAAATTTTCTATAGAAAACATTGGCACCAAAAAATTTTCTATAGAAAACTTTTGTACCAAAAAATTTTCTATAGAAAACTTTGGTACCAAAAAATTTTCTATAGAAAACTTTGGTACCAAAAAATTTTCTATAGAAAACTTTTGTACCAAAAAATTTTCTATAGAAAACTTTGGAACCAAAAAATTTTCTATTGAAAACTTTGGTACCAAATTCGTCTTTTAGGGTTAATAATCTCCGTACATCCTTCGGTATGAAGGGCTTTTAGTCTGTAGCGTATCAATTGGTCGTTTTAGTCCACTTCACCACTTCCTTGCTTTTTTTTACTTTTTACCGCATTCAAAATAATTTCCATTTTGACATTTGTTATGAAGAGTAAAATTAATGTAATTCGTTAGGTACCGTCGTCTCCTGTACTTTTTTTTTTACTTAACCTCTGTCTTTATTATTTTAACACATTTTTTGTTAATTTTCATTTTTTTAATTTATTTTTGTTACCTTTAGCCATTTGAGGAGTAAGGTTGCAATTTTAATTAATTAAATCTGTGGAATTGTGTGCAGGTTTTTTGTTTTGTTAAATTCTACATTATGTCGGTTTTATAAAGGATGTAAAAAAGGATTTTTTTATTTTTAGGTTTAAATAAATGTTTTAGAGATAATGAATGAACGAGGTCATGGAAATTGTGGGCTTCTATTTGTAACTCGATTTGTTGCTTTAAGAAATTCTCAACGGATGGTTCAGTTATAAAAGTATATAAAAGTATATAAATGGGTCCATAATACTACTGCCCTACTAAAGTCTCATCTTGTGATGATTCAAGCAACCTGTGCTTTGTTTAATGCAATAGACAAGGTCAAAAAACATCCAGACTAAGCAACCACATATGAAATCAAAATATTTTATACTCTCGATGCAGAACAATGTCTATGAATATGTGTATCTATATCACTTCTAAAAGAAACCCATATGTACTTATATGCAAAGTTTAATATTTAAGACAAAATCATGAAATACTCGTAACTGTTGTGTCATGTTCGTGATGCAAAGAACAAAAAACTGACAAAATTCTGAAAATGAAAGTTATATTTCATTTTTTAAATGAAAGCAAAATATTTTGATTTGTAACATTAAAACATCAAAAGGAGTGGAACCTACCAAATACAAAAGAGGAGTCATGAAAATAAAAGCTGTCCAAAAAACAACCACTGTCTGACGAGAAGGGTACGAGAAGGTGGTTGATTAAAAATAGTTAATAAATTTTCATTAAAATTTTTTTAACAGAACAATTTTTTAGAGAAAAAATTTTTTAAGACATTTTTTGGTACGAAAATTTTTTTAAATGCTAAATTTTTAATAGAAAAATTTTTATAAAAAAAATTTATAGAAAAACTTTATATAAAATTTTTAGTAACAAATTTTCTAAAACTTTCTATAGGAAAAATTTTTCAAACTGAAAATTTTCTATAGAAAAATTTTTAAAACAAAAAATTTCTATAGAAAATTTGTTTAACAATTTTTATAGAAGAATTTTTGAAAGCGAAAACTTTTATCAAACAAAAAACTTCTATAAAAAATATTTGAAAGCGAAACATTTTGTATACAGGAATTTTTTATGATTTTTTTTTAAAGAAAAATTTTCCAACAAAAAATTTGTCGTAGACATTTATTTTAAACGATTATATATTTTTAAAATTTTTTGTCTAAAAAGTAGTTTTTACATTTTTTTAAAGAAAATACAAAATTTTTTTTTATAGAAAATATTTTTGTCCAAAAACTTTTCTATAGAAAATTTTTTGGTACAAAATTTTTCTATAAAAATGATTCAGTCCTAAAATTTTTCTGTACAAAATTTTTCAATAGAAAATTTTTGGTAAAAAATTTTTTTGTAGAAAATTTTTTGTTGGAAAATTTTTTGGCCATAAAAAATTTATTTGTACAAAATTTTTCTATAGAAAATTTTTTGGTAAAATTTTTTCTATAAAAAATTTTGCCCTAGATCATTTTTTAGTACAATACTTTTCTAGAGAAAATTTGTTGATACAAAAGTTTTTCGGCCCAAAAATTTTTTGTTACAAAAATTTTTCTATAAAAATTATCACTTTTTGTTCCAAAAAAATTTCAATAAAAAAATGTTGTACCAAAAAAAAATAGAAAAATTTTGTACCAAAATATTTTCTATAGAAAACTTTTGTCCAAAAATTGTTTCTATCGAAAACTTTTACACCAAAAAATTTTCTATAGAAAACTTTTGTACCGAAAAATTTTTATAGTAAAATTTTGTACCCAAAAATTTTCTATAGAAAAATTTTGTATCAAAAAAAATTCTATAGAAAAATTTTGTACCCAAAAATTTTCTATAGAAAAATTTTGTACAAAAAAAATTTCAATAAAAAAATGTTGTACCAAAAATTTTCAATAGAAAAATTTTGTATCAAAAAATTTTCTATAGAAAAATTTTGTACCAAAAAATTTCTATAAAAAAATTTGTAGCAAAAAAATTTCTAAAAAAAAATTTTGTACAAAATTTGTAGCAAAAAAATTTTCTATACAAAAAGTTCTATAATTTTGTAACCAAAAATTTTCTATAGAAAAATTTTGTACCCAAAAATTTTCTATAGAAAAATTTTGTGCCCAAAAATTTTCTATAGAAAAATTTTGTGCCCAAAAATTTTCTATAGAAAAATTTTGTACCCAAAAATTTTCTATAGAAAAATTTTGTACCCAAAAATTTTCTATAGAAAAATTTTGTACAAAAAATTTTCTATAGAAAAATTTTGTACCCAAAAATTTTCTATAGAAAAATATAGTACCAAAAAAATTTTCTATAGAAAAATGTTGCACAGAAAAATGCAAAAAATTTTCTAAGGAAAAATTAAATACCAAAAAATTTTCTAAAGAAAACTTTTGTACCAAAAAATTTTTTATGGAAACATTTTACACAAAAAAATTTCAATAGAAAAAATTTGTACCCAAAACTTCTCTATAAATAAAAATTTTATACCAAAAAATTTTCTATAAACAAATTTGCTACCAAACAATTTTTGTAATTTTCTATAGAAAATTTTTGTACCAAAAAAATTTCAATAGAAAAGTTTTGTACCAAAAATTTCTTATAGAAAAATTGTATCTAAAAAATTTTTATACAAACATTTTATTCTAAAAAATTTTCTATAAAAAAATTTTGTACAAAAAAATTTTGTACCAAAAAATTTTGCACCAAAACATTTTCTATAGAAAAACAATTTTTTTAATAAAAAAAAAACCAAAATTGTTATAATTACAATTTTTCTGTATAAATCTTTTTGAACCTGCCTTATATAAAAGAAATTGACGCCCGAAGCAAAAGCAACATGTCCATTTGAATGAGGGCATAACAAGCGAAATTTCAAAGAATTTGTGCATTGCAGAGCCCTTTTTTTAATTTACATGAAAAACCGGAAACTTGCTGGAAAAAAGGATTTACATATTTTTTTGCCTTTTCACACAAATAAACAAATATGACTTTAAACTGGAATGAATGAACATGTTTTCAATCAAATTTTATTATTTTTTTATTTTTTCATGTATTTGTTTTAAAAATATCCTTTAAATACATTCATATGTGTTAGTTATTTAAGCCAGTTTAAAATGAAAATAATCAATAAGTAAATCAAGCGGAAATTGTTCGATTTGATCCCTTTTTGTTACCCTACACTTAGATAAAAGGTGTTTGTATTTTTTCTATTATTTATTCGTCAATAAGAGGTATGAGCTTTTCCTAACATCTTTTTATCATTTAAGTTACGCCCCTAAAGATAAGTGCACATACTGAGTCCAATAACGAATTAAAACATTTTTAGATACCCTTTCTTAGCTTTCTGAAATGACCAATATACCAGAGGCTTCTAAATAGTTCGAATATGCAACAGAAAATGAACCCGTAATATTTTAATATCTAGCACTTGCGAAAACTACTAAAAATATAATAGATATCAAGTTCAAAAGCTCAAAAAATCAGTTTTATTTGTATTTAGTGTTGTAGCGCGTTATCATGTCGAATTTAACTTACTTTACTTTTTTCTTTTTATTTATTTATTTTTATATCAAAAGGTTAACATTTTATTTGTTATCTTTTTATACATTTGGGTTCAATAATTTTATGATTTTATTGTAATAATTTTTCCTACGCAAACTGTGTTACAAATGGCCTGTATCATTTTGGTACTCACTAGAGGTATGCATCAAGTGATTTCGGTTTTCGAATTTTAAACTACAGATTTGGCAAGCTTTATCAAATCTTATGACTATCAAAAAGAAAGTTTGGTACAAAATTTTCCCATAGAAAATTTTTTTTAAAAAATTTTTTGGTTCAAAAGTTTTCTATAGAAAATTTTTTTTGGTACAAAAGTTTTCTAAAGAAAATTTTTTGGTACAAAAGTTTTCTATAGAAAATTTGTTGGTACAAAAGTTTTCTATAGAAAATTTTTTGGTACAAAAGTTTTCTATAGAAAATTTGTTGGTACAAAAGTTTTCTATAGAAAATTTTTTGGTACAAAAGTTTTCTCTAGAAAATATTTTGGTACAAAAGTTTTCTATAGAACATTTTTTGGTACAAAATATTTTTATAGAAAATTTTTTGATACAAAAGTTTTCTATAGAAAATTTTTTGATACAAAAGTTTTCTATAGAAAATTTTTTGGTACAAAAGTTTTCTATAGAAAATTGCTTGGTACAAAAGTTTTCTATAGCAAATATTTTCTTACAAAAGATTTCTATAGAAAATTTTTTGGTACAAAAGTTTTCTATATAAAATTGCTTGGTACAAAAGTTTTCTATAGCAAATTTTTTCTTACAAAAGTTTTCTATAGAAAATTTTTTGGTACAAAATTTTTTTATAGAAAATTTTTTGGTACAAAAGTTTTTTATAAAAAATTTTTTTGTACAAAAGTTTTCTACAGAAAATTTGTTGGCATAAAACATTTTTATAGAAAATTTTTTGGTGCAAAATTTTTCTTTTGTAGCAATAAATTTTTTATAGAAAAATTTTCTATAGAAAAATTTTGTATCAAAAGATTTTCTATAGAAAAGTTTTCCTTCAAAAAATTTAATATAGAAAAATTTTCTAGACAAAAATTTTTACTCGAAAATTTTCTATAAAAAAATTTTTAAACAAAAACATTTTTTAGTACAAAATTTTTCTATATAAAATGTTTTGGTACAAAATTTTTTATAGGAAATTTTTTGTTACAAAAATGTTTCTATACAAAATTTTTCAGTACAAAAATTTTTCCTTTAAAATGAGTCAATCTTAAAAATTTTATTTTTCTATAGACAATTTTTTTGAATAAATTTTTTTGCAGAAAATTTTTTTTTAAAACAATTTTCTGTAGAAAAGTCGTTGGTATAAAATTTTTTAATCCAAAAATTTTTTTTATAAAAATGATTCAGTCTAAAGGTTTTTGTTTTTCTCTAAAAAATTTTTGATACAAAAATTTTTGGTACAAACTTTACTATAGAAAATTTTTCTAAAGAACATTTGTGGGTACAAAATTTTTAGACAGAAATTTTTTTTACAAAATTTTTCTATAGGAAATTTTTAAATACAAATTTTTCTATTGAAAATTTTGTTGTACAAAATTTTTCTATAGAAAAATTTTTGGTATAAAATTTTTAATAAAAAATTTTTCGTTATATTTATTTATACAAAATTTTTCAGTACAAAAATTTTTCTTTAAAAATGATTCAGTTATAAAATTTTTATTTTTCTATAGAACATTTTTTTGTACAAATTTTTTTATAGCAAATTTTTTAGTAACAAATTTTTTGGTAAAAAAATTTTTATAGTAAAAAAATTTTTATAGTAAAACAATTTTTGCATAAAAATGATTCAGTCTTAAAATTTTTTGATTTTCTATAAACAATTTTTTGATACACAATTTGTACCAAATTTTACTATAGAAAATTTTTCTACAAAATTTTTCTAAAGAAAATTTGTTTTTACAAAATTTTTCTATAGAAAATTTTTAGGAACAAAAAAAATTTTCTTTACAAAAATTTTCTATAGTAAAATTTGTACTAAACAATTTTGTATCAAACAATTTTTTATAAAAAAACAAAAATTTTCAGACTGAATTATTTTGATAAAAAAATTTTTGGATTAAAAAATTTTTGTACCAAAAAATTTTCTATAGAAACATTTTGTACCAAAATATTTTTTATTGAAAAGTTTAAGATCAAAAATTTTATATAGAAAATTTTTTATAAACAAATTTTCTATACAAAAATTTTAACGACAAAATGTTCAATAAAAATAAATTTAAATAAAAAAAATTTTAAACAAAGAAATTTTCTATAGAAAAGTTTTGTACAAAAAAAAATTTCAATAGAAAAGTTTTGTGCCGAAAACTTTTCCAAAAGTTTTGTATCAAAAAATTTTCTAAAGAGAAATGGCCTGTATCTGTTTTTTACCCACTAGAGGTAGCCATCAAGTGATGTTGCTTTTCAATTTTAAACTACAAATTTGGCGAGTTTTATCAAGTCTTTATGACTATTAAAACTTTTCATAGAGGGATTATATTCAAAAATTGTCAGATCAATTTTTTTATTCTGCCGAACTAACGAAACCAACATTTTGAGTGAAGAAACTTTACTTCACTCAAATTTTATATCTCACAAACTAACAGTCTGACAGATGTCAGATTAACATACGCTCCTAAAAATCCTTAAGATTTAATTTGACATGAAAACGTGTTTTTCCTTTTCCTACTTTTATTAGTAAATATTGATAGTCTTTAAATGTATATTATTTTTAATACTTTTTATTATGGGCTTTAAGATTCAATAAAGTTAACCCTTTCCCGGTCACTTTTTATACTCACCATCAAAAAGAATGGGGGTATATTGAAATTGTCATACCGTTTGTAATTTCCTTAATATTGGCTCAAAAACCAAAAACGATATATATTCTGAATCCTTATGAAATTCTAAGGGGATTGAGCGATGTCCATCTGACTATCCTTCCGTCTGTCTGTCTGTCTGTCTGTCTGTCTGTCTGTCTGTCTATCTGTCTGTCTGTCTGTCTGTCTGTCTGTCTGTCTGTCTGTCTGTCTGTCTGTCTATCTGTCTGTCTGTCTGTCTGTCTGTCTGTCTGTCTGTCTGTCTGTCTGTCTGTCTGTCTGTCTGTCTGTCTGTCTGTATGTCTGTCCGTCTGTCCGTCTGTCCGTCTTTTCGTCTGTCTGTCTGTCTGTATGTCTGTCCTTCCGACTGTCTGTCTGTCTGTCTGTCTCTCTTTCTGTATGTCTGTCTGTCTGTATGTCTGTCCGTCTTTTCGTCTGTCTGTTCGTCTGTCTGTCTGTCCGTCTGTCTGTTTAAATCACGATAACGCCTTAACCAAAGGAGCTAGCTCACTGAAACTTAGAAAGAACATTCTCCATCTATGAGAAAATTTTGGTATTGAAATTTGGTAAAATCGGTTAACATTTGACCATAGCTCCCGTATAACCTCGCCTAGGCAAATCGCTTATTTGCTTAAAAATGACAAATTATAACAGCTATGATAACAAAATTTGGTATCTGGAAGTTTTACATAAGCACTAGGCAGTATATAAAATTTCGCTTCACATTTAACCATAGCTCCCATATAAAAAACTTACGGAAACCTAAAGCCTAAGCCTAAATTCCACCTGAAATTCACTTAAATGTCAATAAATGATAAACTGTAATAGATTTGGTCACTAAATTTAGCACAAGGAAGTCTTATGTGAATGCCAGCCAGTGTTACAATCGGTTACCATTTGACCATAGCTCCCATATAAAAAACTTACAGAAACACAAAAATACAAAAAGAAAAGGGGGTTAATGTCCGTCTGACCGTCAGATAAAAGCGCAATAGCTCCTTAACTACAAGAGCTAGAGAGACAAAATTTAACAGAAGTAGTTTTGATATGTTAAAGAAGTTGTGTACTGAAAATGTGCGAAATCGGTTCACATATATTTAGAGCTCCAATATATCCATGGCCCGGGAATCACATTTATGCTGTAAATTGTGTACAATTGTAATAGATATGACGACTTAATTTAGAGCAAAGAAGTTTTATTCAACTTTTGGTCAGTATGTCAAAGTTTATAGGAATCAGTTCATATTTGACCATAGCTTTCATATAAAAACCGCTCCCGAAAATCACTAAAATGCCACAAAAGCCGGTTAAAAGCTATTAAATTATAAACTGTAACAGATATTTCTTAGATATTTCGCCCGGTAAAATCAGCTAGTATCTTATAAACGCGATATTGGCATCACTCATAAACAGCTGTTTATATTTTAAACATTTTCATTTTAATTTTTTCATTGTCGTATAGATTGGTTTTCGTTTTATTTGGTAAGTTTGTTATTAATTTTGTTTTATTTATTAATAGTAATACTTATTAACACATTTGATGTGGTAATATATATAATAAAAAGCTTTATAAGAAACAAATATTAAATGTAATTCTTTGAGAATATTCCTAAAGTTATTTCATATTCCTTATGGGACTCCAAAGTTACCCCCAAGTCTCTTTAGGGTTAAACACATCAACTCCCACTACTCCATTTACCCTATGTTTATCTGAAAAAAAGGAAAAATAGTGAATCTAAAAAGGGATTCCTTTTTATTGTCATGTTTTTAGTCTACTTTGTTGAAATTGATGTTTGTTTACCTCATACATACAAACAAAATCGCCTTAATCCTGCTTCAAATTTACTTTTATGTACATTAATCCCTTTGTTTGAATTTTGTGAATAGATAGTTTTCTTTCCCCCCTCCCTCCTCCCCCTACCCATCCTATCATTTGTTGGTAACAATAAATGTTGATTGTTTGCAAAATAAATATTTAAGTTAACGAGAATGAGTGTGTGAGTTTGTTTTAGAAATATAGAAGATCCTTAATGGATTATGACGTCTAAAACATTTGTATGATATTCGGTGATGTAATACTCTTATAATATACAAAACAATCAAAAATCATCATATAAGGGAGGTTTTAAGTTTCTTATTATTTGAAATTATTTCCCTTAGCTTAGAATTATCCTACATGAATTTTTTTTTTGGAATTTAAAATTTAAATATTTCTGTTGTATATCATTTTTATATAATTAATTTAGTTAGGGATCTATATATCAATGACCAAACTGAGTCATACTTTTGTAATACAGTGTTTTTATTTACCTACTTCCCACAACTTTACAAATGTGTAAATATATTTACTTGTTTTATATGTGTTAGTATTAAATATGTATATGAAAATATTTATATTTATCTTAAAATTCAGTTTTGATTAAAGATTTCTACAAGTCAAGATATTTACATTGTGTAATCCTTTTCAGACAAAATTTCCATAATATCGATAAACATTGACAAACATAAACTTATTATAGATTTGAACAAGTGTTTAATTTAATTTTATTAGATATTGAAATTGGATATTGACTTTGTATTCAATTATTAAAGACTGAAATAAAGTTTTGTTAAATGTTATATAAGAGACAGATAATTTTTTAAATACATAATTTCATTAAAGTTTAAAAGTATATTTTTAGGTTATTCCCTGTTTTAAACTGTATCTTAGTCTGTATCTTAGTTTATGTCTTAGTCTAAGTGTTAGTCTATGTCTTAGTCTATGCCTTAGTCTATGTCTTAGTCTATGTCTTAGTCTATGTCTTAGTCTATGTCTTAGTCTATGTCTTAGTCTATGTCTTAGTCTATGTCTTCGTCTATGTCTTAGTCTATGTCTTAGTCTATGTCTTAGTCTATGTCTTAGTCTATGTCTTAGTCTATGTCTTAGTCTATGTCTTAGTCTATGTCTTAGTCTATGTCTTAGTCTATGTCTTAGTCTATGTCTTAGTCTATGTCTTAGTCTATGTCTTAGTCTATGTCTTAGTCTATGTCTTAGTCTATGTCTTAGTCTATGTCTTAGTCTATGTCTTAGTCTATGTCTTAGTCTATGTCTTAGTCTATGTCTTAGTCTATGTCTTAGTCTATGTCTTAGTCTATGTATTAGTCTATGTCTTAGTCTATATCTTAGTCTATGTCTCAGTCTATCTCTTAGTCTATATCTTAGTCTATGTCTCAGTGTATGTCTTAGTCTATGTCTTAGTCTATGTCTTAGTCCATGTCTTAGTCCATGTCTTAGTCTATGTCTTAGTCTATGTCTTAGTCTATGTCTTAGTCTATGTCTTAGTCTATGTCTTAGTCTATGTCTTAGTCTATGTCTTAGTCTATGTCTTAGTCTATGTCTTAGACTACGTCTTAGCCTATGTCTGAGTCTATGTCTTAGTCTATGTCTTAGTCTATGTCTTAGTCTATGTCTTAGTCTATGTCTTAGTCAATGTCTTAGTCTATGTCTTAGTCTATGTCTTAGTCTATGTCTTAGTCTATGTCTTAGTCTACGTCTTAGTCTATGTCTTAGTTTATGTCTTAGTCTAAGTGTTAGTCTATGTCTTAGTCAATATCTTAGTCTATGTCTTAGTCTATGTCTTAGTCTATGTCTTAGTCTATGTCTTAGTCTATGTCTTAGTCTATGTCTTAGTCTATGTCTTAGTCTATGTCTTAGTCTATGTCTTAGTCTATGTCTTAGTCTATATCTTGGTCTATGCCTCAGTTTATGTCCTAGTCTAGGTCTTAGTCTATGTCTTAGTCTATGTCTTAGTCTATGTCTTAGTCTATGTCTTAGTCTATGTCTTAGTCTATGTCTTAGTCTATGTCTTAGTCTATGTCTTAGTCTATGTCTTAGTCTATGTCTTAGTCTATGTCTTAGTCTATGTCTTAGTCTATGTCTTAGTCTATGTCTTAGTCTATGTCTTAGTCTATGTCTTAGTCTATGTCTTAGTCTATGTCTTAGTCTATGTCTTAGTCTATGTCTTAGTCTATGTCTTAGTCTATGTCTTAGTCTATGTCTTAGTCTATGTCTTAGTCTATGTCTTAGTCTATGTCTTAGTCTATGTCTTAGTCTATGTCTTAGTCTATGTCTTAGTCTATGTCTTAGTCTATGTCTTAGTCTATGTCTTAGTCTATGTCTTAGTCTATGTCTTAGTCTATGTCTTAGTCTATGTCTTAGTCTATGTCTTAGTCTATGTCTTAGTCTATGTCTTAGTCTATGTCTTAGTCTATGTCTTAGTCTATGTCTTAGTCTATGTCTTAGTCTATGTCTTAGTCTATGTCTTAGTCTATGTCTTAGTCTATGTCTTAGTCTATGTCTTAGTCTATGTCTTAGTCTATGTCTTAGTCTATATCTTAGTCTATGTCTTAGTCTATGTCTTAGTCTATGTCTTAGTCTATGTCTTAGTCTATGTCTTAGTCTATGTCTTAGTCTATGTCTTAGTCTATGTCTTAGTCTATGTCTTAGTCTATGTCTTAGTCTATGTCTTAGTCTATGTCTTAGTCTATGTCTTAGTCTATGTCTTAGTCTATGTCTTAGTCTATGTCTTAGTCTATGTCTTAGTCTATGTCTTAGTCTATGTCTTAGTCTATGTCTTAGTCTATGTCTTAGTCTATGTCTTAGTCTATGTCTTAGTCTATGTCTTAGTCTATGTCTTAGTCTATGTCTTAGTCTATGTCTATGTCTTAGTCTATGTCTTAGTCTATGTCTTAGTCTTTGTCTTAGTCTTTGTCTTAGTCTATGTCTTAGTCTTAGTCTATGTCTTAGTCTATGTCTTAGTCTATGTCTTAGTCTATGTCTTAGTCTATGTCTTAGTCTATGTCTTAGTCTATGTCTTAGTCTATGTCTTAGTCTATGTCTTAGTCTATGTCTTAGTCTATGTCTTAGTCTATGTCTTAGTCTATGTCTTAGTCTATGTCTTAGTCTATGTCTTAGTCTATGTCTTAGTCTATGTCTTAGTCTATGTCTTAGTCTATGTCTTAGTCTATGTCCTAGTCTATGTCTTAGTCTATGTCTTAGTCTATGTCTTAGTCTATGTCTTAGTCTATGTCTTAGTCTATGTCTTAGTCTATGTCTTAGTCTATGTCTTAGTCTATGTCTTAGTCTATGTCTTAGTCTATGTCTTAGTCTATGTCTTAGTCTATGTCTTAGTCTATGTCTTAGTCTATGTCTTAGTCTATGTCTTAGTCTATGTCTTAGTCTATGTCTTAGTCTATGTCTTAGTCTATGTCTTAGTCTATGTCTTAGTCTATGTCTTAGTCTATGTCTTAGTCTATGTCTTAGTCTATGTCTTAGTCTATGTCTTAGTCTATGTCTTAGTCTATGTCTTAGTCTATGTCTTAGTCTATGTCTTAGTCTATGTCTTAGTCTATGTCTTAGTCTATGTCTTAGTCTATGTCTTAGTCTATGTCTTAGTCTATGTCTTAGTCTATGTCTTAGTCTATGTCTTAGTCTATGTCTTAGTCTATGTCTTAGTCTATGTCTTAGTCTATGTCTTAGTCTATGTCTTAGTCTATGTCTTAGTCTATGTCTTAGTCTATGTCTTAGTCTATGTCTTAGTCTATGTCTTAGTCTATGTCTTAGTCTATGTCTTAGTCTATGTCTTAGTCTATGTCTTAGTCTATGTCTTAGTCTATGTCTTAGTCTATATCTTAGTCTATGTCTTAGTCTATGTCTTAGTCTATGTCTTAGTCTATGTCTTAGTCTATGTCTTAGTCTATGTCTTAGTCTATGTCTTAGTCTATGTCTTAGTCTATGTCTTAGTCTATGTCTTAGTCTATGTCTTAGTCTATGTCTTAGTCTATGTCTTAGTCTATGTCTTAGTCTATGTCTTAGTCTATGTCTTAGTCTATGTCTTAGTCTATGTCTTAGTCTATGTCTTAGTCTATGTCTTAGTCTATGTCTTAGTCTATGTCTTAGTCTATGTCTTAGTCTATGTCTTAGTCTATGTCTTAGTCTATGTCTTAGTCTTTGTCTTAGTCTTTGTCTTAGTCTATGTCTTAGTCTTAGTCTATGTCTTAGTCTATGTCTTAGTCTATGTCTTAGTCTATGTCTTAGTCTATGTCTTAGTCTATGTCTTAGTCTATGTCTTAGTCTATGTCTTAGTCTATGTCTTAGTCTATGTCTTAGTCTATGTCTTAGTCTATGTCTTAGTCTATGTCTTAGTCTATGTCTTAGTCTATGTCTTAGTCTATGTCTTAGTCTATGTCTTAGTCTATGTCTTAGTCTATGTCCTAGTCTATGTCTTAGTCTATGTCTTAGTCTATGTCTTAGTCTATGTCTTAGTCTATGTCTTAGTCTATGTCTTAGTCTATGTCTTAGTCTATGTCTTAGTCTATGTCTTAGTCTATGTCTTAGTCTATGTCTTAGTCTATGTCTTAGTCTATGTCTTAGTCTATGTCTTAGTCTATGTCTTAGTCTATGTCTTAGTCTATGTCTTAGTCTATGTCTTAGTCTATGTCTTAGTCTATGTCTTAGTCTATGTCTTAGTCTATGTCTTAGTCTATGTCTTAGTCTATGTCTTAGTCTATGTCTTAGTCTATGTCTTAGTCTATGTCTTAGTCTATGTCTTAGTCTATGTCTTAGTCTATGTCTTAGTCTATGTCTTAGTCTATGTCTTAGTCTATGTCTTAGTCTATGTCTTAGTCTATGTCTTAGTCTATGTCTTAGTCTATGTCTTAGTCTATGTCTTAGTCTATGTCTTAGTCTATGTCTTAGTCTATGTCTTAGTCTATGTCTTAGTCTATGTCTTAGTCTATGTCTTAGTCTGTGTCTTAGTCTATGTCTTAGTCTATGTCTTAGTCTATGTCTTAGTCTATGTCTTAGTCTATGTCTTAGTGTTTGTCTTAGTCTATATGTTAGTCTATGTCTTAGTCTATGTCTTAGTCTATGTCTTAGTCTATGCTTATTCTATGTCTTAGTCTATGTCTTAGTCTATGTCTTATTCTATGTCTTAGTCTATGTCTTAGTCTATGTCTTAGTCTATGTCTTAGTCTATGTCATAGTCTATGTCTTAGTCTATGTCTTAGTCTATGTCTATGTCTAAGTCTATGTCTTAGTCTATGTCTTAGTCTATGTCTTAGTTTTTGTCGTAGTCTATGTCTTAGTCTATGTCTTAGTCTATATCTTAGTCTATGTCTTAGTCTTTGTCTTAGTCTATGTCTTAGTCTATGTCTTAGTCTATGTCTTAGTCTATGTCTTAGTCTATGTCTTAGTCTATGTCTTAGTCTATGTCTTAGTCTATGTCTTAGTCTATGTCTTAGTCTATGTCTTAGTCTATATCTTAGTCTATGTCTAAGTCTATGTCTTACTCTATATCTTAGTATATGTCTTAGTCTATGTCTTACTCTATGTCTTAGTCTATGTCTTAGTCTATGTCTTAGTCTATGTCTTAGTCTATGTCTTAGTCTATGTCTTAGTCTATGTCTTAGTCTATGTCTTAGTCTATGTCTTAGTCTATGTCTTAGTCTATGTCTTAGTCTATGTCTTAGTCTATGTCTTAGTCTATGTCTTAGTCTATGTCTTAGCCTATGTCTTAGTCTATGCCTTAGTCTATGTCTTAGTCTATGTCTTAGTCGATGTCTTAGTCTATGTCTTATTCTATGCCTTAGTCTATGTCTTAGTCTATGTCTTAGTCTATGTCTTAGTATATGTCTTAGTCTATGTCTTAGTCTATGTCTTAGTCTATGTCTTAGTCTATGTATTAGTCTATGTCTTAGTCTATGTCTTAGTCTATGTCTTAGACTATGTCTTAGTCTTTGTCTTAGTCTATGTCTTAGTCTATGTCTTACTCTATGTCTTAGTCTATGTCTTAGTCTATGTCTTAGTCTATGTCTTAGTCTATGTCTTAGCCTATGTCTTAGTCTATGTCTTAGTCTATGTCTTATTGTATGTCTTAGTCTAAGGTTCAGTCTTTGTCGATGTCTGACTCTTTTGAATAATATATTTTGTATCATAAACATATTTATTTCAATTTAACAGGAATCAATTCAAGAGTAAACAGAACAATTTGTTATACATGTGAAGGAAATAAGATTATTTTTGGTTTATATCGTTTCAGTTTATTTGTTGCAAAAAGTTTATTTTTGATACAAACTTTAAATTTATTCTAAATATTTTTACTTTTATTTATCGGATATTTCTAAATAAATATTTATCGTTTATAAGAGTTTCTAAAATTTTAATTGTGTTCTTTTGTTTGGTAGTTGTGGTTTTTTGCAGAGATTCATACAAATCATATTTTGGTATTTTTGGTAGACCCTTTAATAAACACATGTTTCTACATAAAACTCATGCTAACAAATCTAATAAAATTTTTATCTTCTTGTTTTTTTTTTATTTGGTTTCCTTTCAATAGAACTTATCATCATTATAATCTTATTCATAAACGTTCAAACCCTCAAATCATGTAAAACATTTCAAAATCATATGTAACAAAATTTGTGGGTTAAAAACATACATTTTATCAAATGAGTACCAAAATAAAGTTTGGTTAGAAGAAGCCAGTAAAAAGCCTTGAATCTAAAACTCATAGAAAAAACCACATAAATATTTTGAATAACATTTAAGTTTTCTTGTTTGTGATTTTGAGGTTTATCCATTTTCAGAAGGAGACGATTGTGGGTGGGCTTACCCTCAGTTTCGAACTTTTTTCAGTAAATTTAATATTTAATTTGTAGCAAAATTAAATGTATGCTTTTGTGGTTCTTCTAAATCGTTTTAGCTCTAAGGCTTTAGTACTTTGTTAATGTCAAAATCTAGTTCATTTTAGAAAATTTTAAAACTTTTCAGGCGACATCACTCCTTTTTGCTAATGTTTTTGCTTCCGTTTCCTTATTTTTTTTCCATGAAATATTTTATTTCTTTTTATCGTTGACTGTCTGGATTTTATATTTTCCAGAATATGTGTTAGTTTTTTTGATGATAATTTTCCAAATATATTTTAACATTTTTGAGATATAAAAATGCAGAAAAAGTTCGAAAATTATTAAACTTATTACATTAACATCTTGGAATTTACATATCTTTTTGTTTCAAAAATAAACAAACATGTCAAAGTGTGTTTAAGTTTGTCGAATATAAATTAATTTTCTCTTATGGAAATCATAAACAAATTTTAAATTTGATTTATAAAACCATAGCTACGGCTATGGCTATGGCTATGGCTATGGCTATGGCTATGGCTATGGCTATGGCTATGGCTATGGCTATGGCTATGGCTATGGCTATGGCTATGGCTATGGCTATGGCTATGGCTATGGCTATGGCTATGGCTATGGCTATGGCTATGGCTATGGCTATGGCTATGGCTATGGCTATGGCTATGGCTATGGCTATGGCTATGGCTATGGCTATGGCTATGGCTATGGCTATGGCTACGGCTACGGCTACGGCTACGGCTACGGCTATGGCTATGGCTATGGCTATGGCTATGGCTATGGCTATGGCTATGGCTATGGCTATGGCTATGGCTATGGCTATGGCTATGGCTATGGCTATGGCTATGGCTATGGCTATGGCTATGGCTATGGCTATGGCTATGGCTATGGCTATGGCTATGGCTATGGCTATGGCTATGGCTATGGCTATGGCTATGGCTATGGCTATGGCTATGGCTATGGCTATGGCTATGGCTATGGCTATGGCTATGGCTATGGCTATGGCTATGGCTATGGCTATGGCTATGGCTATGGCTATGGCTATGGCTATGGCTATGGCTATGGCTATGGCTATGGCTATGGCTATGGCTATGGCTATGGCTATGGCTATGGCTATGGCTATGGCTATGGCTATGGCTATGGCTATGGCTATGGCTATGGCTATGGCTATGGCTATGGCTATGGCTATGGCTATGGCTATGGCTATGGCTATGGCTATGGCTATGGCTATGGCTATGGCTATGGCTATGGCTATGGCTATGGCTATGGCTATGGCTATGGCTATGGCTACGGCTATGGCTATGGCTATGGCTATGGCTATGGCTATGGCTATGGCTACGGCTATGGCTATGGCTATGGCTATGGCTATGGCTATGGCTATGGCTATGGCTATGGCTATGGCTATGGCTATGGCTATGGCTATGGCTATGGCTATGGCTATGGCTACGGCTATGGCTATGGCTATGGCTATGGCTATGGCTATGGCTATGGCTATGGCTATGGCTATGGCTATGGCTATGGCTATGGCTATGGCTATGGCTATGGCTATGGCTATGGCTATGGCTATGGCTATGGCTATGGCTATGGCTATGGCTATGGCTATGGCTATGGCTATGGCTATGGCTATGGCTATGGCTATGGCTATGGCTATGGCTATGGCTATGGCTATGGCTATGGCTATGGCTATGGCTACGGCTACGGCTACGGCTACGGCTATGGCTATGGCTATGGCTATGGCTACGGCTACGGCTACGGCTACGGCTATGGCTATGGCTATGGCTATGGCTATGGCTATGGCTATGGCTATGGCTATGGCTATGGCTATGGCTATGGCTATGGCTATGGCTATGGCTATGGCTATGGCTATGGCTATGGCTATGGCTATGGCTATGGCTATGGCTATGGCTATGGCTATGGCTATGGCTATGGCTATGGCTATGGCTATGGCTATGGCTATGGCTATGGCTATGGCTATGGCTATGGCTATGGCTATGGCTATGGCTATGGCTATGGCTATGGCTATGGCTATGGCTATGGCTATGGCTATGGCTATGGCTATGGCTATGGCTATGGCTATGGCTATGGCTATGGCTATGGCTATGGCTATGGCTATGGCTATGGCTATGGCTATGGCTATGGCTATGGCTATGGCTATGGCTATGGCTATGGCTATGGCTATGGCTATGGCTATGGCTATGGCTATGGCTATGGCTATGGCTATGGCTATGGCTATGGCTATGGCTATGGCTATGGCTATGGCTATGGCTATGGCTATGGCTATGGCTATGGCTATGGCTATGGCTATGGCTATGGCTATGGCTATGGCTATGGCTATGGCTATGGCTATGGCTATGGCTATGGCTATGGCTATGGCTATGGCTATGGCTATGGCTATGGCTATGGCTATGGCTATGGCTATGGCTATGGCTATGGCTATGGCTATGGCTATGGCTATGGCTATGGCTATGGCTATGGCTATGGCTATGGCTATGGCTATGGCTATGGCTATGGCTATGGCTATGGCTATGGCTATGGCTATGGCTATGGCTATGGCTATGGCTATGGCTATGGCTATGGCTATGGCTATGGCTATGGCTATGGCTATGGCTATGGCTATGGCTATGGCTATGGCTATGGCTATGGCTATGGCTATGGCTATGGCTATGGCTATGGCTATGGCTATGGCTATGGCTATGGCTATGGCTATGGCTATGGCTATGGCTATGGCTATGGCTATGGCTATGGCTATGGCTATGGCTATGGCTATGGCTATGGCTATGGCTATGGCTATGGCTATGGCTATGGCTATGGCTATGGCTATGGCTATGGCTATGGCTATGGCTATGGCTATGGCTATGGCTATGGCTATGGCTATGGCTATGGCTATGGCTATGGCTATGGCTATGGCTATGGCTATGGCTATGGCTATGGCTATGGCTATGGCTATGGCTATGGCTATGGCTATGGCTATGGCTATGGCTATGGCTATGGCTATGGCTATGGCTATGGCTATGGCTATGGCTATGGCTATGGCTATGGCTATGGCTATGGCTATGGCTATGGCTATGGCTATGGCTATGGCTATGGCTATGGCTATGGCTATGGCTATGGCTATGGCTATGGCTATGGCTATGGCTATGGCTATGGCTATGGCTATGGCTATGGCTATGGCTATGGCTATGGCTATGGCTATGGCTATGGCTATGGCTATGGCTATGGCTATGGCTATGGCTATGGCTATGGCTATGGCTATGGCTATGGCTATGGCTATGGCTATGGCTATGGCTATGGCTATGGCTATGGCTATGGCTATGGCTATGGCTATGGCTATGGCTATGGCTATGGCTATGGCTATGGCTATGGCTATGGCTATGGCTATGGCTATGGCTATGGCTATGGCTATGGCTATGGCTATGGCTATGGCTATGGCTATGGCTATGGCTATGGCTATGGCTATGGCTATGGCTATGGCTATGGCTATGGCTATGGCTATGGCTATGGCTATGGCTATGGCTATGGCTATGGCTATGGCTATGGCTATGGCTATGGCTATGGCTATGGCTATGGCTATGGCTATGGCTATGGCTATGGCTATGGCTATGGCTATGGCTATGGCTATGGCTATGGCTATGGCTATGGCTATGGCTATGGCTATGGCTATGGCTATGGCTATGGCTATGGCTATGGCTATGGCTATGGCTATGGCTATGGCTATGGCTATGGCTATGGCTATGGCTATGGCTATGGCTATGGCTATGGCTATGGCTATGGCTATGGCTATGGCTTTGGCTATGGCTATGGCTATGGCTATGGCTATGGCTATGGCTATGGCTATGGCTATGGCTATGGCTATGGCTATGGCTATGGCTATGGCTATGGCTATGGCTATGGCTATGGCTATGGCTATGGCTATGGCTATGGCTATGGCTATGGCTATGGCTATGGCTATGGCTATGGCTATGGCTATGGCTATGGCTATGGCTATGGCTATGGCTATGGCTATGGCTATGGCTATGGCTATGGCTATGGCTATGGCTATGGCTATGGCTATGGCTATGGCTATGGCTATGGCTATGGCTATGGCTATGGCTATGGCTATGGCTATGGCTATGGCTATGGCTATGGCTATGGCTATGGCTATGGCTATGGCTATGACTATGGCTATGGCTATGGCTATGGCTATGGCTATGGCTATGGCTATGGCTATGGCTATGGCTATGGCTATGGCTATGGCTATGGCTATTGCTATGGCTATGGCTATGGCTATGGCTATGGCTACTTTTTACATATCAACTCATTCAGAAATTGGCCTTATACCCCCGAAATTATTATGGCTATGGTTATGGCTATAACTATGGCTATGACTATGGCTGTGGCTATGGCTATGGATATTTATGTTTCTCTGTCCATGTCTATTTTTGTGTCTTCGTCTATGTTATAGTGTACATCTTAGTCTGTGTATTAGTCTATATCTTAGTCCATGTCTAAAATATTACTTTTTACATATCAACTCATTCAGAAATTGGCCTTATACCCCCGAAATTATTATTATATTTTGTTTTTGGCTATTTTCTTTTTGACTCTTTATTCGAAAATATCAATTTATTTAACCTTTGACATCCCTTGTTGTTTTAACAGTTAAAATAAATTTATTTATTTATAAATAAACGAAAATTGAGTTGTACTAAAAATAAAATCTTATTTCCTTTTTTTTGTTAAAGCAAATCTCTTTATCCTTTAAGGGTGTCGTACAGATAAAATAAAATAAATTAAAATTATAAGACGTGCTTAAGAGAACATTATTCCTTTTTAGCCTAAAAGTATACACCAAAAGACATACAAATGTAATAAATATATAAAAAGGATCCCTCTGGAATGCGAGTTCTTGATTTGATTTTTA
This sequence comes from Stomorhina lunata, assembly GCA_933228675.1. NCBI lineage: Eukaryota > Metazoa > Arthropoda > Insecta > Diptera > Rhiniidae > Stomorhina > Stomorhina lunata. The sequence continues at coordinate 27,286,758 of OW121744.1, read as the reverse complement.
TTTATTTTTATTTATTATCTAAAATCTTGTTATTTCAATTTCTGTCAACTGACTTGTCAGTTGAATATTTGATGTTTGTATTTTCTTACACTAAAGAGCCTGACTAAGGCAGGAGATGCCCCTAGAGGGCAATCCTTAAAGAAAATTAATTTGATTTTAAATTCATTTTCACTTTAAAAACTCCCACTTGTGAAATAGCAATAATGAAAATAACGCCTTTAAAAAGTAACACAAGCAGAAAAAACTCGAAATATTGTTCAACGAAAGTATAACCACAAAATACTCAAAAACTTATATAGGACAGACGATGTACGCACAGACGACCGGCATTCCAAAGAAACAATGAAGAATAAAGAAGAAATGTTTATTGAAAATACTTCATGCTTAATGGAAATTTGAACGGAAATTAATGTTTTCATCGCATCATCGTTGGCATATCAATAACATTTAATCTTCCCAAGGACCAGCACTAATACTTAAGAGTCCAAACATAAAACACACAAAACAAGGAGGCATTCAGTGAAAGAAAGCACAAGTCATATAAATGTTATGAATTGCTGGAAAAGTATTTGAATATTTCGTATGGAAATGTGATTATCCTGTCAGAGATAAGTTTTCATGAACATTTTTTTTTTAAATCTTTAATATGAACATTTTTTCCGGAGATTCTTAAACCACATTTTTTTTTATTAAAATTCGCTTTAATCTAATATTATATTTGTTATTGTGACAAATAGTTTTTTAATTAAATCAAAAAAAAACTGACGTGTTCATTAGCTCATTAAAATCAGGAGGAATAACTCTAATTCTAGACAAATCGAAAACCATTCATTATATTTATTTTAAGGGACAAACCAAATAGTATTTCCAAAATATCAAAATAAAGCGCGAATTATCATCTATACACCTGATTTTTTAGCTTCATATTTTTTTATTCCAATATTTTTTTTTCCAAAAATTTTAATCAAAAAATTTGTAAATGAATTTTGTTTAAATATGTTTTTAAAAAATTTATCAGAAATTTGTATATAAAAAATATTTTCAATAAAAAGAATATATTCGCATTAGGTCTCAATCTGTTATATTTGGTTATTAATTATTGATAATTTATTGACAAAAGCCAACAAATTTTTGTCTTCAGAAGGAGTATCCCTACTTGTGGGCATGGAAAAATTATATATAAAAAAAAACATTTATATAAAAATTTTAATATCAAAAAATTTTTAGATTGAAAAATTTTCTATAAACATTTTTATATTTAAACATTTTCTATAAAAAATTTTGTATCAAAAAATTTCTATCAAAATTTGATATTGAAAAATTTAATATAAAAATTTTTAGATTTAACAATTTCCTATAGAAATTTGTATATTAAAAAAATTTTATACAAAATTTTCTAGAAAATTTTAATAGAAAATTTTCTAAAAAGTTTTTAAATTGAAAAATTTTCTCTATTCATTTTTATATCGAAAAATTTTCTTCAAAAATTTTTAGATAGAAAAATTTGATATCGAAAAATTTTCTATAAAAATTTTTAGATTTAACAATTTCCTATAGAAATTTTTATATTAAAAAATTTTTATCGAAAATTTTCTAAAAAATTTTTAAATTGAAAAATGTTCTCTATTAATTTTTATATCGAAAAATTTTCTCTAAAAATTTTTAAATAGAAAAATTTTTCCAAAAAATTACATCAAAAAAATTTCTATAAAAAATTTTATATTCAAAAATATTCCACTAAAATTTTTTTATCGAAAAATTTTAAATCAAACAATTTTTTACCTTAATTTTTTTTTTTTAGAAATTTTTAAATTGGAAAATTTTTATACCTTAAAATTTTTGTATAAAAAAAATTTTATATTAAATAATTTCCTTTAAAAAATTTTATAATGAAATATTTTTTTTTAGAAATTTTTGTATCGAAAAAATTTTTATAAAATTTTCATTAAAAATTTTACACCAAAAATTTTACATAAAAATTTTTATATCAAAAATTTTCTAAAAAAATTTGTATAACGAAATATTTTCTATAAAAATTTTTATATGGAAAAATTTTCTATAAAAAATTTTTTATAAAAAAATTTTCCAAAACTTTTCTATAAAAATTTTTATATCCAAAAATTTTCTATAAAAAATTTTATAAAGAAAAATTTTCTGTAAAAGTTTTTATAACCAAAAAATAATTTCGAAAAATTTTCACAATTTTTTTTTGGAAAATTTTAAACAAAAATTTTCTATAGAAATTTTCGTATAAAAAAATTTTTATTTTGAAACATTTTGTTAAAAAATTTTATATCGAAAAAATTTGTATATCCTAAAATTTTCTATAAAAATTTGTATTTTGTACAATTTTGTATCAAAATATTTTATATCGAAAAAATTTCTATTTATATTTTTATATCAAAAAATGTTTGTATCGAAACATTTTCTATGCAATTTTTTTAGTTTATATCGAAAAATTTCTATCAAAATTTTTATATCAAAACAATTTCTATCAAAATATTTAAAAAAAAATTTTCTATAAAAATTTGTATTTCGAAAAATTTTCTGTAAAAGTTTTTATATCAAAAAATTTTCTAAAAATATTTGTATATCAAAAAATTTTCTTTAAAAATTTGTACATCAAAAAATTTTCTATAAAAATTTGTATTTCAAAAAATTTTCAATAAAAATTTTTTGTCAAAAAATTTTCTAAAAAATTTTTTATATAGAAATATATAGAAAAACTTTCTATAAAAATTTTTGTATAGTAAAATTTATTTATCAGAAAATTTTTTATAAAAATTTTTATAACGAAAAATTTTCTGTAAAATATTTACATCCAACAATTTTCTATAGGAATTTTTTAAACAAATTTTTATATCAAAAAATTTTCTATAAAAATTTTTATATCGAAAAATTTTCTATAAAAATTTTATTCAAAATTTTTTTTTTAAATTTTCATATCAAAACTTCGAAATAAATTTTTGTATCCAAAAATTTTCTATAAAAATGTTAATATCGAAAAAGATAATCCTGCTGAAGAGATGGCTTAACCAACCATCGAAACGCGTCGAGGAATTTGGTTTCTCCGCAAACATTTTTTGGCTTTTTATCAATAAATTGGTCTGTTACATTAATAAATAAATGTTACAGATTTGGGATCAAATGCGAATAATCATTCTTTTTGAATTTTTATAAAAAAAATTTCTATAAAAATTTTAAAATCGAAAACAATTTCTATAAAAATTTTAAAATCGAAAAATTTTCTATAAAAATTTTAATATTGAAAAATTTTCTTTAAAAATGACTTTTCTATAAAAATTTTTATATTGAAAAATTTTCTATAAAAATTTTAAAATCGAAAAGTTTTCTGCTAAAAATTTTTATATTAAAAAATTTTTGATAAAAGTTTTGAATAAAAATGTCTATAGCAAAAACTTTTTATACAATTTTTTTTAATCAAAAAATTGTATATAAAAAATTTTTAAATTTAAATATTTTCTATAAAAAATTTTATATCAAAAAATTTTTTGGAAACACGTTTAATATCGAAAAATTTTCAATACAAAAAAAAAACACCTCCTTAAATTCCTATCAGCCGAATGCTTTGGGCTGCAGCCCAAAACTGAAGGATCATCTTTGAAATTAATGAAATGACTATCGATTTTTGTTGTAGTTGGTCATTGGGTATGAGTAGTAATCTCCCTCTTGACTGCCGATAGTAATTCTATATTATAATCCTTAGCTATTTCATTATTTCCAAGAAATTTTGGCATCCAACTGTGGGACACTTGAAACCCTCGCACGCACGCACTTAAAAGGACACGAGCCTCTTATAGTACAAAAGCGAAAGTAGTTCAAAAAAATTCCAACATTTTTTTATTACAGATGAAATGATTTAAATGAGGTTTTTGTTTCTTAAGACGCTTAAGTCTTGAAAACACAAAATGACAAGAGCAACAAATGTTTACGACGCGCAAAACTCAAGAAGATTTGAACATGAATTCAAACAAACAAGTACTTAGATACTCTCATATGCTTAGAAATAGAAGTACAAAGAAAAAATTGTATTTAACATTTATTAGTTTTTAGGGAAAATTGTTACAGTGGGCAATTTATTAAAAAACAAGTAAGAAAGCGCTATAGTCGGTCAAGCCGACCATACGATACCCTTCACCACTAAGGTCAAAGGTGTTATTTTTGCTGTGTAAAGACAAATATTTGCTAAATTTTGCCATCATACAAACATTTTCTCAAAACTTATATATTCAACCTGTTTCCGTCATTTGGACTTATATGAGAGCTAGGGTCAAATGTGGACCGATTATCTCGAAATTTGGCAGATTGATTACAGTTGTTACAAAAATTATGTATGCAGAAAATAGACTCAAAATTTCCATTATCTTTAGATTTACGAGCGTTTTAGTGATTTTTTGTCTCATTTAGTGCGTTTTTAAAGAAGAGTTTGTATGGGAGCTATGGTCAAATGTGGACCGATTTCATCAAAATTTGGTACAGTGGTTTTAGTTGACATAAGCAGTATTTGTTTTAAATTTCATGAAAAAATATTGATATTTGTGGCCAATATAGCAATTCCGGGAAGTGGGACCTATGGGAGGTACCATAAATAATGGACCGATTTTGACCAATTTCAATAGTCATAGTTCCATTATCAAAAAAATGATCTGTGCCAAATTTCATCAAATTATCTTTAGAATTGCGACCTGTAGTTTGATTACAAGGTTTACATGGGGGTCCAGCCAGCCGGCCAGACGGACGGACAACGCTAAATCAACTCAGAGAGTGATTCTAAGCCTATTGGTATACTAAAAGGTGGGTCTAAGACAAATATTTCTATGCGTTACAAACATCAGCACAAACTTATAATACCCTTTCCACCTATGGTGGTGAAGGGTATAAAAACTTTTCATTCACTAGACGTCTAACTTGGTTCCAAACAAGTCCTAAAACAAGTTGAAGTTAGAGTAAAGTGAAAGTAAAGTAAAGAATTTCTTCCTATTTGTATCATTCGTTAGGCCACTGTGTAGCTTTAATGTTCTCTTATATCGTATATATGACTACATTGTTTTAATGGTCGATAGATTATTATGGCCAACTTATTTGTAGGCTTATAATACTGATAAACTCACACCAATTTTAATGGTTCCGAATGATGTTGACGCTGGTGCTGATGACTATGTCGTTGTCACCATAAATGCTCTGCAATAAATGACTGGTTGTTATTCCTTTAAATAACCATTTTTTTTGTTTCTATTGATTTCACAACATAAATGTAAGTATATCCTTATGTGTTTATGTATTAGTGCTCTGGTAGCCTATATTTCCTATTTTCTTGTTGGCCATAAAAATCTATGAAAAAAAATGGTCCTCAAAGTAACTTAACGAGAAAATACATATAATAAAATATGGTTTGCGGATGTTTGACAAATAATGGTGCTAAAATTTGAACAAGAGTGTCAACATTTTATAAGGCCATTAAACTTGAACATAGATACCATAAATAACAGATGGACATCTCTAATGTTGGATGCCTGGCAATATAATGGGAAACTGTTAGTATTTAAAGTTTTGCAAATGCCAGGGCTTCTTAGCTTAGAGTTAGAATTTTGCCTAAGGCTCATTGTATCAATCAAACTCACTTTAATTTTGAAGTCCATGGTGATACTAAAAATATCATATCACGATAATTTTGCTGAGATCATCGATTTAAAAACTGACTGCAAATCGCCGCATTCCATGTCGATCGAAATAAAATACATATCAGAAACATTTGTGTATCATACTTTTAGGATAATCTAAATAATACATAACATATAACACGAACTACATTATCACTTTTTTGTCCAAAGTTCCCTGATAGTAAAATAATTCCATTCAAACTAAATCTTTTGACAAATAAACGGAAATGTTTAGATATTATATTTTATTAAAGTTTTTAAAAAATAAATTATTTTGAAAATCCCTAAGGTATGCTACACAATATTTGCTTAAATGACACTTAAGCTAATGCAATGACAGTTTATCTTAGGTTAACAGTCGTAGACTAACATGGATAAAAGTTTTTATACCCTTCACCACGGATAGAAATATTTGTTTTAGACCCATCTTTTAGTATAAAACAAGTAAGAAAGTGCTATAGTCGGTCAAGCCCGACCATACGATACCCTTCACGACTGAGGTCAAAGGTGTTCTTTTTACTAATTAAAGACAAATATTTGCTAAATTTTACCATCATACAAACATATTCTCAAAACTTACACATTTAAGCTGTTTCCGTCATTTGGACTTATATGAGAGCTAGGGTCAAATGTAGACCGATGATCTCGAAATTTGGCGAATTGATTACAGTTGTTACAAAAATTATGTATGCAAAAAATAAACTTAAAATTCTCATTATCTTCGGATTTACGAGCCTTTAAGTCCCATTTAGTGCGTTTTGAGAAAAGAGTTTGTATGGGAGCTATGGTCAAATGTGGACCGATTTCAACGAAATTTGGTACAGTGATTTAAGTTAAGATAAGCAGTATATGATTTAAATTTCATGAAAAAATATTGATTTTTGTGGCCAATATATCAATTCCGGGAAGTGGGACCTATGGGAGGTACCATCAATAATAGACCGATTTCGACGAATTTCAATAGCCATGGTCCCATTATCAAACAAATGATCTGTGCCAAATTTCATCAAATTATCTTTAAAATTGCGATCTGTAGTTTGATTACAAGGTTTACATGGGGGGTCCAGCCAGCCAGCCAGACAGACGGACGGACGGACATCGCTAAATCGACTCAGAAAGTGATTCTAAGCTTATTGGCATACTAAAAGATGGGTATACGACAAATATTTCTATGCGTTACATACATCAGCACAAACTTATAACACCCTTTCCACCTATGATGGTGAAGGGTATAAATAAGCTTAGAATCACTTTCTGAGTCGACTGGACCCCCATGTAAACCTTGTAATCAAACTACAGGTCGCAATCCTAAAGATAGTTTGATGAAATTTGGTACAGATAATTTTTTTGATAATGGGACCATGGCTATTAAAATTCGTCAAAATCGGTCCATTATTTGTGGTACCTCCCATAGGTCCCACTTCCCGGAATTGATTTATTGGCCACAAAAATCAATATTTTTTCATGAAATTTTAAATAAATACTACTTATGTAAACCAAAATCACTTTTCTAAATTTCGTTGAAATCGGTCCACTTTTGACCATAGCTCCCATACAAACTCTTTTCTCAAAACGCACCAAATGAGATCATATTCACTAAAACGCTCGTAAATACGAAGATAATGTCAATTTTAAGTTTATTTTTTGCTCACATAATTTCTGTAACAACTGTAATCAATTTGCCAAATTTCGAGATATTTGGTCCACATTTGACCCCAGCTCTCATATAAGTCCAAATGGCGGAAACAGCTTAAATGTATAAGTTTTGAGAATATGTTTGTATGATGGCAAAATTTAGCAAATATTTGTCTTTATACAGGAAAAAGAACACCTTTGACCTTAGTGGTGAAGGGTATCGTAGGTCGGGCTTGACCGGCTGTAGCACTTTCTTACTTGTTTTTAATTAAAATTTTATTTAAATATTTAACTAGCTTATACTTAATTTGCTATTGCCTAATTCAATAATATCAGAGGTCAGCACAAAGAGAACAGAACAAAAAAAATCATCGGCAGAGTTGCCGATTTTTATACTTTTAACTATAATAGGTATATTTTTCGATGTCTAGTTCTGATGAAAATAAAAACATTTCTACCCTTTTTTTTAAATGTTTTTTATCAAAAATTTTTCTAAAAAAATTTTTATATCAAAAATTTTTCTAAAAAATTTTTATATCAAAATTTTCTATAGAATTTTTTTTTTATCAAAAATTTTTCTTACTAAAAACTTTTTCATCAAAAATTTTCTATAGAAACTTTTTCTCAAAAGCTTTTCTATAAAAAATTTTTAAGAAGATTTTTCTACAGAAAAATATATATATTTTTTTTTTCATTTTCACAGAAAAGTATTTTTATCCAAAAATGTTTCTATAGAAATTTTTTTTATCCAAAAATTTTTCTATAGAAATTTTTTTTATCCAAAAATTTTTCTATAGAAATTTTTTTATCCAAAAATTTTTCTATAGAAATTTTTTTTATCAAACAATTTTCTATACAAAAATTTTTTTTATAGAAATTTTTTTATCACAAATTTTTCTGTCGCAGATTTTTTGATCAAAAAATTTTGTAAGGAATATTTTTTTTTAAAAAATTTTTTCCAAATTTTTTTTATTAAAAATTTTTTTATAGATAAATTTTTGATAAAAAATTTTTTTCTATCGAAAAATTTTTGATAAGAAAAATTTTTTCTATAGAAAAATTTTTCTTACTAAAAATTTCTATAGATAATTTTTTTTAACTCAAATTTTGGTATAGATTTTTTTTATCAAAAATTTGATTATGGATAATTTTTTTATCAAAAATTTTCCTACAGAAAATTTTTTTATTGAAATTTTTTTTATCAAAATTTTTCTATGGAAAATTTTCTACAGAAAATATTTTTATCAAAAAATTTTCCATACAAATTTTTTTATAGGACCAGTTTTTATCAAAAATTTTTCTATAGAAAATTTTCTTATAAAAATTTTCCTATAGAAAATTTTCTTATCAAAAGTTTTTCTATAGAAAATTTCTTAGCAAATCTTTTCTAAAAAAAATAATTTTATTAAAATTTTTATCAAAAATTTGTATATAAAAAAAAAATTATCAAACATTTTTTCATAAAAAAATTTTTATAAAAAATTGTTCTATAAAAAATATTTTTATCAACAATTTTTCTATAATAAATTTTTTTATCAAAAATTTTTCTATGAATAATTTTTTTTATCAATAATTTTTTTAACTGAAAACTTTTAAGAAAATTTTTCCAAACAAAAATATTTCTTTAAAAAGGATTTTTCAAAAATTTTGGGACATCAAACATTAATTTAAAAAGTTTCACTGTAGTGTATTGCACTAAGATGCCATTTTATTACAATTATTTATTATTGTTATAAATAGTTTTTTGATAAAAGAAAAAATTTTGATGGGTAAACCTTTCCTCGAGGCGTTTGGATGGTAACCAACCATCCATCATTTCAGGAGGATTATCACTTTAGGAGGATTATCCCTAATTCTAGACAGATCAAAAAACTACACATTATATCTTATTTGAGGGACAGAATAAATACGAATTATTGTGTCCAACAAATACCAACATAAAGCGTAGATTACTATATAAAAAAATTTGTATCGAAAATATCTAAAAAATATGAAAATCTTGAATTGCTTAACATTCGAATTTATTTCGGTTTCGAAGAATATTCTCAATTCGGTTACATTTATTTCAAACAATGTTTATTAAAATAATAGTGTCGTGGCAACAATGTTCGAGATTATGTTTCTTTGTTCTCTCGAACCATGTATTTTGTTGCTATAAATTGGATTTTGATTTTGCATTTTGTATTGTCTTTAACAAAGCGGCACCAATCGACTTTGCTAACATCCAAATTTCAATTGAATGATTTTAAAACTCATATTTACGAGTTTCATTAATGATCGTGATATTTATAAAATTTAGAAAAAGTCATCGGCTTCTGGTTGTATGGACTACCTACGCCTGCAAGCGATACACATTTGGCCAACCTTGCTTTAGAACCACATTTGCCGACCAATAGCACCTCAAAAAAATGTTCTCAAAATAATCACAGTGATCTGACATATTTTATCTCCATTAAAAGGTCATTGTAAACGTTTTTTTTAATTTATTTTAACTTTTCAAATAGAAAATTTTGTCTAGTCGCATGTTTTATAGACTCAAGTGGATAATGTTCTACAATTTTAATGGGTTTTTCTTGAGTATTTTCTTGTTATTTATTTTGCCTTTTTAAAACATCGAGGAAACTGATGACATTTTTTTCTTTGAAACTCAAATCTATTTATTTCTTTGTTAATGTCGTTAAGAGTCTTATTGGATTTAATGAAGACAATTTCGGAAATTAAATAAATATATGTTATTTAAAATTTATTAAAATATTATCTTAGGTCTGTCGAATTCACTTATCAGCCGGGTTAAAGTTGGCCATTTTGGACAAAAAAGACTTGCTAATTATCGTACTGTTTTATTTGCTCTAGCAAATCATTTCAAAAACCTTATGTTTTATAAGTTTTGTTATAAAAAGCCATGGCAGCCCGTCGACCAGAAGCCGAGGACTTCTTTTAATTTTCGTAAATATCACGATCAATAATGAAATTCATGCAAATGAGTATAAAAATCATTCAGTTGGAATTTGGATGTTTTTCTATAGAAAAACTCTTGATAATAAATTCTTTGTAGAAAAATTTTTAATAAATAAATTTTCTATAAAAAATTTTTGATAAAACAAATTTTCTTTAGAAAAAATATAAAATATTTTATAGAAAAATTTTCTATAAAAAATTTTCTCAAAAAAAAAAAATTTCTTTAAAATCATTTTCTATAGAAAAATTTTCTTTAAAATTTAATATTTTCTACAGAAAAAACAATTTTTGATAAGAAAACATTCTATAGAAAATTTTTGATTAAAAAACTTTTTCTATAGAAAAATTTTTTATAAAACATTTTCTATAGAAAAATTTTTAATTTTTTTTAAGATACATTTTTGATATGAATATTTTCTATAGAAATATTTTTCTCTAGAAAAATTTTTGATACAAAAACATTTCATATAAAACTTTTTGATAAAAAGTTTTTTATAGAAAAATTTTTGATAAAAAATTTTTTATAGAAAATTTTTGATGAAAAAATTTCTATAGGAAAATTTTTGATGAAAAAATTTCTATAGGAAAATTTTTGATAAAAAGTTTTCTATAGAAAAATTTTTGGTAAAAAAATTTCTATAGAAAAATTTTGGATAAAAATAATTTCTCAATAAAAATTAGCTATAGAAAAATTTTCTTTAAAATTTTTTTCTAAAGAAAAAATTTCGATAAGAATATTTTCAATAGAAATATTTTTCTGTAGAAAAATTTTTGATACAAAAAATTTCTATAGAAAATTTTTGATTAAAAAAAATTTTCTGTTAAAAACTCATGATAAATATTTTTTTTATAAAAAAAAATTTGATGAAAAAAACTTCTCTATAGAAAAATTTTTGATAAAAAAATTTCTATAGAAAAATTTTTGATAAAAAAAATTTTCATTAAAATTTTTTTGTAGAAAATTTTCTTCTTAAATTTTTTCTGAAGAAAAATTTTCGATAAGAATATTTTAAATTGAATATTTGATTAAAAAAATGTTTCTATAGAAAAATTTTTAATAAAAAAATTTCTATAGAAAATATTTGATAACAAAATTTCTATAGAAAAATGTTTGATAAAAAATTTTCTGTCGAAAAATTTTCTATAGAAAATTTTTGACAAATAAATTTTCTATAAAAAAAAACTTCTCTATAGAAAAATTTTTGATAAAAAATTTTGTATAGAAAAATTTTAGATAGAAAATTTCTATAGAAAAATTTTTGATAAAAAATTTTCGATAGAAAGATTTTTGATTTAAAAATTTTCCATAGAAAGATTTTTGATTAAAAAATTTTCTTTAAAAAATATATAAAATATTTTATAGAAAAATTTCTATAGAAATTTTTTTTTTAATTTTTTTTCTAGAGAAAAATTTTCGATGAGAATATTTTCTATAGAAAAATTTTTCTGTAGAAAAATTTTTGATACAAAAACATAGAAAATTTAAATTAAAAAAAAATTTCTATAGAAAAATTTTTGATAACAAAATTTTTTATAGAAAAATTTTTGATAAAAAAATTTTCTCAAGAAAGATTTTTGATAAACAAATTTTTTATAAAAAAATTTTATATAGAAAATTTTTTTAGAAAAATGTTTTCTAAAGAAAAATTTTTAATAAAAAATTTTCTATTGAAAAATTTTTAATAAAAAATTTTTGATGAAAAAATTTCTATAAAAAAATTTATATAGAAAAATTTTTGTTAAAAAATTTTTCTATAGAAAACTATTGATAAAAAAATAAATAAATTTTGGATAAAAAATTTTTGTTTATATAAAATTTTTTATATAAAAAAATTTTCGATAAAAAATTTCTATAGAAAAATTTTTGACAAATAAATTTTTTATAAAAAATTTTTGATAAAAAAATTTTCTTAAGAAAAATTTTTGATAAAAAATTTTTTCTGGAAAAATTTTTGATAAAAAAATTTTTCTAAAGAAAAATTTTTGTTAAAAAATTTTCTTTTGAAAAAATATAAAATATTTTATAGAAAAGTTTTTAATAAAAATTTTCTATATAACAGTTTTTGATCCAAAAATTTTTAAGAAAAAATTTTCTATAGAAAAATTTTTAATAAAAAAATTTCTATCTCTTTAGAAAAATTTTCTATAGAAAAGTTTTGATAAATTTTCTATAAAAAATTTTGGTAAAAAAGGTTCTCTATAGAAAAATTTTTGGGTAAAAAGACTTCTTTATAGAAAAATTTTTGATAAAAAAGTTTTCTATAAAAAATTTAGTTTAGAAAAATTTTTTAAAAAAAGATTTTGTACAGAAAAAAAATTATCTATAGAAAAATTTTTGATTCAAATTTTAGCTCCGGCTCCGACAACTTTCTTTTAATGAGTCTAAAAATAGAATCGGATGCAGCTCGTGGTCTGAGAGAAGCACGCCTTGTCCCAAATTATAAAAAACGGCAACTCTGCGGTCGATTTTTTTGTTCTGTTCTTTTGTTCCGACCCCTGGTTATTAGTAATCATAGGTATTAAAATAATTAAAAAAAACAATAAAATAATTTAATTTTAAATACTAATTGATTTATATATTTTTCCATATCCTTCTAACAATTATTTTCTTATTTTAATTACGTATTTCTTTCAATATTTGTGACCCTTTTACTTGACTAAATTTTTCAAATTTCCAAGAAAAACCAACATCTCCCAGTTACAGGCATTAACGCAAATGCCAAAAGGTTTCTTTCATTTAGAAGAGCAATTAAGAAAATTGACCAGGATATTTTATCGAAATGTAGAGAAATCACAAACAAAAAAAACAAAAAAAAACAATTTTTTGCACTAATCCTTAACACTAAAAAATATGTTCAATTAAGAAGGAAAGATTCTTAACAAAAGAACTTAAAGAACTAAATAAATAAAATGAAGAAAACACTTAAGACCCCGTGGAAAGCAACTGGATAGAAAGGAAAAGGGATAATTTGTTAAAATCTCTAGAAAAAGAAGCGTTAAATGAAGAAGTTAAGCAGCTTCTGTGCTAGTATATCAAATATAAAATGTACTTAATATAGCAGTAGAAATATTATATACACCCTACACCATTTATAGTTGTATATAAAGCACTTGTTCAAACAGAGACAACTTAAAATTTACAACTTTTCTATTTTTCTATTACTATTATTTAGAAATTAATATTTTGATGAAATAGTAGAGAAAATGATATAAGATTTTTATAGGACCAAAAATAGTCTTTCTGTAGGGTACGATAAAAGAAAAATAAACACAATATTATTTTATTTGAGCGCCAAGAATTTACTTAAACAAACGATTAAAACGAAAGAAAACTAAAGTGAAAATTTAAAAGGTTCCACTTAAAAAATAATAAAAGTAAAAAAATAATAAAACATCCTGCAGCAAAATGAAAAATCCAGTTAAAGACAATTTTAATACACTCAATAAAAGCGCAAGAAATTGCTGAAAGTGTTAATACTGTGTAACAAATCAGTTAAGCACAATGGGGGAGTTAAGAGCAAACTACAAAAGAAAATATTGCAAAATGAAAATATCGTCAAACTCTTCTCAGTTCTTTTCAGTTCTAGTTTAGTTCTAGTTCAGTTCTAGTTCAGTTCTAGTTTAGTTCTAGTTTAGTTCTAGTTCAGTTCTAGTTCAGTTCTAGTTCAGTTCTAGTTCAGTTCTAGTTCAGTTCTAGTTCAGTTCTAGTTCAGTTCTAGTTCAGTTCTAGTTCAGTTCTAGTTCAGTTCTAGTTCAGTTCTAGTTCAGTTCTAGTTCAGTTCTAGTTCAGTTCTAGTTCAGTTCTAGTTCAGTTCTAGTTCAGTTCTAGTTCAGTTCTAGTTCAGTTCTAGTTCAGTTCTAGTTCAGTTCTAGTTCAGTTCTAGTTCAGTTCTAGTTCAGTTCTAGTTCAGTTCTAGTTCAGTTCTAGTTCAGTTCTAGTTCAGTTCTAGTTCAGTTCTAGTTCAGTTCTAGTTCAGTTCTAGTTCAGTTCTAGTTCAGTTCTAGTTCAGTTCTAGTTCAGTTCTAGTTCAGTTCTAGTTCAGTTCTAGTTCAGTTCTAGTTCAGTTCTAGTTCAGTTCTAGTTCAGTTCTAGTTCAGTTCTAGTTCAGTTCTAGTTCAGTTCTAGTTCAGTTCTAGTTCAGTTCTAGTTCAGTTCTAGTTCAGTTCTAGTTCAGTTCTAGTTCAGTTCTAGTTCAGTTCTAGTTCAGTTCTAGTTCAGTTCTAGTTCAGTTCTAGTTCAGTTCTAGTTCAGTTCTAGTTCAGTTCTAGTTCAGTTCTAGTTCAGTTCTAGTTCAGTTCTAGTTCAGTTCTAGTTCAGTTCTAGTTCAGTTCTAGTTCAGTTGATTGGCAACCCTGCACCGAAACGTCAAACAACATAATTTTTCAGCGCGCATTAATTTTATAAATAAATAATTAATATATATATTTTTTTAAATAAATTAAATTGGTTTTCAAGACGGAATACACATTAAAGCAATATCTATTGATAATATAAAAAAGTAGTTTACCCAGTAAAGTGCTCAATATTGTTTTTGTTCTGTTGAAAAAAGAGGCTATTATCCACCAGTTGGAGCACCACAACATTGCATGGATGTGCCAAAGAGGAATATTCAACAAACTTCTCCGGACATTTTTGATGCTAGATCCCCAAAAAAGTTTTATACATACAGCAGGATGTCCCAAAATGTCGAAACTGCCTCTTCATCTGCTACACTGTCAAACAACATCCGTCCTGCCTCTACAGCACCCAATATGAATTGTTTTTCATGGGATGTGTTTGATGAAAAATTAAGCAATGCACTCGATTTGAAATTGGAAAACGTTGTAAGGAAGGAGGACCTTACAACTATTTCTACAGATATTCAAAATCTACGCCTAGAAAATATTCGTCTACAAAAAGAATTACAATCTGTAAAAGGCAGACTGGAAACAGTAGACAAGGCAAGCAGACGGAACAACATTGTTATAAGTGGCCTAACTAGTAAATTCGTACCACAAGCTCTCAACGAATTCAATCAAATATGTTTGAATTCACTGAAAACTTCTGTCAATGTAGTCGAAGCTCGTCTTATTGCGTCTGGAAAATCATTATTAGTGGCCCTAAACTCTCCATTAGAAGTCAAATCTGTACTTTCTAAACGTCAACTACTTAAGGGCACAAATGTTTTCATTGACAAAGATTACACGACTGAAGAACGTAACAATAGATTCTTTTTACGCCAAATTGGGAGAAAAGTTAAATCAGCTGAAAAAAATATTAAAATTAGATACGGTGATAGTCGAATTTTCATCGCCGACAAACCGTTTTCATGTAATGGAGATAAAATCATTGCAGTAAATAATGCCGATGCAAGTTATCTACGTCAACTATTGTCAAAAGTCAACTTTGTGAGCGACATTATGGTCAGAGATTTCAACAAAACAAACAATATCTTAAGAACTGATGCCTCAAATGAATTATTAAACAATTAGCAACTAGATGTGTGTCGATTGGTTTCATATAATGTTGCTAACCTTAATAGTAAACTTAATTTTGGTAATTTCTTTACGTATTTAAACAATTTTGATATAATATTTCTTTTTGAAACGCATGTACTCGCTGATAAACGTTCAGTTTTTTCTTGTTCTTTAAAAGATTATGTCCTTTATTGGATTGATGCTACAAAAAACCATACTAAAGGGCGAGCTATAGGCGGCTGCTTGTATGGTTTTAAAAAAAGCATTAAAAATAAATATAATTTTAAATTTTATGAGTTTAGAAACGGTGTAACGCTTTCTGCTAAATTTAATGACATCGGCGTTAACTTTATCCCAATCTATCTCAACTGCACTAATTGGGAGCGTGATTTTGAAAAATTCACAAGTTTAGTAAATCAACTTAGTGATGGACCATTTTGTATAATTGGGGACTTAAATGCTCGTATCTCCAATGCACAAGTGCTGGATGAAAATATATTGGTAAATCTCCCTTTAATCTCAAAATCTCGTGTGTCGAAGGACAATACGACTAATCGTGAAGGTAAAAAGTTATTGGAGTTTTTGGATAACACTGGTGGCATTATATTAAATGGTCGCATACAGGGTGATCTGAATGGCGAATATACGTTTTGTGGTGTTATGGGAAGTTCAGTTATAGATTACTGTATTTGTTCGCCTTCTGTATTGAAAATTATATCTGACTTCCGTGTCTCTAGTAAGCCTTATTCAGATCACATGCCATTAGCTGTTTCCTTTTCTTCAAAAAATAGTTCCTCGTTAAGAGAATTACAATTCCCTCCAAAACTCCCATGGTATCCAAATAGAGTAAATAATTATGTAAACATTCTCGAAAATCTTTCTAACTTGTATTATATAAAATCAAATATACAAATTGATGATAAGATAAATATATGCACAGGTAAAATTCGTATTGCCACAGGTTTTTGTCCACGAAGGAAATTGTTTGACCCCAAAAATAATTGGTTTGATTCTCAATGCTTTAATGCCCGCAACAAAATGCATAAGGCGCTAAACGAATATCGTAAAACTGGTACTGAGTTTTCTAGAAGAAAGTTAGTCGAATCTAGGTCTGTGTATACTAAAACGTGCGCAATGAAAAAGTTCAAATTTAAAATAAATAATATTGAAAAACTTAATAAAGTAAAAAATAGTTCGGACTGGTGGAAACTTGCGAACAGCTTGAAAAACAATAAACCGTGTCTGGCTACCAATCTAAGTATTGCCAATTTTTATGACCACTTTAAATCCCTCTTGTGTGATACTGTATTTGAAAATGCAGTATCTTGGAATTTACCTGATTTTATTGATCCTTTTCTAGACTCTCCATTTGAGATGAGAGAACTTAAATTAGTTTTAAAAACTGCTAAGCTGAACAAAGCTCCTGGCGAAGACAGGGTAAGTTATGAATTTTATAAATTTGCCCCTATTAGTTTTTTGTATGAAGTTTTGTCATTGCTGAATCACATCTTTTTACAAGAAGAAATTCCCGATTCTTTTCAGAGCTCTGTCATAATTCCCTTGTTTAAAAAGGGAGACATAAATACTGTATCAAACTATAGAGGCTTATCCCTATTGAATACTTTATATAAAATTTTCACTGGATTACTACTCAGTCGAATTAACAGCTGGTTAAATGCAAACAATATATTATGTGAATATCAAGCGGGTTTTCGCAAGGAATACTCGACTATAGACAATTTATTTAACCTAACCAGCATAGTAAATTTGGGTTTTCACCAGAACAGAAAAACTTTTGCATTTTTTGTTGATTTTTCTTCGGCTTTTGATAATATCCCACGTAACTCGCTTTTTTACAAACTTAGTCGAATAGGTCTGTCCAGGAAAATTGTGACTTTATTACAAAAATTATATGCAAATACTACCTCTAAAATTTGGGACGGTTGCTCAGTCTCTGAAGAATTCACTGTCTATC
The DNA here is from genome assembly GCA_933228675.1 of Stomorhina lunata. NCBI lineage: Eukaryota > Metazoa > Arthropoda > Insecta > Diptera > Rhiniidae > Stomorhina > Stomorhina lunata. The sequence goes on along the minus strand of OW121744.1, from coordinate 27,269,052 downwards.
AAGGTGTAAGACAAGGATGTTTACTTAGCCCAGTTTTATTTTCGATTTACCTTAACGACCTTCCTGTTATTTTACCGGGAGGTATATCCGTTGCTGATAAAGTAGTAAAAGTTTTGATGTATGCAGATGACATTGTCTTACTGTCTGACTCCCCTGATGGCTTGCAGAACATGATTGATACCTTACACAAGTATTGTACAAATTGGGGTCTAAAAATCAATCTGGATAAGTCTAAAGTGATGATATTTAGAAACAGTGGTAGATACAGTCGTAAACTTTCTTGGAAGTACGGTAATTGTATAATTGATGTGGTAAACGAATACAAGTATCTTGGTATTATTTTAACTTACAATCTATCTTTTAAGAAACATCTTGAGGCAAAACTTTTATCTTCCAAAATGGCCATAAATTCCACTTGGTTGAGTTATATTCACAACCCGAAAATTGAACTTTCAAACAAACTTAAAATATTTCACACTGCGGCAAAATCCATAATGTTTTATGGTGCACAGATTTGGGGTATTCATAGATTCGACGAAGTAGAAAAATTGTTAAGATACTTCCTAAAGAAAATTTTATTTCTGCCCATGAATACACCAAATTATATGTTACATATTGAAACACGTTTATCTTCCTTATTTTTAGAAACTTTAGATTTACACTTTAGTTATATTGAAAAAGTTTTAAATCTTTCTATAAATAGATTACCTCGCGTACTGGCTGAAGAAACTATTCAACTAAACATTTCTTGGTTTTCGGAATGGAGTGTTCTATGTTCTGAAAGTGGTATCAGTTTGGATATGAATATTTGGAGAAATGATTTACGTCATCATCAAGATGTCTTACTTAATACTTTAAGTTCGATTGAATTTGAAAATTTCTTTGCTAGTGCTAGAAATCCGCGTTTTGGTTTCCACGATATATATCCAACGTTAACGTACGATTTTCCTCCCTATTTTCAAGATGGTAATTCGACCTACATGGTCAGCTTGATATTGAAAGCTAGAGGTGGTTTATTAAATCTAAATGCATGTTCTTCTTATGGAAGAGCTTCAAATTTATGCTCTCTGTGCAATTTTAATGAACAAGAAAACACTATTCACTTCATAGGTAGATGTCCAATTTTTTCAGGGTTTAGACGCTACTATTTTGGTAAAAGAATTCTTACTACTGAAGAGGTTTACAGTCTTCTGAATGGTGAGAATTACATGCGTTTATTTAAATTTATATCACGTTGTATAAAATATAGAAATCTGATCCTATCCGAATTTAGCTAATAAAAAAAAAAACATATATATATATGTATATAATATAGATTAATAATAATAAATGTTTAAACATCTTATTATGCCAATCAGACACACAACATTTAATGTTATGTCTTCCCATAATTTAATCATTGTTATATTTTATGTAGTTAATGCAAATAATGTAATTTTAAATAAATCAATCAATCAATCAATAGTTCAGTTCTAGTTCAGTTCTAGTTCAGTTCTAGTTCAGTTCTAGTTCAGTTCTAGTTCAGTTCTAGTTCAGTTCTAGTTCAGTTCTAGTTCAGTTCTAGTTCAGTTCTAGTTCAGTTCTAGTTCAGTTCTAGTTCAGTTCTAGTTCAGTTCTAGTTCAGTTCTAGTTCAGTTCTAGTTCAGTTCTAGTTCAGTTCTAGTTCAGTTCTAGTTCAGTTCTAGTTCAGTTCTAGTTCAGTTCTAGTTCAGTTCTAGTTCAGTTCTAGTTCAGTTCTAGTTCAGTTCTAGTTCAGTTCTAGTTCAGTTCTAGTTCAGTTCTAGTTCAGTTCTAGTTCAGTTCTAGTTCAGTTCTAGTTCAGTTCTAGTTCAGTTCTAGTTCAGTTCTAGTTCAGTTCTAGTTCAGTTCTAGTTCAGTTCTAGTTCAGTTCTAGTTCAGTTCTAGTTCAGTTCTAGTTCAGTTCTAGTTCAGTTCTAGTTCAGTTCTAGTTCAGTTCTAGTTCAGTTCTAGTTCAGTTCTAGTGCAGTTCTAGTTCAGTTCTAGTTCAGTTCTAGTTCAGTTCTAGTTCAGTTCTAGTTCAGTTCTAGTTCAGTTCTAGTTCAGTTCTAGTTCAGTTCTAGTTCAGTTCTAGTTCAGTTCTAGTTCAGTTCTAGTTCAGTTCTAGTTCAGTTTTAGTTCAGTTCTAGTTCAGTTCTAGTTCAGTTCTAGTTCAGTTCTAGTTCAGTTCTAGTTCAGTTCTAGTTCAGTTCTAGTTCAGTTCTAGTTCAGTTCTAGTTCAGTTCTAGTTCAGTTCTAGTTCAGTTCTAGTTCAGTTCTAGTTCAGTTCTAGTTCAGTTCTAGTTCAGTTCTAGTTCAGTTCTAGTTCAGTTCTAGTTCAGTTCTAGTTCAGTTCTAGTTCAGTTCTAGTTCAGTTCTAGTTCAGTTCTAGTTCAGTTCTAGTTCAGTTCTAGTTCAGTTCTAGTTCAGTTCTAGTTCAGTTCTAGTTCAGTTCTAGTTCAGTTCTAGTTCAGTTCTAGTTCAGTTCTAGTTCAGTTCTAGTTCAGTTCTGTTCTAATTCTGTTCTGGTTCTGTTCTAGTTCTGTTCTAGTTCTGTTCTGGTTCTGTTCTAGTTCTGTTCTAGTTCTGTTCTAGTTCTGTTCTGTTCTGTTCTAGTTCTGTTCTAGTTCTGTTCTAGTTCAGTTCTAGTTCTGTTCTAGTTCTGCTCTAGTTCTGTTCTAGTTCTGTTCTAGTTCTGTTCTAGTTCTGTTCTGTTCTGTTCTGTTCTAGTTCTGTTCTAGTTCTAGTTCTGTTCTAGTTCTGTTCTAGTTCTGTTCTAGTTCTGTTCTAGTTCTGTTCTAGTTCTGTTCTAGTTCTGTTCTAGTTCTGTTCTGTTCTAGTTCTGTTCTAGTTCTAGTTCTGTTCTAGTTCTGTTCTAGTTCTGTTCTAGTTCTGTTCTAGTTCTGTTCTAGTTCTGTTCTAGTTCTGTTCTAGTTCTGTTCTAGTTCTGTTCTAGTTCTGTTCTAGTTCTGTTCTGTTCTAGTTCTGTTCTAGTTCTGTTCTAGTTCTGTTCTAGTTCTGTTCTAGTTCTGTTCTAGTTCTGTTCTAGTTCTGTTCTAGTTCTGTTCTAGTTCTGTTCTAGTTCTGTTCTAGTTCTGTTCTAGTTCTGTTCTAGTTCTGTTCTAGTTCTGTTCTAGTTCTGTTCTAGTTCTGTTCTAGTTCTGTTCTAGTTCTGTTCTAGTTCTGTTCTAGTTCTGTTCTAGTTCTGTTCTAGTTCTGTTCTAGTTCTGTTCTAGTTCTGTTCTAGTTCTGTTCTAGTTCTGTTCTAGTTCTGTTCTAGTTCTGTTCTAGTTCTGTTCTAGTTCTGTTCTAGTTCAGTTCTAGTTCTGTTCTAGTTCTGTTCTAGTTCTGTTCTAGTTCTGTTCTAGTTCTGTTCTAGTTCTGTTCTAGTTCTGTTCTAGTTCTGTTCTAGTTCTGTTCTAGTTCTGTTCTAGTTCTGTTCTAGTTCTGTTCTAGTTCTGTTCTAGTTCTGTTCTAGTTCTGTTCTAGTTCTGTTCTAGTTCTGTTCTAGTTCTGTTCTAGTTCTGTTCTAGTTCTGTTCTAGTTCTGTTCTAGTTCTGTTCTAGTTCTGTTCTAGTTCTGTTCTAGTTCTGTTCTAGTTCTGTTCTAGTTCTGTTCTAGTTCTGTTCTAGTTCTGTTCTAGTTCTGTTCTAGTTCTGTTCTAGTTCTGTTCTAGTTCTGTTCTAGTTCTGTTCTAGTTTTGATCTAATTCTTGTCTAGTTCCTTTCATTTTGAGTTCTGTTAATATTCTTGTTTAAACGTCCCACTGTGCAATTTGAAATGAACTACAAAATACAACGAATTGAAATAAGCTCTGCTCTTGGCTCAAACAAGAATTCACAACAAACAAGCTAAATAAAATCCTTTAAAAGGATCCACCAAATAAATTAAAATTTGTAATTACTAGAAACAGCACAACCAACAACAACGCAACAATAACCAACAAAACCACTACAACAAACAAAAACCATCCAACTACTAGGAACATGCTCGATATTAAGACTTTATAAAATGTTCAAGACTAAAGTAAAATAGAAGAATTGAATTTGGGGTGTTTCTTTACACAAGTGGCAGATAAATAAATTTCCAGCCAAAAAAAAGAAGTTTAAAAAAGAGGTGTTTAGCAGGGAAAGGAATCGAAAGAGACAACGTAACAGTTTAAATGGGTATCATCTAGCAGATTTTCAATAAATATAAAAAGACTGACTGACAGACAAACAAAGTGGGGGAGATGATACAACAAGGACTTGTTCACATGTTTCAAATGTCTGGCGTGTCAGCAACAAGCCAAACACGCAGCAGTGGCTTCATGGAGACCAAGTCGTTTTGTTAAGCCAGCATTTTATTTAGGTTTACTGCAACGTATTTCTTCTTTATGGTAGTTACTGACCACAACAATGACAACGAACACGAACACTGAACACTGTTGAGGACTACCTACGAGTATTCTATACAAAATGACATTAAATTCAAGTGCAAGGCGTTACAGTTTCAAAAAGTTTCCAAGTTATGTAAAATGTCTTAAATTTTGTGTTTAAGTTTGTGGCAATGGAAATTTTGTTTAGAAGTTATAGAAAATCTTATTAAATACAAAATGTTATTACTTTTAAATTAATTATTTGGTAACTACTTTTGTAATTCTTTTGTATAAAATTATTTTATCTATCACTTAGCTTCATTTTGACAACTACAAGGAATTTTAATTTTTTATTCATCGCTCATTAGTTTTGAAAATGTTCGGTTATGGGAAACTTCTTTAAGTAATCGCTGCAGGCCTAAGTCTTGATACCGCTCAGTTTAAAGCATTACATCTAAAAATGTTTAATAACACATTAAGTCAATGCTAATCCGTCTAGGGCCTAGAATCTAGGCACTCAGTAGTCGAGTTCCGAGTTTTTGATAAAAACATTTTCAAAAATTTTCGCAGGAAAATTTTTATAAAAAATTTTTTTATCCAAAATTTTTTTTGATAAAAATTTTCTATAGACAAAATTTTTGCTAAAAATTTTGATAGAAAAATTTTTGCTAAAAATATTTATAGAAAAATTTTTGCTAAAAATTTTTATAGAAAAATTTTTGATATAATGCGAATACTCTTTCTTTTTGAATAAAATTTTTATAGAAAAATTTTTGATAAATATTTTTATAGAAAAATGTTTGGTAAAAAATTTTTATAGAAAAATGTTTGATAAAAAATTTTTATAGAGAATTTTTGATAAAAAATTGTTATAGAAAAATTCTTGATAAAAATTTTTATAGAAACATTTTTGATAGAAATTTTTATAGACAAAGTTTTGATAAAAAAAATCTTTTAAATTTTTATAGAAACATTTTTGATAAAAAATTTTTATAGAAAAATTTTTGATAAAAAATTTTTATAGAAAAATTTTTGAGAAAGATTTTTATAGAAAAATTTTTGAGAAAGATTTTTATAGAAAAATTTTTGATTAAAAATTTTATAGAATAATTTTTATAAAAAAAATTTTTATAGAAACATTTTTGGTAAAAATTTTTATAGAAAAATTTTTGATAAAAGAAATTTTTATAGAAAAATTTTGAATAAAAATTTTTGAAAAAAATTAAAAATAAAAATTTTTATACAAAATTTTTTGATAGAAATTTTTGATAAAAATTTTTATAGAAAATTTTTGATAAAAATTTTTATAGAAAAATTTTTGATACAAATTTTTATAGAAAAAATTTTGATAAAAATTTTAATAGAAAAATTTTTGATAAAAATTTTTATAGAAAAATTTTTGATAAAAATTTTTATAGAAAAACTTTTGATAAAAATTTTTATAGAAAAATTTTTATCAAAAATTTTTGATAAAAATTTTATAGATACAAATTTTTCTAGAACAATTTTTGATAAAAATTTTATTATAAAAAAATTTTTGACAAAAAAATTTTTTATAAAAAAATTTTTGACAAAAAAATTTTTTATAGAAAATTTTTGATCAAAATTTTTATAGAAAAATCTTTGAAACAAATTTTTATAGAAAAATTTTTGAAAAAAATTTTGACAGAAAAATTTTTGATCAAAATTTTTATAGACAAATTTTTGATAAAAGAAATTTTTATAGAAAAATTTTGAATAAAAATTGTTATAGAAAAATTTTTGATAAAAATTTTTAACAAAAATGTTGAAACAAAAATTTTTGATAAAAATTTTTACAGAAAAATTTTTATAGAAAAATTTTTTTAAAAAATTTTTATAGAAAAATTTTTTTAAAAAATTTTTATAGAAAAATTTTTTTTAAAAAATTTTTATAGAAAAATTTTTTTAAAAAATTTTTTTAGAAAAATTTTTGAGAAAAATATTTATAGAAAAATTTTTGATAAAAATTTTTATAGAAAAATTTTTCTATAAAATTTTTTATCAAAAATTTTTTATTGAAAAATTTTGTAGAAAACTTTTCTATCGTAAAATTTTTGATAAAAAAATTTTCAATAGAAAAATTTTGATAAAAAAAAAAAAAATTTTTGATAAATTTATTTTTAGGAAAATTTTTGGTTAAAGAATTTTTGATAAAAATTTTTTGATAAAAATTTTTATAGACAAATTTTTGATAAAAGAAATTTTTATAGAAAAATTTTGAATAAAAATTGTTATAGAAAAATTTTTGATAAAAATTTTTAACAAAAATTTTTGATAAAAATTTTTACAGAAAAATTTTTGATAAAAATTTTTATAGAAAAATTTTTGATAAAAATTTTTATAGAAAAATTTTTGAAAAAATTTTATAGAAAAATTTTTGATAAAAATTTTTTTAGAAAAATTTTTGATAAAAATTTTTATAGAAAAGTTTTTGATAAAAATTTTTATAGAAAAATTTTTGTAGAAGAATTTTTATAGAAAAATTTTTGTAGAAGAATTTTTATAGAAAAATTTTTGTAGAAGAATTTTTATAGAAAATTTTTTGATAAAAACTTTTATAGAAAAATTTTTGATAAGAATTATTATAGAAAAATTTTTTATAAAAATTTTTGTAGAAAAATTTTTGATAAAAATTTTTATAGAAACATTTTTGATAATAATTTTTATAGAAAAATTTTTGATAAAAATTTTTATAGAAACATTTTTGATAAAAATTTTTATAGAAAAATTTTTGATAAAAAAATTGCTATAGGAAATGTTGAGAAAAATATTTTTCAAAAAGAAGAGTATTTGCATTTGATCCCAAACCTGTTACATTTATTTATTAATGTAACAGATAAAAAGCCAAAAAATGTTTGCGGAGAAACCAAATTCCTCGACGCGTTTCGATGGTTAGTTAAGCCATCTCTTCAGGAGGATAATCCCCGATTTAGACAGATCGAAAACCTCGCATTATTACTATATTTACAAACACAACTTTTCAGAATTATGTTCGTAAACCATAAGTAAAAGCGTAGATCATCGACTGAACAAAAACAAACATTTTTCAGTTTTCATCTACCTTCACTTCCCACATTCTTTTGTTATTTTTTGAAAAAAATATTTTCTATAGAAAAATTTTTAATAAAAAAATGTTCTATAGAAAAATTTTTAATAAAAAAAATTTTCTTTAGAAAAATTTTTGATAAAAAAATTTTCTTTAGAAAAATTTTTGATAAAAAAATTTCTATAGAAAATGTTTGAGAAAAAAATGTTCTATAGAAAAATTTTTGATAAAAAAATTTTCGAAAGAAATTAATTTTAGTTGAACCAGAATTTATGTTGATGGTCGTGGGTTCGAGTCGGGCTCAGGTTCATGTCATAAATTATTTTTTTAATTTATGATTTTTAAATTAGATGAATAAATTTTAGGAATACTGAAAAAACTATGTGACACTTAGCAGTGTGGAATGCTGCATTTTCTGTCCCGCTACGGACTTCATCAGCACACTGTGTCACCAACTGTTAGATGCCAGTAGTTAAGATCATCTATTTAACTGAATTCTTAAGCGAAATTGAAAACGAGAATTATATTAACACCAGTGTGGCCATATCCAAAAATATTTTACAGCTAAATCGGCTTTAAAATAATGCTAGAAAATGCTAAATAAGAACTTAAGCTGCCAAAAAATAATGCTGACAATTTAATTGAATTATTTTTTGATACTTTGGTTAATATATCTTTATAAATGGTTAATTTTTCATAATTCTTCCCTATAAACATTCATCATCATTTCAATGAAACAAACTGATTAAAAAGTAACAGAATATTTATTGAAGTATATGTACCTACATATTTATATACATTTATGTACGAAATTTTGCCATTCGCTTTCAGTTTTTAGCATTTAAGTGATTTCGGTATACATAATCAGTATTTGTTTTAAATTTCATTAAAATATTCGGATATTTCTGGCCAGAATATAAATTCCGGGAAGTGAGACCTATGGGAGGTACCCTAGATAAGTGACCGATATTTACAAATTTCAATTGCCATGGTCCCACGACCAAAAGAATTGTTTGTGTTAGATTGTAAGGTTTTCGTGGGTGTTCAGTAGGGCTTTCTTATTAAAAGTTGAAAACTTTTAAATTAATTGAAAAATTAGGATTTATCAGGCTTGAGTTCGTTTTTAATTTTCAAATTATTAATTTGAAAATTTGAAAGTAATAATGTGGAGAAAAACTGAAAAAAATGTTTTTGAACGCGGCTCAGTGGATTGCAATTTTCAATTAATTCAATTTAAAGTTCGAATAATTAATTCCTAAAAAGTTTTCAAAATAAAAAGTTTTAAAAATTTTCCTTATTTTATGATTTTTTAGATTCTTTATTTTTGCATGAATTCTGTGTTTTTAAAGCTCTTTTAATAAAAAATAACTTAAGCATTTCGTTAAGGTCTTTTGGATCTAAGACTAATATTTCTATGCGTTGCATACATCAGCACCGTACGGTTAAAACTGTGCTAAAAGAATGATGTCTGTAGAGCCCTCTGTACTCTTCGACAGCATGTTAATTTTTTTTCTGATACATAAACAATGTGATGCCATTTCCATTCACTTTATTGCCGAGGTTACAGATTTAAATGTATAATCAATATAAAATTATATGGGTTTTAAATTAAGAATAATGCTAAAAAATGCTAAATTTATAATTGAAAAATGCTAAAAATAATGCTAACTGCTAAATGGAAAATTTGCAGCTAAATTAAAAATAAAAATGCTAAATCTAGCCGCAAAAATGCCAAAATGGCCACACTGATTAACACTCATTTCTATTTCACCTATGACCATATGATCGATTCAGTTAGACGAACTTATCCACCATAGTTTTTTCCTTTATGTTTTGTATTCCTATCCTTTATTAATCTACATTTACTTTGTACTTTAACCAACTATCAGCTGGTAATGAAGACAAAGATTTTTGTTTTGACAAGTTTCTGTTTATTCTTTTACGTTAATGCAAATTTGAATTTAGTATCAACTTGAAAGAGTTAATGAAAACATGTAAATCGCGGTGCCCATGCAATTTAATTGAAAGAAATTAATTTTAGTTGAACCAGAATTTATGTTGATGGTCGTGGGTTCGAGTCGGGCTCAGGTTCATGTCATAAATTATTTTTTTAATTTATGATTTTTAAATTAGATGAATAAATTTTAGGAATACTGAAAAAACTATGTGACACTTAGCAGTGTGGAATGCTGCATTTTCTGTCCCGCTACGGACTTCATCAGCACACTGTGTCACCAACTGTTAGATGCCAGTAGTTAAGATCATCTATTTAACTGAATTCTTAAGCGAAATTGAAAACGAGAATTATATTAACACTCATTTCTATTTCACCTATGACCATATGATCGATTCAGTTAGACGAACTTATCCACCATAGTTTTTTCCTTTATGTTTTGTATTCCTATCCTTTATTAATCTACATTTACTTTGTACTTTAACCAACTATCAGCTGGTAATGAAGACAAAGATTTTTGTTTTGACAAGTTTCTGTTTATTCTTTTACGTTAATGCAAATTTGAATTTAGTATCAACTTGAAAGAGTTAATGAAAACATGTAAATCGCGGTGCCCATGCAATTTAATTGAAAGAAATTAATTTTAGTTGAACCAGAATTTATGTTGATGGTCGTGGGTTCGAGTCGGGCTCAGGTTCATGTCATAAATTATTTTTTTAATTTATGATTTTTAAATTAGATGAATAAATTTTAGGAATACTGAAAAAACTATGTGACACTTAGCAGTGTGGAATGCTGCATTTTCTGTCCCGCTACGGACTTCATCAGCACACTGTGTCACCAACTGTTAGATGCCAGTAGTTAAGATCATCTATTTAACTGAATTCTTAAGCGAAATTGAAAACGAGAATTATATTAACACTCATTTCTATTTCACCTATGACCATATGATCGATTCAGTTAGACGAACTTATCCACCATAGTTTTTTCCTTTATGTTTTGTATTCCTATCCTTTATTAATCTACATTTACTTTGTACTTTAACCAACTATCAGCTGGTAATGAAGACAAAGATTTTTGTTTTGACAAGTTTCTGTTTATTCTTTTACGTTAATGCAAATTTGAATTTAGTATCAACTTGAAAGAGTTAATGAAAACATGTAAATCGCGGTGCCCATGCAATTTAATTGAAAGAAATTAATTTTAGTTGAACCAGAATTTATGTTGATGGTCGTGGGTTCGAGTCGGGCTCAGGTTCATGTCATAAATTATTTTTTTAATTTATGATTTTTAAATTAGATGAATAAATTTTAGGAATACTGAAAAAACTATGTGACACTTAGCAGTGTGGAATGCTGCATTTTCTGTCCCACTACGGACTTCATCAGCACACTGTGTCACCAACTGTTAGATGCCAGTAGTTAAGATCATCTATTTAACTGAATTCTTAAGCGAAATTGAAAACGAGAATTATATTAACACTCATTTCTATTTCACCTATGACCATATGATCGATTCAGTTAGACGAACTTATCCACCATAGTTTTTTCCTTTATGTTTTGTATTCCTATCCTTTATTAATCTACATTTACTTTGTACTTTAACCAACTATCAGCTGGTAATGAAGACAAAGATTTTTGTTTTGACAAGTTTCTGTTTATTCTTTTACGTTAATGCAAATTTGAATTTAGTATCAACTTGAAAGAGTTAATGAAAACATGTAAATCGCGGTGCCCATGCAATTTAATTGAAAGAAATTAATTTTAGTTGAACCAGAATTTATGTTGATGGTCGTGGGTTCGAGTCGGGCTCAGGTTCATGTCATAAATTATTTTTTTAATTTATGATTTTTAAATTAGATGAATAAATTTTAGGAATACTGAAAAAACTATGTGACACTTAGCAGTGTGGAATGCTGCATTTTCTGTCCCGCTACGGACTTCATCAGCACACTGTGTCACCAACTGTTAGATGCCAGTAGTTAAGATCATCTTTAGAAAAATTTTTGAAATAAAAAATTTCTATAGAAAAATTTTTGATACAAAAAATTGTTATAGGAAAACTTTTTGTAAAAAAATTTTCTATAGAAAAATTTTTGATAAACAAATTTATAATTAGAATATACTATTTTTATCGCACTTTTTATTTAATTTACATTTTATCGGTAACGCTGCATAAGATTCTTCTTACACTAACACATATAAAACGAAAACACACAATCATTTTTCAATGTTCCCCTATTAAATTGCCCTGCTTTAAGTTGATATACATTTTATTAAAATTTTCTCACGATTTGCCAAAATTACCATAAGTACGAATAAATTGTAGAAATTTACAATAATATAATTTTTTTATCAGAATCGAACCATTTTCCATTTCCTAACATAAATATGCTCCATTCGTCATGAAATTTTACTGAAATCGTTTGCCACTGATATGATTTTTTGTCATCGCCCCAACATTTACTCAATCACCCACATTTACCCGTAGGAAAGAATATTATCCTGTTGTCAATTATAATAATAAAATGAATTTTTAATTTTATTTTTATTATTATTATTATACTCGTATCTTTATGCAAAGCACATTTAACCATATTCTCGAATTTATAAACTCACATCTATCTACTCAAAGCATTCAAATATAAATATCTCATTTCAATTCATGTTGAGTAAAATATTTAAATCCCAAATCATCATCATTTTCATTGTCGTTATCGTCATTATCCTCCCTCTACGCATCATTGTCACTTGTGGCGTTTAGACGGAAAAATTCCTGAAAAGAGAAAAACATTTTTCGAATGAAATTATTTGGTATTTTTCCTGCGAATTTGTTGAATCCTTGTTAATACAGATTATTTGTAAAAAAGATATGCACAAATTTAGTTTTTCATTTGGTTTAAACTTGACATATATTTATAACAAATATTTTCCATTTTGATGGCTCAAAATCATAAAAAAAAATCTTTTGCCAAAAATATTCTACTACTATTTATAAATTTATTTCATTTTGTAGAACTATAAGTCAGAATGGGGGATTTCACAGAAATTTGTTTCAATTTTTAATTTAATTTTTATATTGCAGCCTCAATAAAACAGTAGTGTATACATATGTACACCATTACATGCATTACAGTCTCTTCAAAAAAAAATTTGATAAAAAAAATTTCTATAGAAAAATTTTTGATAAAAAAATGTTCTATAGAAAAATTTTTCATAAAAAAATTTTATATAGAAAAATTTTTGATTAAAAAATTTTATATACAAAAATTTTTGATTAAAAAATTTTATAGAAAATTTGCTGTAGAAAAATTTTTGATAAAAAAATTTTTTTTTAAAAGAATGATTATTCGCATTTGATCCCAAATCTTTTACATTTATTAATGTAACAGATTAATATATTGATAAAAAGCCAAAAAATGTTTGCGGAGAAACCAAATTACTCGACGCGTTTCGATGGTTGGTTAAGCCATCTCTTCATTTACATCCCGACAATTTTGTTATTTTTTGATAATTAAATTTTCTATAGACAAATTTTTCATAAGAAAATTTTCTATATAAAAACACGTTGATAAACAATTTTTGATAAAAAAAATTTTCTATAGAAAAATTTTTGATAAAAAAATTTTCTACAGAAAAATTTTTAATTAACATTTATAGAAAATTTTTCAATCAAAAAAATTTTCTGTTAAAATTTTCGATAAAAGTATTTTTATATCTAGTATAGAAAAATTTTCTATAGAAAAATTTTTGATAAAAAAAAAATTTTTTTATAGAAAAATTTTTGATAAAAAAAAAATTTTCTATACAAAAATTTTTAATACAAAAATTGTCTATAGAAAAATTTTTGATAAACAAATGTTCTATAGAAACATTTTTGATAACAAAATTTTCTGGGGAAAAATTTTTGATCAAAAAATTTTGTATATAAAAATTTTTGACAAGAAAATTTTCTATAGAAAAATTTTCTTATCAAAAATTTTCCTATAGAAAATTTTCTTATCAAAAAAAATTTTTTTTGTCAAAAATATTTCTATAGAAAATTTTTTTATCAAAAATTTTTCTACAGAAAATTTTTTTATCAAAAATTTTTTATAGGAAATTTTTTTAATAGAATTTTTTTTTATCAAAAATTTACTATAGAAAATTTTCAGCAAAAAAATTTTTATAGAAAATTTTTCTATACTAGATTTAAAAATATTTTTATCGAAAAATTTTACAGACAAATTCTTTGATCGAAAAATTTTTTATATATGTTTATCAAAAATTTTGTCATCAAATATTTTTCTATAAAAAATTTTGTAATCAAAAATTTTTCTATAGAAAATTTTATTATCAAAAATTTTTCTATTGCAAAAAATTTAAAAAAAAATTTTCTATAGTAGATATTAAAATATTTTTATCGAAATTTTTACAGAAACATTTTAGGATCGAAAAATTTTCTACATATGATTATCAAAAAATTTTCTGTAGAAAAATTTTTTATCAAAATTTTTCTGTAGAAAATTTTTTTTTCAAAAATGTTTCTATAGTAGATATATAAATATTTTCATCGAAAATTTTTACAAAAAAATTTCTCTATAGAAAATTTTTTTATCAAAACATTTCTTTACAAAATTTTTTTATAAAAATATAGAAAATTTTTTTTATCAAAAATTTTTCTATATTTTTTATAAAAAATGTTTATATAGAAAACTTTTTTATCAAAAATTATTCTATAGAAAATTTTTTGATCAAAAAATTTTCTTCAGAAATTTTTTATTTAAAATTTTTCTAAAAATTTTTTTATTAAAAATTTTTCAATAATTTTTTTATCAAAAATTTTTCTATAGAAAAATTCTTTTATCAAAAAAAACTATTCTATAGAAAATTTTTCTATAGTATAAACAAAATTTTTTATCGAATATTTTTACAGAAATATTTTTTGATCGAATAATTTTCTATATTTTTTTTATCAAAAATTTTTCTATAGACAATTTTTTTATCAACAATTTTTATAAAGAAAACTTTTTTATCAAAAATTTTCCTATAGAAAATTTTTTTATCAAAAAATTTCCTATAAAAAATTTTTGATTAAAAAATTTTGTATAGAAAAATTTTTGATAAAAAAATTTTCTATAGAAATATTTTTGACCAAAAAAATTTTTTATAGGAAATTTTTGGAAATTTTTTATATAGAAAAATTTTTGATAAAAAAAAATTTTCTATATTTTTTTTAAAAAAAATTTGTAGAGAAAAATTTTGATAAAAAAATTTTCCGTAGAAAAATTTTTCTGTAAAAATTTTTGATGAAAATATTTCTATATCTACTATAGAAAAATTTTTGATGAAAAAATATTCTACAGAAAAATGTTTGATAAAAAAATTTTTTACAGAAAAATTTTGATAAAAAAAATTTGTATAGAAAAGTTTTTGATAATCATATATATATCTATTTCTATAGAAAAATTTTTGATAAAAAAATTTTTCATAGAAAAATTTTTTTTGATTGAAAAATTTTCTATATAAAATTTTTGATAAAGAAGTTGTCTACAGAAAAATTTTTGAAAAAAAAATTTTCTACAGAAAATTTTTTGATAAAAAAATTTTCCATAGAAAAATTTTTGATAATAAAATTTTCTATAGAAAAATATTTGATAAAAAAATTTTCTATAAAAAAAATTTTTGATAACAAAATTTTCTAGACAAAAATTTTTGATAAAAAAATGTTCTACCGAAAAATTTTTGATAAAAAAAATTTCTATAGAAAAAATTTTGCTAAGCATATTAAAAAAAATGGAAAACCTTTTCTTTTAAAATCATAAGAACTACACATTGAAAAATACCTATTTTAGTTAAAAGTATAATAAACCGGCAACTCTTATTCATTTGATTTTATTATTTTCAGACTAATATTTATTTGACATTAAACATTTAAGTGTAATTTTCGCAAATGCATCACTGTGCATTTTGACATTTTACATCAGAAATTGATACTAACAATATGAATGAATACGAGTAGATATTCATATCTCAGTTGTTTTGGGTTTTTTTTGTCCAGTTTAATATGAATCTGTCTAAATTCGTAGTAATCTAACTTTTATACATGACAAAATGCTGTAAATGTTAAATAATAATACTTTTATACTTTAGATCAAAAAAAATCCCATTTGCAGATAAGAAACTGAGTTTAATATTGAATTATTCAATAGATGAAAATAAAAAAATATGTTCTACGAAAGTAGAAAAGATTTAAAAACATTACATTTATTCAATAACTTTTTGTACTATTAACAAAAGTTACAGTTACTAACACATTTTCTAGGGAATTCAAATAAATTACATATAAAACAAGTAAGAAAGAAAGTCGATCAAGCCCGACCATACGATACCCTTCACCGATAAGGTCAAAGGTGTTCTTTTTCCTGTATGAAGACAAATATTTGCTAAATTTTGCCGTCATACAAACATTTTCTCAAAACTTATACATTTAAGCTGTTTCCGTCATTTGGACTGATATGAAAGCTAGGGTCAAATGTGGACCGATTATATATAAATTTGGGAAATTGATTACAGTTTTTAAGAAAATTATGTGTGCAAAAAATCAACTCAAAATTTCTATTATATTCAGATTTATGAGCGTTTAAGTGATTTTTGTCTTATTTAGTGCGTTTTGACAGAAAAGTTTGTATGAGGGTTATGGTCAAATGTGGACCAAATGTGAACAAAATTTGGTAAAGTGAATATGGTTAACATAAGCAGTATTTGTTTTAAATTTCATGAAAAAATATTGATATTTGTGGCCGGGAAGTGGGATTTTTGGGAGGTACCATAAATAATGGACCGATTTTGACAAATTTCAATAGCCATGGTCCCACTATCAAAGAAATGATCTGGGGTAAATTTCATAAAATTATCTTTGAAAGTGCGACCTGTACTTTCATTACATGGTTTACACGGGGGTCCAGCCGGTCAGACGGTCGGATAGACGTCGCTAAATCGACTCAGAAAGTGATTCTTAGGTTATTGGCACGTGTAGGCGCAAAGAGAACAGAACAAGAAATAGTCGGCAGAGTTGCCGTTTTTTTATACTTTTAACTAAAATAGGAACTTTTTTTCAATCTGTAGTTCTAACGTTTTAAAAAGAAAAATTTTTCTACTCCATTTTTTTTATATTTTTATCAAAAATAGAAAATTTTTTATCAAAAATTTTTCTGTAGAAAATTTTTTTTAAAAATTTGTCTATAGAAAATTTTTTATTAAAACTTGTTTATCAAAAATTTTTCTATAAAGAATTTTTTCTTAAATATTTGTCTATAGAACATTTTTTTTTCTCAAAAATGTTTCTACTGAAATGTTGTTATCAAAAATTTTTCTATAGAAAATTTTTTTTATCAAAAATTTTTCTATAGAAATTTTTTTTTATCAAAAATTTTTCTATAGTAAATTTTTTTATTAAAAATTTTTCTATAGAAAATTTGTTAATCAAAAATATTTCTATAGAAAATTTGTTTATCAAAAATTTTTCTATAGAATATTTTTTTATCAAACATTTTTCTGTAGAAAATTTGTTTATCAAACATTTTTCTATAGAAAATTTGTTTATCAAAAATTTTTCTATTGAAAATTTTTTTATCAAAAGTTTTTCTATAGAAAATTTGTTTATTAAAAATTTTCTATAGGAAATTTGTTTGTTAAAAATTTTTCTATAAAAAATGGTTTATTAAAAATTTGTCTATAGAATTTTTTTTTTTTCAAAAATGTTTCTGAATTTTTTTTTTTTGTTAAAAATTTTTCTATAAAAAATTTATTTATCAATAATTTTTCTATAGAAAATTTGTTTATCAAAAATTTTTCTATCGAAAATTTTTTTTATTAAAAATTTTTCTATAAAGTATTTATTTATCAAAAATTTTTCTATAGAAATTTTGCAATCAAAAATTTTTATATGGAAAATTTTTTTGTCAAAAATTTTTCAATAGAAAATTTTTGTGTCAAAAATTTTTTTATAGAACATTTTTTTGTCTAAAATTTTTCTGTGCAAAATTTTTTTACAAAAATTTTTCTATAAAAATTTTTTTTCATCGAAAATTTTTCTGTAGAATTTTTTTTTAAAAATCTTTCTATAGGAGATTTGAAAATTTTCTGATATAGAAATATTTTTATCGAAAATTTTTACAGCAAAAAAATATTTTTATCAAAAAGTTTTCTATAAAGTCTAATTTTTATCGAACAATTTTCCAAAGAAAAATATTTTTATTAAAAATTTTTCTATAAAAAAATGTAACGTTTTAAAAAAAAAAAATTTTCTTCTCTATTTTTATTAAAAATCTTTCCATAGAAAATTTGTTTATCAAAAAATTTTCTATAGAAAATTTTTTTATCAAAAATTTTTCTATAGAAAATTTTTTTATCAAAAATTTTTCTATAGAAAATTTTTTTATCAAAAATTTTATATAGAAAATTTTTTTATCAAAAATTTTATATAGAAAATTTTTTTATCAAAAATTTTTCTATAGAAAATTTTTTTACAAAATTTTTCTATAGAAAATTTTTTTTACAAAATTTTTCTATAGAAATTTTTTTTATCGAAAATTTGTCTGTATACAATTTTTTTATCAAAAATTTTTCAATAGAATTTTTTTTATTTTTTCAAAAAAAAATTTTTTCATCGAAAATTTTTCTGTAGAAAATTTTTGTATCAAAAATTTTTCTATAGATTTTTTTTAATCTTTCTATAGAAGATTTGAAAATTTTTTGATATAAAAATATTTTTCTCGAAAAGTTTTACAGAAAAATATTTTTATCGAAAAATTTGCTATAAAGTCTGATTTTTATCGAACAAATTTTCAAAGAAAAATAATTTTATTCAAAAATTCTTCTATAAAAAACTATTTGGATCGAAAATATCTAAATAAAACTTAAATTATTTAATATTAGGATTTATTTCTGTGTTGAAAATATTCCCAATATTTACAAAAATATACCCAATGTTTACAAAAATAATACTGTCGTGGCAACACTGTTCGAGATTATATTTTTTTGTTCTCTTGAACTATGTATTTTGTTGCTATAAATTGGATTTTGATTTGTTTCTTGCCTATTTTGTTGTTGTCTTTTCTTTAACAAAGCGTCACCAACCAACTCTATTAACATCCAAATTCCAACTGAATGCTTTTAAAACTTATTTGTGTGAGTTTCATTAATAATCGTGATATTTTCGAAAATTGCAAAAAGTCTTCGGCTTCTGGTGGTATGGGCTGCCTACTCCTGCTTATTGGTATACTTAGCCTATTGATATACTTATAATACCCTTTCCACCTATGATGGTGAAGTTTATACCCTTAATAGAACTTGTAAAACGCATTTAGTATGTATTAGGTAAATTTTACCTAAAGATCAACCTTGGCCAAATGGGGAGCGTTTTTAAAAATCTAGATATTTACAATGTATTTATTTGAGCTATTTTCAAGGTTATCTAAGATTAAGCATCTGTTAACATTTGCATTAGTATTCACTAGATCTAAATTATAGGATTTTCATCCATCAAACCTTTTTTAAACTGAAAATTATTTCAATACATATTTTAACATAAGTGTATATGTCTGTAATTAACTGAAAATCCTTTATTATTAGCTTTTTTTCGGTCTATCGAAATATTTGCACAAATACTTTTCGATATACTTTATCAACGATTACCAGTATTTTATTTCATTCTTATTCCGTCTGAGTGGACTGAGTGTCTGTTATGTGGTTTTTTCATTACAATTTAAGCCAATGAAAATATTGTAATTAA
This sequence comes from Stomorhina lunata, assembly GCA_933228675.1. Lineage (NCBI taxonomy): Eukaryota > Metazoa > Arthropoda > Insecta > Diptera > Rhiniidae > Stomorhina > Stomorhina lunata. The sequence continues at coordinate 27,249,903 of OW121744.1, read as the reverse complement.
ATCAAGTGCAGAAAACATTTTATGAACTTAATTTAAGGATAAAATAAAAACGTATTCAATAAAAAAATTATTTAACTACGGAATCTTTTATTTGTTAAAATGTTGACAAAAGGCGAACATTGGCTTAAGTAAATTTTTTATAAAAATATATGACATTAAAACAAAAAGGAGAATCATGGTCAGGTCAAATAAAACAAGTAAGAGTTTTATGATCGGCTGTGCCGAATCTTATAAACCCTCCATTCAATTGTGTTAAATTTAGAAAATGTGAACCAAATTCGAAAAAAAATTGTTAAGCTTATTGGAACTGTTGGTAAAATATTTAGACTAAATTCGATTGCAGTAGCTTTATAGTTCAACATTTAAAAGTAAAGAGTTATCCATTTCGTGATTTCAAAAGTATAGGACTGGAATTTTACATCTGTCAAACTATGTTCTTAAGCCAATTTTTTTCATTTCAGTTGAAATTCTGACATTGACGAAAATGGATCGCTTAAGTATCATCACACAAGGCATAAAAATTATCAAAACATATTACAAAAATGGTGATTCTGCAAGAAATTGGCAAAATTGTGAAGAAATTTGAAGAGACTGGTGCGGTTACAAATATTATAAGGACTGTGCATTAGAGCGGCTCGTCTTCCATACAAAAAAAAGTTGTGCCAGTTACCTCCTAGGAACAAAGATAATATTTAAACAATTCTAAAATTGTTTTTTATTTTTTTACCACGCCTACAAATACAGCCTTTTTAGTATTTTGTTCACTGTGTCGCCATTTTAAGTCCGATCATAACGGTGTTCGCGGCTCTGTAAGGGCTACATTTCTCTCTTTGATAGTTTTGTACTACCACGTCAATTTATAGACATAATTTAAAAAAACTAGATTTCTACCCGATTCGATTAGGGTTTGCACGAATCGAATTTTGAAAATTATGACTAGAAATTGACGTGGTAGTAAAAAACTATCAGAGTAAGAAATGTAGCCCTTATACAGCTGTGAACACCGATATATAAAGTGTTGTGATCAGACTTAAGATGGCGACACAGTTAACAAAATACAAAAAGGGCGGTATTTGTAGGCGTGGTAAAAAAATAATATTTTTTTTTAGAATTATTTTTACATTATCTTTAATCCTAGTGGGTGACTGACTCAACTTTTTTTTCGAACCACTCTACTGTGCATCATCGTTTCGCTCGTTCCTCTGACAATATGGCTGCTGTAAGTGAAAGTGTTGCCGAAGACCCGCATGTGCCGATTCCACTTCGTTCTCAGGAATTACTGTGACTGTCTTACGGCACATTATAATCACGGGTCGGCACAAAGAGAACAGAACAAAAATATAGTCGGCAGAGTTGCCGTTTTTTTATACTTTTAACTAAAATAGCTATTTTTGCAATGAGTAGTTCTAAGGTTTTAAAAGGAAAGGAAGTTTTCTAATCCATATTTTTTTGAAATATTTTTATCAAAAATTTTTCGATAGAAAATTTTTTTATCAAAAATTTTTTGATAGAAATTTTTTTATCAAAAATTTTACTATGGAAATTTTTTATCACTAATTTTTCTATAGAAAATTTTTTATCAAAAAATTTTCTATAGAAATTTTTTTATCAAGAATGTTTTAATAGAAAATTTTTCTATCAAAAATTTTTCTATAGAAAATTATTTTACAAAAATTTTCTATATAACATTTTTTTATCAAAAATTTTTCTATCGAAAATGTTTTTATCAAAAAATAACAAATTAGTCGGGATGTAAATATTATTCAAAAAGAAGTGTATTTGCATTTGATCCCAAAAATGTTACATTAATAAATAAATGTAACAGGTTTGGGATCAAAAGCAAATACACTTCTTTTTGAAAAATATTTTTATCAAAAATTTTTCTATAAAAAATTTTTTATCAAAAATTTTTCTATAGTAAATTTTTTTATCAAAAATTTTTCTATAGAAAATTTTTTATAAAAATTTTCAATTTTGATAAAAAAAAACGTTCTATTGAAAATTTTTGATAAAAAAAATTTTCAATAGAAAATGTTTGATAAAAAAATTTTCTAGAAAATTTTTTGATAAAAAAATTTTCTAGAAAATTTTTTGATAAAAAAATTTTCTATAGAAAATTTTTTTATCATAATTTTTCTATCAAACATTTTTCTATAGAAAATTTTTTTATCAAAAATTTTTCTATAGAAAAGTTTTTTATCAAAAAATTTTCTATAGAAAATTTTTTTATGAAATATTTTCTATTGAAAATTTTTTTTATCAAAAATTTTCAATAGAACATTTTTTTATCAAAAAATTTTCTATAGAACATTTTTTTATCAAAAAATTTTCTATAGAAAATTTTTTTATCAAAAAATTTTCTATAAAAAATATTTTTATCAAAAATTTTTCTATAAAAAAATTTTTATCAAGAATTTTTCTATATTAAATTTTTTTATCAAGAATTTTTCTATATTAAATTTTTTTATCAAAAATTTTTCTATAGAAAATTTTTTTATCAAAAATTTTTCTATAGAAATTTTTTTTATTTGGGAATTAATTATTCGAACTTTAGAATTGATTGAAAAATTAGGTTTAATCAGGCTTGAGTTCATTTAACTTTCAAATTATTAATTTTGAAAATTTGAAAAGTAATTGTGAAGATAAACTGAAAAAATTATTTTTGAACGCGGCTCAGTGCAATTTCTGTCCCGCCACATTTTTTCAGTTTTTCTCCACAATTACTTTTCAAATTTTCAAAATTAATAATTTGAAAGTTAAATGAACTCAAGCCTGATTAAACCTAATATTTCAAGAAAATTTTTTTATCAAAAATTTTTCTATAGAAAATTTTTTTATCAAAAATTTTTCGATAAAAAATTTCTTTATCAAAAATTTTTCCATAGAAAATTTTTTTATCAAACATTTTTGTAAAGAAAATTTTTTTATTAAACATTTTCTATAGAAAATTTTTTTATCAAAAATTTTCTATAGAACATTTCTTTATCAAGAAATTTTCTATAGAAAATTTTTTTATCAAAAATTTTTCTATAGAAAATTTTTTTATCAACAATTTTTCTATTGAAAATTTTTTTATCAAAAATTTTTCTATAGAAAGTTTTTTTATCAAAAATTTTTCTATAGAAAATATTTTTATCAAAAACTTTTCTATAAAAATTTTTTTTTTTCAAAAATTTATTTACAGAAAATTTTTATATCAAAATTTTTATAAAAAAATTTTTTTTTATCAAAAATTTTTTTTATCAAAAATTTTTATATAGAAAATTTTTTTATCAAAAATTTTTCTATAAAAAATCAAAATTAATCCGGACAAAATTTTTTATCAAAATTTGTTTTCTTAAAAAATTTTTCTATGCAAAGTTTTCTTACAAAAATTTTTTTAAAGAAAATTTTTTTTATCAAAAAGTTTTGTATGGAAAATTTTTTATCAAAAATTTTTCTATAGAAAATCTTTTGGATCAAAAATACTTAAAGAATATAAAAATCTAAAATTGTTTAATATTAAAATTTATTTCTGTTTTAAGCAATTATTTACAAAAAAATTCGAAATGTTTACAAATAGTGTCTTGGCAACAATGTTCGAGATTATATTTTTTTATTCTCTAGAGCCATGTTGCTATAAATTGGAATTTGATTTGTTTCTTGTCTATTTTGTTTTTATCTCTCCTTTAACAAAGCGTCACCAACCAACTCCGTTAACATCCAAATTCTAACTGTATGATTTTAATACTCATTTTTACGAGTCTTATTAATGATCGTGGTATTTACGAATATAAAAAATATTGATCGGCTACTGGTGGTATGGGCTGCCTATTCCTGGTTATACGATAGCCATGGTCAAGTGTAAACCGATTTCGTCCAATTTTAATACCGAAATTTTCCAAGAAGTGAAGAATATTTTTGCCTAATTTGTGTGAACTAGCTCCTTTCGTTCAGGCTTTATCGTGCCGACAACAGACAGACGGACAGACAGACATCGCTTAATCGTCTTAGTATTTCATAAGAGTTCAGAACATACATCAATTTTGGTTTTAGAGCTCATAGATATTAAGGAAATTACAAACCGAGTGACAATCTCAATATACCCTCCAATCTTTTTGATGATGGGTATAAAAATTAACTTTAATCAGACTCTGAATGTGTTCAAAAATGCTGAAGTTTATTATTTCAATTTTGTACTCTACACCACCATAGGCTGGTATATATAAGTTGTTGCTTAGGTATGTAACGCTTTTAAAAATAAATAATTCTGGTAGGATTTGAAGTAATTCAAACGGTATGTTCTAGTTATAACAAGGTTATACTTGTATAAAACCAAAGTGGTAGGATTTGAACCTGGGCAATTTAATTTAAATTTAAATTCGAATTACAAATAATTACTCACTAAAAACTTCCAAATAATTCAGATGGTATATTGTAGTCATTACAAGGTAGTATAATATCAAAGTTTAGCTGCCCATTTCATGGAAATGTGAAGCACAATTATATGTGACTCAAAGAGATGATAGAAGACCGACTTCGTCGTTGAAAAGGGGGATAAATCTACATTATATAGCAAAAGATATAACATAGTTACTAACAGACCTCTGTAATTCTAGAGATAAAATAAAATACTTAAATATACGTATGTATAATCATTAGGGTGGGCCGTTTTTTCACTTTAGTTTTTGATCGATTTCTAATGGTGAAATTATACGGACAAAATATGCAAATGATTTATTTTTAATGTAGGACCGAGAACAACGTTTTCAAATTTCAGCATTGATTTTCAGAGCATTTACTCAAGTTATGACGCTAAATTGCTGTTTTTGCGAAACTGTTCCAGATATCGGCCTTCACTTTTTAAGTTTTAGGCAGGCAAAAAGTCTCTGGCTTCTGGTGGTATGGGTTGCCTACCATACCACCAGAAGCCGAAGATTTTTTGCAATTTTCGTAAATATTACGATCATTAATGAAACTCGTGAAAATAAGTATTAAAAGCTTTCAGTTGGAATTTCGGTGTTAGCAGAGTCGATTGGTGTCGCTTTGTCAAAGAAAATACAAAAACAAAATACACAAGAAACAAAATCAAAATCGA
>OW121744.1:26849826-27239826 GCA_933228675.1 Stomorhina lunata | reverse complement strand
GGTTTTTCATTCAGGCAGTCTGACATTCTGTTTCTATGTTCCTTGTATGTATGTCCTTTTAACCATAAAAGTCACAAATTATATGTCTGAGGATGACATTGATGTTGACATCAATGATGATGATCGTTATAAGTGATAGCGGCAATTTGGCAATGAGACCTAAAACAACATAAATACTATAGAAAAGTTAACGGCAGGAATATCAATGAATAATTGTTTTGGTGTGAATATTAAGAACACTTAAAGAAAAGTTGGTTTACAAATCTAATCTGTATTTTTAAGTTGTATTTGGTATTTTTCCAATTTTATAAATCTAATTTTTTTATCAAAAATTATTCTATAGAACATTTTTTTTATCAAAAATTTTTCTGCAGAAAATTTTTTTATCAAATATTTTTCTATAGAAAATTTTTTTATCAAAAATTTTTTTATAGAAAATTTTTTAACAAAAATTTTCTTTGTAGAAAATTTTTCTCTTTTTTTATCAAAAATTTTCCTATAGAATTTTTTTTATCAAAAATTTTTCTATTGAAAATTTTTTTATAAAAAATTTTACTGTAGAAAATTTTTTTATCTAAAATATTTCTTAGAAAATTTTTTTTATCAAAAATTTTTCTATAGGAATTTTTTATCAAAAATTTTTCTATAGAAAATTTTTAATCAACAATTTTTCTGTAGACAATTTTTTCATCAAAAAAAAAAAAAAAAAGAATTTCTTTAAAGAATTTTTATATCAAAAATTTTTTATCAATATTTTTTCTATAGAAATTTGTTTAATACAAATTTTTCTGTAGAAGAATTTTTTATCAAAAGTTTTTCTATAGAAAATTTTTTATCAAAATCTTTTTTTGTAGAAAATTTTTTCTTTTTTATCAAAAATTTCCTATAGAAATTTTTTTTTATCAAAAATTTTTCTATACAAAATTTTTTTATCAAAAATTTTTTTATAGAAAATTTTTTATCCAAAATTTTTCTATAGAAAATTTTTTATTCAAAATTTTTCTACAGAAAATTTTTTATGAAAGAAATTAAGAAAATTTTTTATTCAAAATTTTTCTATAGAAAATTTTTAATCAAAAATTTTTCTATAGAAAATTTTTAATCAAAAATTTTTCTATAGAAAATTTTTAATCAAAAATTTTTCTATAGAAAATTTTTAATCAAAAATTTTTCAATAGAAAATTTTTAATCAAAAATTTTTCAATAGACAATTTTTTCATCAAAAACAAAATTTTTCTATAAAGAATTTTTTTATCCAAAATGTTTGTAAAGAAATTTTTTTATTAATAATTTTTCTATACAAATTTGTTTAATACAAATTTTTCTGTAGAAGAATTTTTTATCAAAAATTTATCTATAGAAAATTTTTTTATCCAAAATTTGTCTATATAAAAATTTTTTATCAAACATTTTTCTAAAGAAATTTTTTTTTTCAAAAATTTTTCTAAAGAAATTTTTTGTATCAAAAATTTTTCTATAAATTTTTTTTTTATTAAAAATTTTTCTATAGAAAATTTTTTTAACAAAAATTTTTCTATAGAAAATTTTTTTAACAAAAATTTTTCTATAGAAAGTTTTTTTAACAAAAATTTTTCTATAGAAAATTTTTTATTAAACATTTTCTACAGACAATTTTTTTTATCTTAATTTTTCTAAAAACAATTTTTCTATAGAAAATTTTTTTATCAAAAATTTTTCTTCAGGAAATTTTTTTATTAAAAAATTTTTTTATTAAAAATTTTTTGAAGAAATTTTTTGTATCAAAAATTTTTTGTAGAAATTTTTTTTTATCAAAAATTTTTATATAGAAAATTTTTTTATCAAAATTTTTATATAGAAAATGTTTTTCAAAAAGAAACAGTATTCGCATTTGATCCCAAATCTGTTACATTAATGTAACAGACCAATTTAGTGATAAAAAGCCAAAAAATGTTTGCGGAGAACCAAATTCCTCGACGCGTTTCGATGGTTGGTTAAGCCATCTCTTCAGGAGGATTATCCCCAATTTAGACAGATCGAAAACCTAGCATTGAGTAAATGTTTTTATCAAAACTTTTTCTATAGAAATATTTTTATCAACAATTTTTTATTACAAAAATTTTTGTATAAAAAAATTTTGACAAAATTGTTTTTTATCAAAAATTTTTTATAGAAAAAATTTGAAAAAATAGTTTTTTATCCAAAATTTTTCTTTAGAAAATTTTTTATCCAAAATTTTTTTATAGAAAATTTTTCATCCAAAATTTTTCTATAGAAAATTTTTTATCAAAAATTTTTCTATAGAAAATTTTTTTATCAAAAATTTTTCTATAGAAAATTTTTTTATCAAAAATTTTTCTATAGAAAATTTTTTTATCAAAAATTTTTCTATAGAAAATTTTTTTATCAAAAATTTTTCTATAGAAAATTTCTTATCCAAAATTTTTCTATAGAAAATTTTTTATCAAAAATTTTTTTGTCAAAAATTTTTCTATAAAAAAAATTTTCTTTAGAAAATGTTTTACAAAAATTTATCTATAGAAAATTTTTTATCAAATATTTTTTTATAAAAAAAAGTTTCTATAGAAAACTTTTTTGCCAAAAATTTTTCTTAGTAATTTTTTTTATCAAAAATTTTTTTTTAGAAAATTTTTGATAAAAAAATTTTCATAAAATATTTTTTTTTTCAAAACATTTGGTAACTGAATGCTCATTTTCAAGAGTATGAATAATGATCGTGATATTTACGAAAACTAGTGAAAGTCTTCGGCTTCTGGTGGTATGGGCTGACAACGCCTGTTTATGACCAACACTCTAGGAATGACCAATACTTATGCATTGCATAGAAAAACGGGTATGAAAAAGAGTATAGGTAGAGTATTTGTATAAATTCGATTTCAATCTATCCACTTCATAATTTAAAGAAAAGACTGTATGGCTTATTAACGAATTTTTTAAGAATTCTATATTGACAGTAGCTGAATAGGTTGCTTGACTCCTAACATTTAAACAGATGGTAGTTGATCCACTTGGATTGTGCAGCGCTTCTAGATTTCCGTAGTAAAAAAATAATGATGAATGAATAAACTTAATCGAGGCGACGATCATTGCCGGAAAGTATATGGGAACAGATATACTGATACCATGGAATGATACCCTTGGAATCTTTGGAAATGCCTTTCCAATTTAAAAGACGTCAGTTTGCTTTCCGGTTTGCTTTTGCAATGACAATAAATAAATCTTAGGGTCAGTCTTTGTTTAATAAATTTAACAAATTCAAGTTTTTCATATGGATAGCTATATGTGACAATGCATAGAGAAAGAGACCTACTAAACAAAACAAGAGGTAGGGACGACCTGCGCGCGTTTTGCTTTCAAATGAGACCAATATCAACACACTGAGTGATGGTTTACCAAAGATGCACGTATTTAAATCAATAAAATGGCTGTCCTGAACAAAATCCGTAGGTTCCTTTCTATTTTGCGCTTCACATATGTTGCTCGCTAGTTTATAGTAAAACGACTGCTTAATCTAAAGAAGATTTATGTGGGGTTTATATAACTCAAGCGGCTGACGATTGAGTGAAATTTACATGTATTTTGTTCTGGTTACGATAACAAAACACATGTAAATTTCACTCACTCGTCAGCCGCTTGAGTTATATAAACCCCACATTAGTAGGTCTTTTCTCTAAGTGCACTTTTTAACACTTCTGATCGTACATTGACATTTTGCTAAGACGTATAGCACCCCAACCTAGGGCAATAACTGTTAACCAGCTAAATTCTACCATTTATTTTGACTTTAAAAGTGAAGAGCCTACTTTACAGCTACTCACCCTCCGGCAAAACAAAAACTACCCTACCCCAGCCTACACTAACTCTAACTACAGCAACACCCTCGCTAAGTATGAAAAAAAAGGACTCACTTCACTTTTTTCAATATTATTATACCCTTCACCACCATAAGTGGAAAGGGTATTATAAGTTTGTGCTGTTGTATGTAACGCATAGAAATATTTGTCTTAGACTAACCTTTTAGTATACCAATAGACTTAAAATCACTTTCTGAGTCGATTAAGCGATGTCCGTCCGTCCGTCTGGCTGGACGGCTGCACCCCCATGTACACCTTGTAATCAAACTACAGGTCGCGATTCTAAAGATAATTTTATGAAATTTGGCACAGATCATTTTTATGATAATGGGACTATGGATATGGAAATCCGTCAAAATAGGTCCATTATTTTTGTTACCTCCCATAGGTCCCACTTCCCGCAATTGATATATTGGCCACAAATACAATCGGTCCATTATTTATGGTACCTCCCATGGGTCCCACTTCCCGGAATTGATATATTGGCCACAAATATCAATATTTTTTAGTAAAATTTAAAACAAATACTGGTCCATTTGACCATAGCTCCCATACAAACTCTTGAGTCAAAACGCCCTTAATGAGACAAAAATCACTAAAACGCTCGTAAATCTGAAGATAATGAGTATTTCAAGTTTATTTTTTGCACATATAATTTTTGTAATCAATTTGTCAAATTTCGAGAAAATCGGTCCACATTTGACCCTAGCTCTCATATACTAAGTCCAAATGACAGAAACAGCTTAAATATATAAGTTTTGAGAAAATGTTTGTATGATGGCAAAATTTAGCAAATATTTGTCTTTATACATGAAAAATAACACCTTTGACTTAAGTGGTGAAGGGTATCGTATGGTCGGGCTTGACTGACTATAGCACTTTCTTACTTGTTTAGTATTAAGTTTGATATGTTAATGATGATGATTATTTTTATTTAATTTATGCACTAAATTTAATTTAAAGGACTATTTGCAACAAAACTACAATAGCCCAAGAATAATAAGATAAAAAGTGGTCAAGTAACGAAACGAATGTTGTGGTAAAAATATTTTGCTTACGATGAGCACGAGCCAACTAGAGAAGGGATGAAACTTAGGAATAAATGAATGAACGAACGAATATTTGATATGGTCGATTATGGCAATAGATTAAAGAATTTGAGTTAAAACTCGTGTTGATCACGAGCCAATGTTGGCAACACATGGTCATCTTTGGAAAAGAACAGAACAGAAGTGAACAGCCGAGAAGAACAGTTGGTCTAATTGTAAAAATTTTGAAAAAAAAAATGTTAAACAACTGACGCTTTTTAATTTCGCCTAAATTGTTGTTGTTGTAGGGAGTTTTTTATAAGGAATTTTTATATTCAAAAATGAATTACGATTTGAAAGATACGAAAAGTTGAAAGTTAAGAAAGAAATTTGTTCACAAAATGATTAGTTACAACTAGACCTTTGAGTTGTGAAGATCGTTTTGATCACGAGTGAGAAAAAAATTGTAAAAACAAAATTAAAAATTTCAAAATTTTCGTTTATTTTTAAGAATAAAACTAAGAAATTCTAAAATGAATCTAAGTGAAAATTATACAGTGTCTTATAAATACCTGCCCCCAACTACAAGTTTAACGGATTTCACTTATTCCTCTTCAGTGGAAGATGAGGCCTCACAGTATATGGGTAGTCCTAGTTATCCAGCGGGAGCTAGTTATATAAACAATAACATTTATATGGATTCGTGGCCTTTAACGCCGGGCCTAACACCCATTACAACACCTGACTATTATCAAACATCTCAAAGCATTAATACAAACCCCGTAAATAATACCAGTAACAACAGTTTAAATAACTCCAAAAAAGCTAAAACAAAATCCGAAAAGAAACCTAAAAAGTCGGCGGCAAATAATAAAAAACAACAAACATCAAATCCTCTCACTCCCCCTAGTCCCACGATAATGAAAAAAAGACGTCAAGCGGCCAATGCTCGTGAACGTAAGCGTATGAATGGTTTAAATGAGGCCTTCGATCGTTTAAGAGAAGTTGTGCCGGCTCCTTCGCTTGAGCAAAAGCTCTCCAAATTCGAAACCTTACAAATGGCTCAGACTTATATAATTGCTCTTTTAGAAATGCTGGATCAAGGTTCCGACAGCTCAGATGTCAGCTATAATAGTTTATACTCTCCCCTGAGTATAGACTCCTCGGGATTTTCGAATGATTTAAGTTTGCAGTGATCAAGATATCCAGAGAGAGAGAGAGCGAGACAGAGATTTAAAAAGTGCAAAGAGGTTATTACTGGAATTCCTGAAATAATCTCCAGTATTAAAAGTAAAAGCTAGAAGAAACCAAAAAACTGTCCCATACTAAGTGAAGAAGCTTTCCAGCTAAAAGGATCTAAACGACAGGGTTACGTTTCGACAGATATTGAAAAATAGATTATAAGGGAGAAAAATCGGACTGAACACATTCGAAATCGTGAATCTAAATTTCAACCAAGATACTAAGAAAGCTTTGTAAATATATTATTATCTCAAGTTAAGATAACCCACAAAGTATTCTATAGATTTGTATAGATATATTTATAAGAACTTAACTAATTTTATTAGGCCAATAATTTTATATAAAAAGGTTAGTTCAAAAAATAATACCAGCGATAATTTTTTTATACAGAAAAAATTAAAGAAATAAATATTTTATATAGAAAAGCTCTGTAAAAGGAAAATACCCATTAAAAAAGCTATAAGAAAAAATTATTAAGTCAATGATAACTTAAGTATAGAAAAACAAACCCAGTGATACCTTTTGTAAGGATAAGTATGTCAGTGATAACATTTACATAAAATATTTATGCCAGTGATAACTTTTCTATAAAGAATTTTGTAAGTGATAACATTTCTACACAAAATTCAATTCAAAGAACAATTTGCTATAGAAAAGTTATATTAGTGATAAATTTTTTATAGAAATGTTAGGACAGTGAAACTTTTTCAACTAAAAGTTATTTCAGTGATAAATTTTCTATAGGAAAATTATGTCAGTGGTAAAGTTTCTAATGAAAAATTATGTCTGTGATAGCTTTTAAATATAAAAGTTATGTCAATGATACATTTTTAAAGAAAAGTTATGTCAGTGATAAATTTTTTATACAAAATTTATTTAACTAATAACTTTTTCTATAGAAAATTTTATTTGTGATAATTTTTCTATACAAATTTTATATCAAATATATCTTTTCCATAGAAAATTTATGTTAGTGATTAGGGAAAAGATATTACAGTTATTACTTTTTTAGAGAAAAGTTATGTCAGTGATAACTTTTCTATAGAAAAATTATGCCGGTAATAACTTTTTTAGAGAAAAATTATGTCAGTGATAACTTTTCTGTAGAAAAATTATGTCAGTGATACATTTACTATAGAAAAATTATGTCAGTGATAACTTTTCTATAGAAAAATTATGCCAGTAATAACTTTTCTAGAGAAAAATTATGTCAGTGAAAACTTTTCTGTGGAAAAGTTATGTCAATAATAACCATTTTGTGGAAAAATTATGTCAATGATGACCTTTCCATAGAAAAATTATGTCAGTGATAACTTTTCTATAGAAACATTATGTCAGTTATAACTTTTTTTTAGAAAAATTATGTCAGTGATAACTTTTCTATAGAAAAATATGTCAGTGATAACTTTTCTATAGAAAAATTATGCCAATAATAACTTTTCTATAGAAAAATTATATCAGTGATAACTTTTCTAGGGAAAAATCATGTCAGTGATAACTTTTCTGTGCAAAAATTATGTCAGTTATAACGTTTTTGTATCAAAATTATGTCAGTGATAATTTTACATGGAAAAATTATGTCAGTGATAACTTTTCTATAGAAACATTGTGTCAGTAATAACTTTTCTATAGAAAAATTATGTCAGTGATAACTTTTCTATAGAAAAATTATGTCAGTAATAACTTTTCCATAGAAAAATTTGCCAGTGATATCTTTTCTGAAGAAACATTATGTCAGTGATAACTTATATGTAAAAAAAATTGTGTCAGAAATAACTTTTCTGTGGAAAAAATTATGTCAGTGATAACTTTTCTATAGAAAAATTATGTCAGAAATAACTTTTCTATAGAAAAATTATGTCAGTGATAACTTTTCTATAGAAAAATTATGTCAGTAATAAGTTTTCTACAGAAAAATTATGTCAGTAATAAGTTTTCTATAGAAAAACTATGTCAGTAATAACTTTTCTAAGAAAAAACTATTTCAGTGATAACTTTTCTGTGGAAAAATTATGTCAGTAATAACCTTTTTGTGAAAAAATTATGTCAGTGATAACTTTTCCATACAAAAATTATGTCAGTGATAACTTTTCTATAGAAACATTGTGTCAGTAATAACTTTTCTATAGATAAATTATGTTAGTTATAACTTTTCTGTTGAAAAATTATGTCAGTAATAACTTTTCTGTTTAAAAATTATGGCAGTTATAACTTTTCTATAGAAAAATTATGTCAGTAGTAAATTTTTAATCGAAAAATTATTTCAGTAATTACTTCTCTAGAGATAAATTATGTCAGTGATAACTTTCTGTCAGTGAACATTTTTTTTAGAAAAGTCATGTCAGTGATAATTTTTCTATAAAAAAGTCATTTCAGTGATAATTTTCTATAAAAAAGTTATATTAGCGATAACTTTTCTATAGAAAAGTTATGTCAGTGAAAACTTTTCTATGGAAAACTTATATCAGTAATAAATTTTCTATAGAAAATAAAACCAGTGATAACTTTTCCTTAGAAAAGTTATTTCTGTGCAACTTTCCTAGAGAAAACTAATGTCAGTGATAATTTTTCTATAGATTTTTCGTGTCAGTGATAATTTATCTATAAAAAAGGCATTTCAGTGATAATTTTCTATAAGAAAGTTATGCCAGTGAAAATTTTTCTATAGAAAGTTATGTGAGTGATAATTTTTCTATAGAAAAGTTATATCAGTGATAAATTTTTTATAGAAAAGTCTTGTCAGTGATAACTTTTCTTTAGAAAAGTTTTTAGAAAGTTATGTCAGTGATAATATTTCTATAGAAAAGTTATGTCTGTGATAACTTTTCTAGAGAAAAGTCATGTAAGTGATAATTTTTCTATAAAAAAGTATTAACTTTTCTGTACCAGGGATAACTTTTCTGTAGAAAAGTAATGTCAGCAATAGCTACTCTTTATCGGAAGAATGTTAAAACAAGAAATAACTTTAAAAAGCTTTTGCTTAACTTTATTTTTGATATTAAATTTAGTTGCCATTTTTCCTTAGAAGTGAAATCAATATTTATTTTATTTTTAGATTTTTTATATTTGCAAAAGGGGTTTTTAAATATAAAACGGAAAGATTTGATAACACAACTTAAATTCAACAAAATTTGAAAATATTAAGCTAAACTTGTGTGATTACGTTTCCTGGCACATCCAAGAATTTCGGCTAATTTGTGCTTAAGCAAACAAAAGTACACGTTTAGGAAATACATTCTTACACAGACTGAAATATAAATTTGTTGTTTTTTGGAAAATAATGTTGAAGCATTAGATTTACATGACTTATATAGTCAACAAAATCAAGAAAAATTAAACTTAATATTTCAAACCTTAAGCTATAAGATCTTTTAGTTCCTTCATAAAAATAGCCCCTTAACATTAAAAAGTAAAATTCTCACTAAAAGCTTTTTTTATTTAAGTAATAGTTTTTAGTTTTAAAATGCATGCTTTTACACCATAAAATTTTAAATCCAAAAGCTTTTGAAATTCTTCACCCACATTCATTTTTCTGCTGTGCTTTTATTTTTGTTGCGTTCCTCTACACCTTTTGGGAAACGTGCTTTGCACACAACAATGTAGGATTTGTGCGTCAGCCTTTACTTAAGCCTCTTACACCAGATATTGCAATTCTATTGCCTCAACCCACTCAGAGGCTTAAAGTTGTTGTATTCCTGTGGCACAAACATTTACTAAAGATTTAGCAAATTTGTGTGCGGCTTTGGGGAAACATAAAGAAGTCGTTACCCAAAAATTGCGTGTCTAAGTGTTGTTTATCGTCAATAAAGACTAAGAATCTTTGTACTTTGGTAAGGGAAAAATTTAAATTTTCCTTTTACCTCTTTGCCGCTTTTATACCTTAATTCCCCTTCATACTTTTTGGTTGTTCTTTTTATTGTTTTTTTTTTTTTTTTTTGAGAATCATTTTTGAATGAATCTTTGTAATAATTTAAAAATCGGTTTATTTTTTGATGGTACATACTGGGGATGGAATTTTTTGCTAAGAGAAAGTGAAATTTTGTAAAATTGTCAAGCTCATGTTACGGTCTGGGTGTTTCTTAACCCTTTGAAGAGTTTTTGTTAGGAAAAATTATTTAAATGATGACTATTTGTGATAATTTTATATAGAGAGTCCATATCGGTGATAACTTTTCTACAGTCAATCATATCAGTGATGTTTATTTTATAGAAAATTCATATCAATGATAATTTTTTTACAGAAAAGTCATATCAGTGATATTTTTTTCTTAAAGAATAGTCACAGTAGTGACAATTTTTCATAGAAAACTAATATAAAATATAATTGTTTTGTAGAAAAGTTATATCTTTAATATCTTTTTTATAGAAGAGTTATGTCAGTGATAGCTTTTCATCAGAAAAGTTATGTCAGTGATAACTTTTCTATAGAAAAATTATGTCAGTGATAACTTTTCTGTAGAAAAGTTATGTCAGTGATAACTTTTCTCTAATAACGTTATGTCAGTGGTAACTCTTCTATAAAATAATTATGTCAGTTTTAACTTTTCTAAAGAAAACTAGTCAGTGATAACCTTTCTATTAAAAAGTTATGTCAGTGATAACTTTTCTGTAGAAAATTTATGTCAGTGATAACTTTTCTGTAGAAATGTTATGGAAGTGATAACTTTTCTATGGAAAAGTAATTTCAGTGATATCTTTTCTATAGAAAAGCTATGCCAGTGATAACATTTCTGTTGAAAAAAAAATGTCAGTGATACATTTTTTGTAGAAAAATTATGTCAGTGATAACTTTCCTATAAAAAAGTACTGTCACTGATAACTTTTCTATAGAAAAGTTATGTCAGTGATAACTATTCTATAGAAAATTTATGTCATTGACAACTTTTATGTAGAAAAGTTATGTCAGTGATATTTTTTCTTTAGAAAAGTTATTTCAGTGGTAACTTTTCTATAGAAAAAAACATGTCAGTAATAACTTTCCTATAGAAAAGGTATAGCAGTGATAAAATTTCTGTAAAAAAATTATGTTAGTGATTACTTTTCTATAGAAAAGTTTTCAGTGATAACTTTTATATAGAAGAATTATGTCAGTTATAAATTTTATATAGAAAAGTTATGCCAGTGATAACGATTCTATAGAAAATTTATGTCACTGGCAACTTTTCTATAGAAAAGATATGTCATTGATATTTTTTCCCTAGAAATGTTATGTCAGTGATAACTTTTCTATAGAAAATATATGTCAGTAATAACTTTTCTAAAAAAGGTATAACAGTGAATAATTTTCTGTAAAAAAATTATGTCAGTGATAACTTTTCTATAGAAAAGTTTTCAGTGATAACTTTTATATATTAAAGTTGTCAGTGATAAATTTTATTTAGAAATTTTATGTCAGTGATAAATTTTATATATAAAAAAAGTTATGTCTGTGGTAAATTTTCTATAGAAAAGTTATGTCAGTGATAACTTTTCGATAGAAAAGTTATATAAGTGATAACTTTTCCATAGAAAAGTTATGTCAGTGATAACTTTTATATAGAAAAGTAATGTCAGTGATAACTATTCTATAAAAAATTTATGTTACTGACTAATTTTTCTTTAGAAAAGTTATGTCAGTGATAATTTTTCTTTAGAAAAGTTATGTCAGTGACAAGTTTTCTATAGAAAAAATATGTCAGTAATAACTTTTCAATAGAAAAGGTATAACAGTGATAAATTTTCTGAAAGTGGTAACTTTTCAGTGTCAGTAATAACTTTTTAATAAAAAAGGTATAACAGTAATAAATTTTCTGTATAAAAATTATGTCAGTGATAACTTTTCTGTAGAAAAGTTTTGTAAGTGATAACTTTTCTATAGAAAAGTTTTGTAAGTGATAACTTTTCTATAAAAAATGTTATGTTAGTAATAACTCTTTTATCAAAAATGTATGTCAGTGATAAATATTCTATGAAAAACTTATGTCAGTGATAATTTTTCTATAAAAAAGTTATGTCAGTTTCAACTTTTCTATAGAAAAGTTATGTCAGTGACAAATTTTATATAGAAAAGTTATGTCAGTGATAACTTTATGTCAGGTTATGTCAGTGTAAACATTTAATCAATAGAAAATGTATGACATTAACAACTTTCTATAGAAAAGTTATGTCAGTGATATTATTTCTTTAGAAAAGTTATGGTAGTGATAACTTTTCTATAGAAAAGTTATGTGAGTAAAAACTTTTCAATAGAAAAGGTATAACAGTGATAAATTTTCTGTAAAAAATTATGTCAAAAATAACTATTCTATAGAAAAGTTATGTCAGTGATAACTATTCTATAGAAAGTTTATATCATTGACAAATTTTCTACAGAAAAGTTATGTCAGTGATATTTTTTATTTAAAAAAGTTATGTCAGTGATAACTTTTCTATTAAAAAAAATGTATGTCAGTGATAACTTTTCTTAAGAAAAGTTATGTCAGTGATAACTTTTCTATAGAAAAGTTTTATCAGTGATAACTTTTCTATAGAAAAGTCATATCAGTGATAACATTTCTATGTAGGAATTTCGCATCGGTGATAAGTTTTCTATAGATAAATCATATTAGCTATAAATTTTCTAAAGAAAATACAGATTTGAGATGTTTTTTTTTATTAAAATTCAAGTCAGTGATAATTTCTATTAAGAAAAAATCAAATCAGAGATAACTTTTGTATAGAAAATTCATATTAGTGATACATTTTCTAAAGAATTTAAATCGCTTACTTAAATATAATAAAAAACTGATTTAATTTTTCCTAAAAAAGCTATTGATTAGTTAGTCAAACAAAATTACTAAAGCTTGGTATTATCAGCTACCCATTGGTCATGAAAGGGTTAAGATTATTGTGATTTTAATTGTAATTTTTTAGCATATTCGTTTTTTTAAGGATTTGTATCAGTTGTTGTATATATTTAAATATTTCCAAGAATGTTTTTGTATTTTATATATATATATTTTATTTAAGTATCAGTAACAGATCCCAAAAAATAATACCATTAAAAAGTATTTGTTACAATTGTATTAAATTTAAGCTCTTAGTTCGATTATTGCTTTTTTTCGCATTGTAAGTATATTTGTATTACCTTAAGTATTATTATATTTTTTAAGTTATCAAATAATTTTTTTTAAGATAATATTGCTTTAGGCTACAAAAATTTAAGAAGAGATAAAAAAAATAAAATAAAAACTAATATTTATAACAAGGATATGAAAAGGATTTTTATTTTGTTAAGATTGAATGGGTTTTGTAATAAGGAGTTAAACAAAAATAGATCACTCCGTT
Source organism: Stomorhina lunata (assembly GCA_933228675.1). Taxonomy (NCBI): domain Eukaryota; kingdom Metazoa; phylum Arthropoda; class Insecta; order Diptera; family Rhiniidae; genus Stomorhina; species Stomorhina lunata. The sequence goes on along the minus strand of OW121744.1, from coordinate 27,226,397 downwards.
GCACAACTATAATACTTATTTTAAGAAATTTTGTATATTTGTATCTGTGAAATTTTATGGTATACATACACAAATATTTATAGTAGGATTTTCAGAACACACTGTCCAAATTTGAGTTTTTTAGAAAAATGAACCCTGTAAGAATATTTTATTTAATATAATTTAGTTAAAAAAAGTTTTGAGATCAATAACCAAGTTTTTTTTAGCTTATACGAACACTCAGTTTTTAGAAAAAAATGATTTCTTTTTATTTTTTTTGTCTAAAAAACTTTAAACACAATTTTCTCGTTAATTATGATAGCTAGAGCCAAAATAACGAAATTCTGTGACCACTCAAAAAAATTTAAAGTTTTTCATAACAAACATTTCAAAAAAATATTTTTTTGAGTAGGATATCGTTATTTTTGCTCTAGTTATTATAGTTAACAAGAAAATCGACATTAAAGTTTTTCATAAAAAAATTTCAAAACAATAAATTTTTTTGAGTGATCACAGGATTTCGTTACTTTTGCTCTAGCTATCATAGTTAACGAGAAAATCGACTTTAAAGTTTTTCATAAAAAAATCTAAAAAGAAAAATCAATTTTTTTGAGTGATCACAGGATTTCGTTATTTTTGCTCTAGCTATTATAGTTAACGAAAAAATCGACTTTAAAGTTTTTCATAAAAAAAATTTCAAAAAAATCAATTTTTTGAGTGATCACAGGATTTCGTTATTTTTGCTGTAGCTATTATAGTTAACGATAAAATCGACTTTAAAGTTTTTCATAAAAAAATTTCAAAAAAAAAATTTTTTTGAGTGATCACAGGATTTCGTTTTTTTTTGCTGTAGCTATTATAGTTAACTTTAAAGTTTTTCATAAAAAAATTTCAAAACAATAAATTTTTTTGAGTGATCACAGGATTTCGTTATTTTTGCTCTAGCTATCATAGTTAACGAGAAAATCGACTTTAAAGTTTTTCATAAAAAAATTTCAAAAAAATCAATTTTTTTAAGTGATCACAGGATTTCCTTATTTTTGCTGTAGCTATTATAGTTAACGAGAAAATCGACTTTAAAGTTTTTCATAAAAAAATTTCAAAAAAATACATTTTTCTGAGTGATCACAGGATTTCGTTATTTTTGCTGTAGCTATATAGCTAACGAGAATATCGAATTTAAAGTTTTTCATAAAAAAAAAATTTTTTTTTGAGTGATCACAGGATTTCGTTATTTTTGCTGTAGCTGTTATAGTTAACGAGAAAATCGACTTTAAAGTTTTTCATAAAAAAATTTAAAAAAAAAAATTTTTTTGAGTGATCACAGGATTTCGTTATTTTTGCTGTAGCTATTATAGTTAACGAGAAAATCGACTTTAAAGTTTTTCATAAAAAAATTAAAAAAAAAAAATTTTTTGAGTGATCACAGGATTTCGTTATTTTTGCTGTAGCTATTATAGTTAACGAGAAAATCGACTTTTAAGTTTTTCACAAAAAAAATTTCAAAAAAAAAATTTTTTGAGTGATCACAGGATTTCGTTATTTTTGCTGTAGCTATTATAGTTAACGAGAAAATCGACTTTAAAGTTTTTCATAAAAAAAATTTCAAAAAAAAAATTTTTTTTGAGTGATCACAGGATTTCGTTATTTTTGCTGTAGCTATTATAGTTAACGAGAAAATCGACTTTAAAGTTTTTCATAAAAAAATTTCAAAAAAAAATTTTTTTTTGAGTGATCACAGGATTTCTTTATTTTTGCTGTAGCTATTATAGTTAACGAGAAAATCGACTTTAAAGATTTTCATAGTTAACGAGAAAATCGACTTTAAAGTTTTTCATAAAAAAATTTCAAAAAAAAATTTTTTTTTGAGTGATCACAGGATTTCTTTATTTTTGCTGTAGCTATTATAGTTAACGAGAAAATCGACTTTAAAGATTTTCATAGTTAACGAGAAAATCGACTTTAAAGTTTTTCATAAAAAAATTTCAAAAAAAAATTTTTTTTTGAGTGATCACAGGATTTCTTTATTTTTGCTGTAGCTATTATAGTTAACGAGAAAATCGACTTTAAAGATTTTCATAGTTAACGAGAAAATCGACTTTAAAGTTTTTCATAAAAAAATTTCAAAAAAAAATTTTTTTTTGAGTGATCACAGGATTTTGTTATTTTTGCTGTAGCTATTATAGTTAACGAGAAAATCGACTTTAAAGTTTTTCATAAAAAAATTTCAAAAAAAAATTTTTTTTTGAGTGATCACAGGATTTCGTTATTTTTGCTGTAGCTATATAGCTAACGAGAATATCGAATTTAAAGTTTTTCATAAAAAAAATTCAAAAAAAAAAAATTTTTGAGTGATCACATGATTTCGTTATTTTTGCTGTAGCTATTATCGTTAACGAGAAAATCGACTTTAAAGTTTTTCATAAAAAAATTAGAAAAAAAAAATTTTTTTGAGTGATCACAGGATTTCGTTATTTTTGCTGTAGCTATTATAGTTAACGAGAAAATCGACTTTAAAGTTTTTCATAAAAAAATTTTTTTTTGAGTGATCACAGGATTTCGTTATTTTTGCTGTAGCTGTTATAGTTAACGAGAAAATCGACTTTAAAGTTTTTCATAAAAAAATTTTTTTTGAGTGATCACAGGATTTCGTTATTTTTGCTGTAGCTATTATAGTTAACGAGAAAATCGACTTTAAAGTTTTTCATAAAAAAATTAAAAAAAAAAAATTTTTTGAGTGATCACAGGATTTCGTTATTTTTGCTGTAGCTATTATAGTTAACGAGAAAATCGACTTTTAAGTTTTTCACAAAAAAAATTTCAAAAAAAAAATTTTTTGAGTGATCACAGGATTTCGTTATTTTTGCTGTAGCTATTATAGTTAACGAGAAAATCGACTTTAAAGTTTTTCATAAAAAAAATTTCAAAAAAAAAATTTTTTTTGAGTGATCACAGGATTTCGTTATTTTTGCTGTAGCTATTATAGTTAACGAGAAAATCGACTTTAAAGTTTTTCATAAAAAAATTTCAAAAAAAAATTTTTTTTTGAGTGATCACAGGATTTCTTTATTTTTGCTGTAGCTATTATAGTTAACGAGAAAATCGACTTTAAAGATTTTCATAGTTAACGAGAAAATCGACTTTAAAGTTTTTCATAAAAAAATTTCAAAAAAAAATTTTTTTTTGAGTGATCACAGGATTTCTTTATTTTTGCTGTAGCTATTATAGTTAACGAGAAAATCGACTTTAAAGATTTTCATAGTTAACGAGAAAATCGACTTTAAAGTTTTTCATAAAAAAATTTCAAAAAAAAATTTTTTTTTGAGTGATCACAGGATTTCTTTATTTTTGCTGTAGCTATTATAGTTAACGAGAAAATCGACTTTAAAATTTTAAAAAAAAAAAAAATTATTTTTTTGAGTGATCACAGGATTTTGTTATTTTTGCTGTAGCTATTATAGTTAACGAGAAAATCGACTTTAAAGATTTTCACAAAAAAATCTCAAAAAAAAAATTTTTTTTGAGTGATTACAGGATTTCGTTATTTTTGCTGTAGCTATTATAGTTAACGAGAAAATCGACTTTAAAGTTTTTCATAAAAAAATTTCAAAAAAAAATTTTTTTTTGAGTGATCACAGGATTTCGTTATTTTTGCTGTAGCTATTATAGTTAACGAGAAAATCGACTTTAAAGATTTTCATAGTTAACGAGAAAATCGACTTTAAAATTTAAAAAAAAAAAAAAATTATTTTTTTGAGTGATCACAGGATTTTGTTATTTTTGCTGTAGCTATTATAGTTAACGAGAAAATCGACTTTAAAGATTTTCACAAAAAAATCTCAAAAAAAAAATTTTTTTTGAGTGATTACAGGATTTCGTTATTTTTGCTGTAGCTATTATAGTTAACGAGAAAATCGACTTTAAAGTTTTTCATAAAAAAATTTCAAAAAAAAATTTTTTTTTGAGTGATCACAGGATTTCGTTATTTTTGCTGTAGCTGTTATAGTTAACGAGAAAATCGACTTTAAAGTTTTTCATAAAAAAATTTAAAAAAAAAAATTTTTTTGAGTGATCACAGGATTTCGTTATTTTTGCTGTAGCTATTATAGTTAACGAGAAAATCGACTTTAAAGTTTTTCATAAAAAAATTAAAAAAAAAAAATTTTTTGAGTGATCACAGGATTTCGTTATTTTTGCTGTAGCTATTATAGTTAACGAGAAAATCGACTTTTAAGTTTTTCACAAAAAAAATTTCAAAAAAAAAATTTTTTGAGTGATCACAGGATTTCGTTATTTTTGCTGTAGCTATTATAGTTAACGAGAAAATCGACTTTAAAGTTTTTCATAAAAAAAATTTCAAAAAAAAAATTTTTTTTGAGTGATCACAGGATTTCGTTATTTTTGCTGTAGCTATTATAGTTAACGAGAAAATCGACTTTAAAGTTTTTCATAAAAAAATTTCAAAAAAAAATTTTTTTTTGAGTGATCACAGGATTTCTTTATTTTTGCTGTAGCTATTATAGTTAACGAGAAAATCGACTTTAAAGATTTTCATAGTTAACGAGAAAATCGACTTTAAAGTTTTTCATAAAAAAATTTCAAAAAAAAATTTTTTTTTGAGTGATCACAGGATTTCTTTATTTTTGCTGTAGCTATTATAGTTAACGAGAAAATCGACTTTAAAGATTTTCATAGTTAACGAGAAAATCGACTTTAAAGTTTTTCATAAAAAAATTTCAAAAAAAAATTTTTTTTTGAGTGATCACAGGATTTCTTTATTTTTGCTGTAGCTATTATAGTTAACGAGAAAATCGACTTTAAAGATTTTCATAGTTAACGAGAAAATCGACTTTAAAGTTTTTCATAAAAAAATTTCAAAAAAAAATTTTTTTTTGAGTGATCACAGGATTTTGTTATTTTTGCTGTAGCTATTATAGTTAACGAGAAAATCGACTTTAAAGTTTTTCATAAAAAAATTTCAAAAAAAAATTTTTTTTTGAGTGATCACAGGATTTCGTTATTTTTGCTGTAGCTATATAGCTAACGAGAATATCGAATGTAAAGTTTTTCATAAAAAAAATTCAAAAAAAAAAAATTTTTGAGTGATCACATGATTTCGTTATTTTTGCTGTAGCTATTATCGTTAACGAGAAAATCGACTTTAAAGTTTTTCATAAAAAAATTAGAAAAAAAAAATTTTTTTGAGTGATCACAGGATTTCGTTATTTTTGCTGTAGCTATTATAGTTAACGAGAAAATCGACTTTAAAGTTTTTCATAAAAAAATTTTTTTTTGAGTGATCACAGGATTTCGTTATTTTTGCTGTAGCTGTTATAGTTAACGAGAAAATCGACTTTAAAGTTTTTCATAAAAAAATTTTTTTTGAGTGATCACAGGATTTCGTTATTTTTGCTGTAGCTATTATAGTTAACGAGAAAATCGACTTTAAAGTTTTTCATAAAAAAATTAAAAAAAAAAAATTTTTTGAGTGATCACAGGATTTCGTTATTTTTGCTGTAGCTATTATAGTTAACGAGAAAATCGACTTTTAAGTTTTTCACAAAAAAAATTTCAAAAAAAAAATTTTTTGAGTGATCACAGGATTTCGTTATTTTTGCTGTAGCTATTATAGTTAACGAGAAAATCGACTTTAAAGTTTTTCATAAAAAAAATTTCAAAAAAAAAATTTTTTTTGAGTGATCACAGGATTTCGTTATTTTTGCTGTAGCTATTATAGTTAACGAGAAAATCGACTTTAAAGTTTTTCATAAAAAAATTTCAAAAAAAAATTTTTTTTTGAGTGATCACAGGATTTCTTTATTTTTGCTGTAGCTATTATAGTTAACGAGAAAATCGACTTTAAAGATTTTCATAGTTAACGAGAAAATCGACTTTAAAGTTTTTCATAAAAAAATTTCAAAAAAAAATTTTTTTTTGAGTGATCACAGGATTTCTTTATTTTTGCTGTAGCTATTATAGTTAACGAGAAAATCGACTTTAAAGATTTTCATAGTTAACGAGAAAATCGACTTTAAAGTTTTTCATAAAAAAATTTCAAAAAAAAATTTTTTTTTGAGTGATCACAGGATTTCTTTATTTTTGCTGTAGCTATTATAGTTAACGAGAAAATCGACTTTAAAATTTAAAAAAAAAAAAAAATTATTTTTTTGAGTGATCACAGGATTTTGTTATTTTTGCTGTAGCTATTATAGTTAACGAGAAAATCGACTTTAAAGATTTTCACAAAAAAATCTCAAAAAAAAAATTTTTTTTGAGTGATTACAGGATTTCGTTATTTTTGCTGTAGCTATTATAGTTAACGAGAAAATCGACTTTAAAGTTTTTCATAAAAAAATTTCAAAAAAAAATTTTTTTTTGAGTGATCACAGGATTTCGTTATTTTTGCTGTAGCTATTATAGTTAACGAGAAAATCGACTTTAAAGATTTTCATAGTTAACGAGAAAATCGACTTTAAAATTTAAAAAAAAAAAAAAATTATTTTTTTGAGTGATCACAGGATTTTATTATTTTTGCTGTAGCTATTATAGTTAACGAGAAAATCGACTTTAAAGATTTTCACAAAAAAATCTCAAAAAAAAAATTTTTTTTGAGTGATTACAGGATTTCGTTATTTTTGCTGTAGCTATTATAGTTAACGAGAAAATCGACTTTAAAGTTTTTCATAAAAAAATTTCAAAAAAAAATTTTTTTTTGAGTGATCACAGGATTTCGTTATTTTTGCTGTAGCTGTTATAGTTAACGAGAAAATCGACTTTAAAGTTTTTCATAAAAAAATTTAAAAAAAAAAATTTTTTTGAGTGATCACAGGATTTCGTTATTTTTGCTGTAGCTATTATAGTTAACGAGAAAATCGACTTTAAAGTTTTTCATAAAAAAATTAAAAAAAAAAAATTTTTTGAGTGATCACAGGATTTCGTTATTTTTGCTGTAGCTATTATAGTTAACGAGAAAATCGACTTTTAAGTTTTTCACAAAAAAAATTTCAAAAAAAAAATTTTTTGAGTGATCACAGGATTTCGTTATTTTTGCTGTAGCTATTATAGTTAACGAGAAAATCGACTTTAAAGTTTTTCATAAAAAAAATTTCAAAAAAAAAATTTTTTTTGAGTGATCACAGGATTTCGTTATTTTTGCTGTAGCTATTATAGTTAACGAGAAAATCGACTTTAAAGTTTTTCATAAAAAAATTTCAAAAAAAAATTTTTTTTTGAGTGATCACAGGATTTCTTTATTTTTGCTGTAGCTATTATAGTTAACGAGAAAATCGACTTTAAAGATTTTCATAGTTAACGAGAAAATCGACTTTAAAGTTTTTCATAAAAAAATTTCAAAAAAAAATTTTTTTTTGAGTGATCACAGGATTTCTTTATTTTTGCTGTAGCTATTATAGTTAACGAGAAAATCGACTTTAAAGATTTTCATAGTTAACGAGAAAATCGACTTTAAAGTTTTTCATAAAAAAATTTCAAAAAAAAATTTTTTTTTGAGTGATCACAGGATTTCTTTATTTTTGCTGTAGCTATTATAGTTAACGAGAAAATCGACTTTAAAGATTTTCATAGTTAACGAGAAAATCGACTTTAAAGTTTTTCATAAAAAAATTTCAAAAAAAAATTTTTTTTTGAGTGATCACAGGATTTTGTTATTTTTGCTGTAGCTATTATAGTTAACGAGAAAATCGACTTTAAAGTTTTTCATAAAAAAATTTCAAAAAAAAATTTTTTTTTGAGTGATCACAGGATTTCGTTATTTTTGCTGTAGCTATATAGCTAACGAGAATATCGAATTTAAAGTTTTTCATAAAAAAAATTCAAAAAAAAAAAATTTTTGAGTGATCACATGATTTCGTTATTTTTGCTGTAGCTATTATCGTTAACGAGAAAATCGACTTTAAAGTTTTTCATAAAAAAATTAGAAAAAAAAAATTTTTTTGAGTGATCACAGGATTTCGTTATTTTTGCTGTAGCTATTATAGTTAACGAGAAAATCGACTTTAAAGTTTTTCATAAAAAAATTTTTTTTTGAGTGATCACAGGATTTCGTTATTTTTGCTGTAGCTGTTATAGTTAACGAGAAAATCGACTTTAAAGTTTTTCATAAAAAAATTTAAAAAAAAAATTTTTTTTGAGTGATCACAGGATTTCGTTATTTTTGCTGTAGCTATTATAGTTAACGAGAAAATCGACTTTAAAGTTTTTCATAAAAAAATTAAAAAAAAAAAATTTTTTGAGTGATCACAGGATTTCGTTATTTTTGCTGTAGCTATTATAGTTAACGAGAAAATCGACTTTTAAGTTTTTCACAAAAAAAATTTCAAAAAAAAAATTTTTTGAGTGATCACAGGATTTCGTTATTTTTGCTGTAGCTATTATAGTTAACGAGAAAATCGACTTTAAAGTTTTTCATAAAAAAAATTTCAAAAAAAAAATTTTTTTTGAGTGATCACAGGATTTCGTTATTTTTGCTGTAGCTATTATAGTTAACGAGAAAATCGACTTTAAAGTTTTTCATAAAAAAATTTCAAAAAAAAATTTTTTTTTGAGTGATCACAGGATTTCTTTATTTTTGCTGTAGCTATTATAGTTAACGAGAAAATCGACTTTAAAGATTTTCATAGTTAACGAGAAAATCGACTTTAAAGTTTTTCATAAAAAAATTTCAGAAAAAAATTTTTTTTTGAGTGATCACAGGATTTCTTTATTTTTGCTGTAGCTATTATAGTTAACGAGAAAATCGACTTTAAAGATTTTCATAGTTAACGAGAAAATCGACTTTAAAGTTTTTCATAAAAAAATTTCAAAAAAAAATTTTTTTTTGAGTGATCACAGGATTTCTTTATTTTTGCTGTAGCTATTATAGTTAACGAGAAAATCGACTTTAAAATTTAAAAAAAAAAAAAAATTATTTTTTTGAGTGATCACAGGATTTTGTTATTTTTGCTGTAGCTATTATAGTTAACGAGAAAATCGACTTTAAAGATTTTCACAAAAAAATCTCAAAAAAAAAATTTTTTTTGAGTGATTACAGGATTTCGTTATTTTTGCTGTAGCTATTATAGTTAACGAGAAAATCGACTTTAAAGTTTTTCATAAAAAAATTTCAAAAAAAAATTTTTTTTTGAGTGATCACAGGATTTCGTTATTTTTGCTGTAGCTATTATAGTTAACGAGAAAATCGACTTTAAAGTTTTTCACAAAAAATTTAAAAAAAAAAAAAATTTTTTGAGTTATCACAGGATTTCGTTATTTTTGCTGTAGCTATTATAGTTAACGAGAAAATCGACTTTAAAGTTTTTCATAAAAAATTTTCAAAAAAAAAAATTTTTTTGAGTGATCACAGGATTTCGTTATTTTTGCTGTAGCTATTATAGTTAAAGAGAAAATCGACTTTAAAGTTTTTTTAAAAAAAAAAAAATTTTTTGAGTGATCACAGGATTTTGTTATTTTTGCTGTAGCTATTATAGTTAACGAGAAAATCGACTTTAAAGTTTTTCATAAAAAAATTTCAAAAAAAAATTTTTTTTGAGTGATCACAGGATTTCGTTATTTTTGCTGTAGCTATTATAGTTAACGAGAAAATCGACTTTAAAGTTTTTCATAAAAAATTTTCAAAAAAAAAAATTTTTTTGAGTGATCACAGGATTTCGTTATTTTTGCTGTAGCTATTATAGTTAAAGAGAAAATCGACTTTAAAGTTTTTTTAAAAAAAAAAAAATTTTTTTGAGTGATCACAGGATTTTGTTATTTTTGCTGTAGCTATTATAGTTAACGAGAAAATCGACTTTAAAGTTTTTCATAAAAAAATTTCAAAAAAAAATTTTTTTTGAGTGATCACAGGATTTCGTTATTTTTGCTGTAGCTATTATAGTTAACGAGAAAATCGACTTTAAAGTTTTTCACAAAAAAATTAAAAAAAAAATTTTTTTGAGTGATCACAGGATTTCGTTATTTTTGCTGTAGCTGTTATAGTTAACGAGAAAATCGACTTTAAAGATTTTCACAAAAAAATAAAAAAAAAATTTTTTTGAGTGATCACAGGATTTCGTTATTTTTGCTGTAGCTATTATAGTTAACGAGAAAATCGACTTTAAAGTTTTTCATAAAAAAATTAAAAAAAAAAATTTTTTTGAGTGATCACAGGATTTCGTTATTTTTGCTGTAGCTATTATAGTTAACGAGAAAATCGACTTTAAAGATTTTCACAAAAAAATTAAAAAAAAAAAAAATTTTTTTGAGTGATCACAGGATTTCGTTATTTTTGCTGTAGCTATTAAAGTTAACGAGAAAATCGACTTTAAAGTTTTTCATAAAAAAATTTCAAAAAAAAATTTTTTGAGTGATCACAGGATTTCGTTATATTTGCTGTAGCTATTATAGTTAACGAGAAAATCGACTTTAAAGTTTTTAATAAAAAAATTAAAAAAAAAATTTTTTTTGAGTGATCACAGGATTTCGTTATTTTTGCTGTAGCTATTATAGTTAACGAGAAAATCGACTTTAAAGATTTTCACAAAAAACTTCAGAAAAAAAAATTTTTTTTGAGTGATCACAGGATTTCGTTATTTTTGCTGTAGCTATTATAGTTAACGAGAAAATCGACTTTAAAGTTTTTTTCAAAAAAAAAAATTTTTTTTTTGAGTGATCACAGGATTTCGTTATTTTTGCTGTAGCTATTATAGTTAACGAGAAAATCGACTTTAAATTTTTTTTCAAAAAAAAAAATTTTTTTGAGTGATCACAGGATTTCGTTATTTTTGCTGTAGCTATTATAGTTAACGAGAAAATCGACTTTAAAGTTTTTTTCAAAAAAAAATTTTTTTTTGAGTGATCACAGGATTTTGTTATTTTTGCTGTAGCTATTATAGTTAACGAGAAAATCGACTTTAAAGTTTTTCATAAAAACATTTCAAAAAAAAAATTTTTTTTGAGTGATCACAGGATTTCGTTATTTTTGCTGTAGCTATTATAGTTAACGAGAAAATCGACTTTAAAGTTTTTTTCAAAAAAAAAACATTTTTTTGAGTGATCACAGGATTTCGTTATTTTTGCTGTAGCTATTATAGTTAACGAGAAAATCGACTTTAAAGATTTTCACAAAAAACTTCAGAAAAAAAAATTTTTTTTGAGTGATCACAGGATTTCGTTATTTTTGCTGTAGCTATTATAGTTAACGAGAAAATCGACTTTAAATTTTTTTTCAAAAAAAAAATTTTTTTTGAGTGATCACAGGATTTCGTTATTTTTGCTGTAGCTATTATAGTTAACGAGAAAAACGACTTTAAAGTTTTTCATAAAAAAAATTAAAAAAAAAATTTTTTGAGTGATCACAGGATTTCGTTATTTTTGCTGTAGCTATTATAGTTAACGATAAAATCGACTTTAAAGTTTTTCATAAAAAAATTTCCAAAAAAAAATTTTTTTGAGTGAACACAGGATTTCGTTATTTTTGCTGTAGCTATTATAGTTAACGAGAAAATCGACTTTAAAGTTTTTCACAAAAAAAATTAAAAAAAAATTTTTTTTTGAGTGATCACAGGATTTCGTTATTTTTGCTGTAGCTATTATAGTTAACGAGAAAATCGACTTTAAAGTTGTTTTCAAAAAAAAATTTTTTTTTGAGTGATCACAGGATTTCGTCATTTTTGCTGTAGCTATTATAGTTAACGAGAAAATCGACTTTAAAGTTTTTCATAAAAAAATTTCAAAAAAAAATTTTTTTTGAGTGATCACAGGATTTCGTTATTTTTGCTGTAGCTATTATAGTTAACGAGAAAATCGACTTTAAAGATTTTCACAAAAAAATTAAAAAAAAAAATTTTTTTGAGTGATCACAGGATTTCGTTATTTTTGCTGTAGCTATTATAGTTAACGAGAAAATCGTCTTTAAAGTTTTTCATAAAAAAATTTCAAAAAAAAATTTTTTTTGAGTGATCACAGGATTTCGTTATTTTTGCTGTAGCTATTATAGTTAACGAGAAAATCGACTTTAAAGATTTTCACAAAAAAATTTCAAAAAAAATTTTTTTTTGAGTGATCACAGGATTTCGTTATTTTTGCTGTAGATATTATAGTTAAAGAGAAAATCGACTTTAAAGTTTTTTTCAAAAAAAAAAATTTTTTTTGAGTGATCACAGGATTTTGTTATTTTTGCTGTAGCTATTATAGTTAACGAGAAAATCGACTTTAAAGTTTTTCATAAAAAAATTTCAAAAAAATTTTTTTTTTTTGAGTGATCACAGGATTTCGTTATTTTTGCTGTAGCTATTATAGTTAACGAGAAAATCGACTTTAAAGTTTTTCATAAAAAAATTTCAAAAAAAAATTTTTTTTTGAGTGATCACAGGATTTCGTTATTTTTGCTGTAGCTATTATAGTTAACGAGAAAATCGACTTTAAAGATTTTCATAAAAAAATTAAAAAAAAAAAATTTTTTTGAGTGATCACAGGATTTCGTTATTTTTGCTGTAGCTATTATAGTTAACGAGAAAATCGACTTTAAAGATTTTCACAAAAAATTTCAAAAAAAAAAAATTTTTTTGAGTGATCACAGGATTTTGTTATTTTTGCTGTAGCTATTATAGTTAACGAGAAAATCGACTTTAAAATTTTTCATAAAAAAATTTAAAAAAAAAATTTTTTTTGAGTGATCACAGGATTTCGTTATTTTTGCTGTAGCTATTATAGTTAACGAGAAAATCGACTTTAAAGTTTTTCATAAAAAAATTTCCAAAAAAAATTTTTTTTTGAGTGATCACAGGATTTCGTTATTTTTGCTGTAGCTATTATAGTTAACGAGAAAATCGACTTTAAAGATTTTCACAAAAAACTTCAAAAAAATTTTTTTTGAGTGATCACAGGATTTCGTTATTTTTGCTGTATTATTATAGTTAACGAGAAAATCGACTTTAAAGTTTTTCATAAAAAAATTTCCAAAAAAAATTTTTTTTTTAATGATCACAGGATTTCGTTATTTTTGCTGTAGCTATTATAGTTAACGAGAAAATCGACTTTTAAGTTTTTCACAAAAAAAATTCAAAAAAAAGTTTTTTTGAGTGATCACAGGATTTCGTTATTTTTGCTGTAGCTATTATAGTTAACGAGAAAATCGACTTTAAAGTTTTTCACAAAAAAAATTCAAAAAAAAGTTTTTTTTGAGTGATCACAGGATTTCGTTATTTTTGCTGTAGCTATTATAGTTAACGAGAAAATCGACTTTAAAGTTTTTCATAAAAAAATTTCCAAAAAAAAATTTTTTTGAGTGATCACAGGATTTCGTTATTTTTGCTGTAGCTATTATAGTTAACGAGAAAATCGACTTTAAAGTTTTTTTCAAAAAAAAAAATTTTTTTTGAGTGATCACAGGATTTCGTTATTTTTGCTGTAGCTATTATAGTTAACGAGAAAATCGACTTTAAAGTTTTTTTTAAAAAAAAAAATTTTTTTTGAGTGATCACAGGATTTCGTTATTTTTGCTGTAGCTATTATAGTTAACGAGAAAATCGACTTTAAAGATTTTCATAAAAAAATTTCCAAAAAAAATTTTTTTTTTGAGTGATCACAGGATTTCGTTATTTTTGCTGTAGCTATTATAGTTAACGAGAAAATCGACTTTAAAGATTTTCACAAAAAAATTTCAAAAAAAAATTTTTTTTTGAGTGATCACAGGATTTTGTTATTTTTGCTGTAGCTATTATAGTTAACGAGAAAATCGACTTTAAAGTTTTTCATAAAAAAATTTAAAAAAAAAATTTTTTTTTGAGTGATCACAGGATTTCGTTATTTTTGCTGTAGCTATTATAGTTAACGAGAAAATCGACTTTAAAGTTTTTCATAAAAAAATTTCAAAAAAAAAAATTTTTTTGAGTGATCACAGGATTTCGTTATTTTTGCTGTAGCTATTATAGTTAACGAGAAAATCGACTTTAAAGTTTTTCATAAAAAAATTAAAAAAAAAATTTTTTTGAGTGATCACAGGATTTCGTTATTTTTGCTGTAGCTATTATAGTTAACGAGAAAATCGACTTTTAAGTTTTTCACAAAAAAAATTCAAAAAAAAGTTTTTTTTGAGTGATCACAGGATTTCGTTATTTTTGCTGTAGCTATTATAGTTAACGAGAAAATCGACTTTAAAGATTTTCACAAAAAAATTTCAAAAAAAAAAATTTTTTGAGTGATCACAGGATTTCGTTATTTTTGCTGTAGCTATTATAGTTAACGAGAAAATCGACTTTAAAGATTTTCACAAAAAAATTAAAAAAAAAAATTTTTTTGAGTGATCAAAGGATTTCGTTATTTTTGCTGTAGCTATTATAGTTAACGAGAAAATCGACTTTAAAGTTTTTCATAAAAAAATTTCCAAAAAAAAATTTTTTTTGAGTGATCACAGGATTTCGTTATTTTTGCTGTAGCTATTATAGTTAACGAGAAAATCGACTTTAAAGTTTTTCATAAAAAAATTTCAAAAAAAATTTTTTTTTGAGTGATCACAGGATTTCGTTATTTTTGCTGTAGCTATTATAGTTAACGAGAAAATCGACTTTAAAGTTTTTCATAAAAAAATTTCCAAAAAAAATTTTTTTTTGAGTGATCACAGGATTTCGTTATTTTTGCTGTAGCTATTATAGTTAACGAGAAAATCGACTTTAAAGTTTTTCATAAAAAAATTAAAAAAAAAAAAAATTTTTTTGAGTGATCACAGGATTTCGTTATTTTTGCTGTAGCTATTATAGTTAACGAGAAAATCGACTTAAAAGATTTTCACAAAAAAATTAAAAAAAAATTATTTTGAGTGATCACAGGATTTCGTTATTTTTGCTGTAGCTATTATAGTTAACGAGAAAATCGACTTTAAAGATTTTCACAAAAAAATTAAAAAAAAAAAAAATTTTTTTGAGTGATCACAGGATTTCGTTATTTTTGCTGTAGCTATTATAGTTAACGAGAAAATCGACTTTAAAGTTTTTCATAAAAAAATTTCCAAAAAAAATTTTTTTTTGAGTGATCACAGGATTTCGTTATTTTTGCTGTAGCTATTATAGTTAACGAGAAAATCGACTTTAAAGTTTTTCATAAAAAAATTTCCAAAAAAATTTTTTTTTGAGTGATCACAGGATTTCGTTATTTTTGCTGTAGCTATTATAGTTAACGAGAAAATCGACTTTAAAGTTTTTCATAAAAAAATTTCCAAAAAAAATTTTTTTTTGAGTGATCACAGGATTTCGTTATTTTTGCTGTAGCTATTATAGTTAACGAGAAAATCGACTTTAAAGTTTTTCATAAAAAAATTTCCAAAAAAATTTTTTTTTGAGTGATCACAGGATTTCGTTATTTTTGCTGTAGCTATTATAGTTAACGAGAAAATCGACTTTAAAGTTTTTCATAAAAAAATTTCCAAAAAAAATTTTTTTTGAGTGATCACAGGATTTCGTTATTTTTGCTGTAGCTATTATAGTTAACGAGAAAATCGACTTTAAAGTTTTTCATAAAAAAATTTCAAAAAAAAAAAGTTTTTTTTGAGTGATCACAGGATTTCGTTATTTTTGCTGTAGCTATTATAGTTAACGAGAAAATCGACTTTAAAGTTTTTCATAAAAAAATTTCCAAAAAAATTTTTTTTTGAGTGATCACAGGATTTCGTTATTTTTGCTGTAGCTATTATAGTTAACGAGAAAATCGACTTTAAAGTTTTTCATAAAAAAATTTCCAAAAAAAAATTTTTTTTGAGTGATCACAGGATTTCGTTATTTTTGCTGTAGCTATTATAGTTAACGAGAAAATCGACTTTAAAGTTTTTCATAAAAAAATTTCCAAAAAAAATTTTTTTTTGAGTGATCACAGGATTTCGTTATTTTTGCTGTAGCTATTATAGTTAACGAGAAAATCGACTTTAAAGTTTTTCATAAAAAAATTAAAAAAAAAAAAATTTTTTTTGAGTGATCACAGGATTTCGTTATTTTTGCTGTAGCTATTATAGTTAACGAGAAAATCGACTTAAAAGATTTTCACAAAAAAATTAAAAAAAAAAATTATTTTGAGTGATCACAGGATTTCGTTATTTTTGCTGTAGCTATTATAGTTAACGAGAAAATCGACTTTAAAGATTTTCACAAAAAAATTCAGGATTTCGTTATTTTTGCTGTAGCTATTATAGTTAACGAGAAAATCGACTTTAAAGTTTTTCATAAAAAAATTTCCAAAAAAAATTTTTTTTTGAGTGATCACAGGATTTCGTTATTTTTGCTGTAGCTATTATAGTTAACGAGAAAATCGACTTTAAAGTTTTTCATAAAAAAATTTAAAAAAAAAAAGTTTTTTTTGAGTGATCACAGGATTTCGTTATTTTTGCTGTAGCTATTATAGTTAACGAGAAAATCGACTTTAAAGTTTTTCATAAAAAAATTAAAAAAAAAAAAATTTTTTTTGAGTGATCACAGGATTTCGTTATTTTTGCTGTAGCTATTATAGTTAACGAGAAAATCGACTTTAAAGTTTTTCATAAAAAAATTTCCAAAAAAAATTTTTTTTTGAGTGATCACAGGATTTCGTTATTTTTGCTGTAGCTATTATAGTTAACGAGAAAATCGACTTAAAAGATTTTCACAAAAAAATTAAAAAAAAATTATTTTGAGTGATCACAGGATTTCGTTATTTTTGCTGTAGCTATTATAGTTAACGAGAAAATCGACTTTAAAGATTTTCACAAAAAAATTAAAAAAAAAAAAAATTTTTTTGAGTGATCACAGGATTTCGTTATTTTTGCTGTAGCTATTATAGTTAACGAGAAAATCGACTTTAAAGTTTTTCATAAAAAAATTTCCAAAAAAAATTTTTTTTTGAGTGATCACAGGATTTCGTTATTTTTGCTGTAGCTATTATAGTTAACGAGAAAATCGACTTTAAAGTTTTTCATAAAAAAATTTCCAAAAAAATTTTTTTTTGAGTGATCACAGGATTTCGTTATTTTTGCTGTAGCTATTATAGTTAACGAGAAAATCGACTTTAAAGTTTTTCATAAAAAAATTTCCAAAAAAAATTTTTTTTTGAGTGATCACAGGATTTCGTTATTTTTGCTGTAGCTATTATAGTTAACGAGAAAATCGACTTTAAAGTTTTTCATAAAAAAATTTCCAAAAAAATTTTTTTTTGAGTGATCACAGGATTTCGTTATTTTTGCTGTAGCTATTATAGTTAACGAGAAAATCGACTTTAAAGTTTTTCATAAAAAAATTTCCAAAAAAAATTTTTTTTGAGTGATCACAGGATTTCGTTATTTTTGCTGTAGCTATTATAGTTAACGAGAAAATCGACTTTAAAGTTTTTCATAAAAAAATTTCAAAAAAAAAAAGTTTTTTTTGAGTGATCACAGGATTTCGTTATTTTTGCTGTAGCTATTATAGTTAACGAGAAAATCGACTTTAAAGTTTTTCATAAAAAAATTTCCAAAAAAATTTTTTTTTGAGTGATCACAGGATTTCGTTATTTTTGCTGTAGCTATTATAGTTAACGAGAAAATCGACTTTAAAGTTTTTCATAAAAAAATTTCCAAAAAAAAATTTTTTTTGAGTGATCACAGGATTTCGTTATTTTTGCTGTAGCTATTATAGTTAACGAGAAAATCGACTTTAAAGTTTTTCATAAAAAAATTTCCAAAAAAAATTTTTTTTTGAGTGATCACAGGATTTCGTTATTTTTGCTGTAGCTATTATAGTTAACGAGAAAATCGACTTTAAAGTTTTTCATAAAAAAATTAAAAAAAAAAAAATTTTTTTTGAGTGATCACAGGATTTCGTTATTTTTGCTGTAGCTATTATAGTTAACGAGAAAATCGACTTAAAAGATTTTCACAAAAAAATTAAAAAAAAAAATTATTTTGAGTGATCACAGGATTTCGTTATTTTTGCTGTAGCTATTATAGTTAACGAGAAAATCGACTTTAAAGATTTTCACAAAAAAATTCAGGATTTCGTTATTTTTGCTGTAGCTATTATAGTTAACGAGAAAATCGACTTTAAAGTTTTTCATAAAAAAATTTCCAAAAAAAATTTTTTTTTGAGTGATCACAGGATTTCGTTATTTTTGCTGTAGCTATTATAGTTAACGAGAAAATCGACTTTAAAGTTTTTCATAAAAAAATTTAAAAAAAAAAAGTTTTTTTTGAGTGATCACAGGATTTCGTTATTTTTGCTGTAGCTATTATAGTTAACGAGAAAATCGACTTTAAAGTTTTTCATAAAAAAATTAAAAAAAAAAAAATTTTTTTTGAGTGATCACAGGATTTCGTTATTTTTGCTGTAGCTATTATAGTTAACGAGAAAATCGACTTTAAAGTTTTTCATAAAAAAATTTCCAAAAAAAATTTTTTTTTGAGTGATCACAGGATTTCGTTATTTTTGCTGTAGCTATTATAGTTAACGAGAAAATCGACTTTAAAGTTTTTCATAAAAAAATTTCAAAAAAAAAAATTTTTTTTGAGTGATCACAGGATTTCGTTATTTTTGCTGTAGCTATTATAGTTAACGAGAAAATCGACTTTAAAGTTTTTCATAAAAAAATTTCCAAAAAAAATTTTTTTTTGAGTGATCACAGGATTTCGTTATTTTTGCTGTAGCTATTATAGTTAACGAGAAAATCGACTTTAAAGTTTTTCATAAAAAAATTTCCAAAAAAAATTTTTTTTGAGTGATCACAGTATTTCGTTATTTTTGCTGTAGCTATTATAGTTAACGAGAAAATCGACTTTAAAGTTTTTTTCAAAAAAAAAAAATTTTTTTGAGTGATCACAGGATTTCGTTATTTTTGCTGTAGCTATTATAGTTAACGAGAAAATCGACTTTAAAGTTTTTTTTCAAAAAAAAAAAATTTTTTTTGAGTGATCACAGGATTTCGTTATTTTTGCTGTAGCTATTATAGTTAACGAGAAAATCGACTTTAAAGTTTTTCATAAAAAAATTTCCAAAAAAAATTTTTTTTGAGTGATCACCGGATTTCGTTGTTTTTGCTGTAGCTATTATAGTTAACGAGAAAATCGACTTTAAAGTTTTTCATAAAAAAATTTCAAAAAAAAAAATTTTTTTTGAGTGATCACAGGATTTCGTTATTTTTGCTGTAGCTATTATAGTTAACGAGAAAATCGACTTTAAAGTTTTTCATAAAAAAATTTCCAAAAAAAATTTTTTTTTGAGTGATCACAGGATTTCGTTATTTTTGCTGTAGCTATTATAGTTAACGAGAAAATCGACTTTAAAGTTTTTCATAAAAAAATTTCCAAAAAAAATTTTTTTTTTGAGTGATCACAGGATTTCGTTATTTTTGCTGTAGCTATTATAGTTAACGAGAAAATCGACTTTCAAGTTTTTCATAAAAAAATTTCCAAAAAAAAATTTTTTTTGAGTGATCACAGGATTTCGTTATTTTTGCTGTAGCTATTATAGTTAACGAGAAAATCGACTTTAAAGTTTTTCATAAAAAAATTTCCAAAAAAAATTTTTTTTTGAGTGATCACAGGATTTCGTTATTTTTGCTGTAGCTATTATAGTTAACGAGAAAATCGACTTTAAAGTTTTTCATAAAAAAATTAAAAAAAAAAATTTTTTTTGAGTGATCACAGGATTTCGTTATTTTTGCTGTAGCTATTATAGTTAACGAGAAAATCGACTTTAAAGATTTTCACAAAAAAATTAAAAAAAAAAAATTATTTTGAGTGATCACAGGATTTCGTTATTTTTGCTGTAGCTATTATAGTTAACGAGAAAATCGACTTTAAAGATTTTCACAAAAAAATTTTAAAAAAAAATTTTTTTGAGTGATCACAGGATTTCGTTATTTTTGCTGTAGCTATTATAGTTAACGAGAAAATCGACTTTAAAGTTTTTCATAAAAAAATTTCCAAAAAAAATTTTTTTTGAATGATCACAGGATTTCGTTATTTTTGCTGTAGCTATTATAGTTAACGAGAAAATCGACTTTAAAGTTTTTCATAAACAAATTTCCAAAAAAAATTTTTTTTTGAGTGATCACAGGATTTCGTTATTTTTGCTGTAGCTATTATAGTTAACGAGAAAATCGACTTTAAAGTTTTTCATAAAAAAATTTCCAAAAAAAATTTTTTTGAGTGAAAACAGTATTTCGTTATTTTTGCTGTAGCTATTATAGTTAACGAGAAAATCGACTTTAAAGTTTTTCATAAAAAAATTTCAAAAAAAAAAATTTTTTTTGAGTGATCACAGGATTTCGTTATTTTTGCTGTAGCTATTATAGTTAACGAGAAAATCGACTTTAAAGTTTTTCATAAAAAAATTTCCAAAAAAAATTTTTTTTGAGTGATCACAGGATTTCGTTATTTTTGCTGTAGCTATTATAGTTAACGAGAAAATCGACTTTAAAGTTTTTCATAAAAAAATTTCAAAAAAAAAAATTTTTTTTGAGTGATCACAGGATTTCGTTATTTTTGCTGTAGCTATTATAGTTAACGAGAAAATCGACTTTAAAGTTTTTCATAAAAAAATTTCCAAAAAAAATTTTTTTTTGAGTGATCACAGGATTTCGTTATTTTTGCTGTAGCTATTATAGTTAACGAGAAAATCGACTTTAAAGTTTTTCATAAAAAAATTTCCAAAAAAAATTTTTTTTGAGTGATCACAGTATTTCGTTATTTTTGCTGTAGCTATTATAGTTAACGAGAAAATCGACTTTAAAGTTTTTTTCAAAAAAAAAAAAATTTTTTTGAGTGATCACAGGATTTCGTTATTTTTGCTGTAGCTATTATAGTTAACGAGAAAATCGACTTTAAAGTTTTTTTCAAAAAAAAAAAATTTTTTTTGAGTGATCACAGGATTTCGTTATTTTTGCTGTAGCTATTATAGTTAACGAGAAAATCGACTTTAAAGTTTTTCATAAAAAAATTTCCAAAAAAAATTTTTTTTGAGTGATCACAGGATTTTTCTTAACAAGAAAATCGACTTTAAAGTTTTTCATAAAAAAATTTTCCAAAAAAAATTTTTTTTTGAGTGATCACAGGATTTCGTTATTTTTGCTGTAGCTATTATAGTTAACGAGAAAATCGACTTTAAAGTTTTTCATAAAAAAATTTCCAAAAAAAAGTTTTTTTTGAGTGATCACAGGATTTCGTTATTTTTGCTGTAGCTATTATAGTTAACGAGAAAATCGACTTTAAAGTTTTTCATAAAAAAATTTAAAGTTTTTCATAAAAAAATTTCAAAAAAAAAAAATTTTTTTGAGTGATCACAGGATTTCGTTATTTTTGCTGTAGCTATTATAGTAACGAGAAAATCGACTTTAAAGTTTTTCATAAAAAAATTTAAAAAAAAAAATTTTTTTTTGAGTGATCACAGGATTTCGTTATTTTTGCTGTAGCTATTATAGTTAACGAGAAAATCGACTTTAAAGTTTTTCATAAAAAAATTTCCAAAAAAAATTTTTTTTTGAGTGATCACAGGATTTCGTTATTTTTGCTGTAGCTATTATAGTTAACGAGAAAATCGACTTTAAAGTTTTTCATAAAAAAATTTCCAAAAAAAAATTTTTTTTGAGTGATCACAGGATTTCGTTATTTTTGCTGTAGCTATTATAGTTAACGAGAAAATCGACTTTAAAGTTTTTCATAAAAAAATTTCCAAAAAAAATTTTTTTTTAATGATCACAGGATTTCGTTGTTTTTGCTGTAGCTATTATAGTTAACGAGAAAATCGACTTTAAAGTTTTTCATAAAAAAATTTCCAAAAAAAATTTTTTTTTTAATGATCACAGGATTTCGTTATTTTTGCTGTAGCTATTATAGTTAACGAGAAAATCGACTTTAAAGTTTTTCATAAAAGAATTTCCAAAAAATTTTTTTTTTGAGTGATCACAGAATTTCGTTATTTTTGCTGTAGCTATTATAGTTAACGAGAAAATCGACTTTAAAGTTTTTCATAAAAAAATTTCCAAAAAAAATTTTTTTTTAATGATCACAGGATTTCGTTGTTTTTGCTGTAGCTATTATAGTTAACGAGAAAATCGACTTTAAAGTTTTTCATAAAAAAATTTCCAAAAAAAATTTTTTTTTTAATGATCACAGGATTTCGTTATTTTTGCTGTAGCTATTATAGTTAACGAGAAAATCGACTTTAAAGTTTTTCATAAAAAAATTTCAAAAAAAAAAAAATTTTTTTGAGTGATCACAGGATTTCGTTATTTTTGCTGTAGCTATTATAGTTAACGAGAAAATCGACTTTAAAGTTTTTCATAAAAAAATTTCCAAAAAAAATTTTTTTTTAATGATCACAGGATTTCGTTGTTTTTGCTGTAGCTATTATAGTTAACGAGAAAATCGACTTTAAAGTTTTTCATAAAAAAATTTCCAAAAAAAATTTTTTTTTTAATGATCACAGGATTTCGTTATTTTTGCTGTAGCTATTATAGTTAACGAGAAAATCGACTTTAAAGTTTTTCATAAAAGAATTTCCAAAAAATTTTTTTTTTGAGTGATCACAGAATTTCGTTATTTTTGCTGTAGCTATTATAGTTAACGAGAAAATCGACTTTAAAGTTTTTCATAAAAAAATTTCCAAAAAAAAATTTTTTTTGAGTGATCACAGGATTTCGTTATTTTTGCTGTAGCTATTATAGTTAACGAGAAAATCGACTTTAAAGTTTTTCATAAAAAAATTTCCAAAAAAAAATATTTTTTGAGTGATCACAGGATTTCGTTATTTTTGCTGTAGCTATTATAGTTAACGAGAAAATCGACTTTAAAGTTTTTCATAAAAAAATTTCCAAAAAAAAATTTTTTTTGAGTGATCACAGGATTTCGTTATTTTTGCTGTAGCTATTATAGTTAACGAGAAAATCGACTTTAAAGTTTTTCATAAAAAAATTTCCAAAAAAAATTTTTTTTTTGAGTGATCACAGGATTTCGTTATTTTTGCTGTAGCTATTATAGTTAACGAGAAAATCGACTTTAAAGTTTTTCATAAAAAAATTTACAAAAAAATTTTTTTTTGAGTGATCACAGGATTTCGTTATTTTTGCTGTAGCTATTATAGTTAACGAGAAAATCGACTTTAAAGTTTTTCATAAAAAAATTAAAAAAAAAAATTTTTTTTTGAGTGATCACAGGATTTCGTTATTTTTGCTGTAGCTATTATAGTTAACGAGAAAATCGACTTTAAAGTTTTTCATAAAAAAATTTCCAAAAAAAAATTTTTTTTGAGTGATCACAGGATTTCGTTATTTTTGCTGTAGCTATTATAGTTAACGAGAAAATCGACTTTAAAGTTTTTCATAAAAAAATTTCCAAAAAAAATTTTTTTTTGAGTGATCACAGGATTTCGTTATTTTTGCTGTAGCTATTATAGTTAACGAGAAAATCGACTTTAAAGTTTTTCATAAAAAAATTTCCAAATTTTTTTAATGATCACAGGATTTCGTTATTTTTGCTGTAGCTATTATAGTTAACGAGAAAATCGACTTTAAAGTTTTTCATAAAAAAATTTCCAAAAAAATTTTTTTTTGAGTGATCACAGGATTTCGTTATTTTTGCTGTAGCTATTATAGTTAACGAGAAAATCGACTTTAAAGTTTTTCATAAAAGAATTTCCAAAAAATTTTTTTTTTGAGTGATCACAGAATTTCGTTATTTTTGCTGTAGCTATTATAGTTAACGAGAAAATCGACTTTAAAGTTTTTCATAAAAAAATTTCAAAAAAAAAAAATTTTTTTTGAGTGATCACAGGATTTCGTTATTTTTGCTGTAGCTATTATAGTTAACGAGAAAATCGACTTTAAAGTTTTTCATAAAAAAATTTCCAAAAAAAATTTTTTTTTAATGATCACAGGATTTCGTTGTTTTTGCTGTAGCTATTATAGTTAACGAGAAAATCGACTTTAAAGTTTTTCATAAAAAAATTTCCAAAAAAAATTTTTTTTTAATGATCACAGGATTTCGTTGTTTTTGCTGTAGCTATTATAGTTAACGAGAAAATCGACTTTAAAGTTTTTCATAAAAAAATTTCAAAAAAAAAAAATTTTTTTTGAGTGATCACAGGATTTCGTTATTTTTGCTGTAGCTATTATAGTTAACGAGAAAATCGACTTTAAAGTTTTTCATAAAAAAATTTCCAAAAAAAATTTTTTTTTAATGATCACAGGATTTCGTTGTTTTTGCTGTAGCTATTATAGTTAACGAGAAAATCGACTTTAAAGTTTTTCATAAAAAAATTTCCAAAAAAAAATTTTTTTTTAATGATCACAGGATTTCGTTATTTTTGCTGTAGCTATTATAGTTAACGAGAAAATCGACTTTAAAGTTTTTCATAAAAGAATTTCCAAAAAATTTTTTTTTTGAGTGATCACAGAATTTCGTTATTTTTGCTGTAGCTATTATAGTTAACGAGAAAATCGACTTTAAAGTTTTTCATAAAAAAATTTCCAAATTTTTTTAATGATCACAGGATTTCGTTATTTTTGCTGTAGCTATTATAGTTAACGAGAAAATCGACTTTAAAGTTTTTCATAAAAAAATTTCCAAAAAAATTTTTTTTTGAGTGATCACAGGATTTCGTTATTTTTGCTGTAGCTATTATAGTTAACGAGAAAATCGACTTTAAAGTTTTTCATAAAAGAATTTCCAAAAAATTTTTTTTTTGAGTGATCACAGAATTTCGTTATTTTTGCTGTAGCTATTATAGTTAACGAGAAAATCGACTTTAAAGTTTTTCATAAAAAAATTTCAAAAAAAAAAAATTTTTTTTGAGTGATCACAGGATTTCGTTATTTTTGCTGTAGCTATTATAGTTAACGAGAAAATCGACTTTAAAGTTTTTCATAAAAAAATTTCCAAAAAAAATTTTTTTTTAATGATCACAGGATTTCGTTGTTTTTGCTGTAGCTATTATAGTTAACGAGAAAATCGACTTTAAAGTTTTTCATAAAAAAATTTCCAAAAAAAATTTTTTTTTAATGATCACAGGATTTCGTTGTTTTTGCTGTAGCTATTATAGTTAACGAGAAAATCGACTTTAAAGTTTTTCATAAAAAAATTTCAAAAAAAAAAAATTTTTTTTGAGTGATCACAGGATTTCGTTATTTTTGCTGTAGCTATTATAGTTAACGAGAAAATCGACTTTAAAGTTTTTCATAAAAAAATTTCCAAAAAAAATTTTTTTTTAATGATCACAGGATTTCGTTGTTTTTGCTGTAGCTATTATAGTTAACGAGAAAATCGACTTTAAAGTTTTTCATAAAAAAATTTCCAAAAAAAAATTTTTTTTTAATGATCACAGGATTTCGTTATTTTTGCTGTAGCTATTATAGTTAACGAGAAAATCGACTTTAAAGTTTTTCATAAAAGAATTTCCAAAAAATTTTTTTTTTGAGTGATCACAGAATTTCGTTATTTTTGCTGTAGCTATTATAGTTAACGAGAAAATCGACTTTAAAGTTTTTCATAAAAAAATTTCCAAAAAAAAATTTTTTTTGAGTGATCACAGGATTTCGTTATTTTTGCTGTAGCTATTATAGTTAACGAGAAAATCGACTTTAAAGTTTTTCATAAAAAAATTTCCAAAAAAAAATATTTTTTGAGTGATCACAGGATTTCGTTATTTTTGCTGTAGCTATTATAGTTAACGAGAAAATCGACTTTAAAGTTTTTCATAAAAAAATTTCCAAAAAAAAATTTTTTTTGAGTGATCACAGGATTTCGTTATTTTTGCTGTAGCTATTATAGTTAACGAGAAAATCGACTTTAAAGTTTTTCATAAAAAAATTTCCAAAAAAAATTTTTTTTTAATGATCACAGGATTTCGTTGTTTTTGCTGTAGCTATTATAGTTAACGAGAAAATCGACTTTAAAGTTTTTCATAAAAAAATTTCCAAAAAAAATTTTTTTTTAATGATCACAGGATTTCGTTGTTTTTGCTGTAGCTATTATAGTTAACGAGAAAATCGACTTTAAAGTTTTTCATAAAAAAATTTCAAAAAAAAAAAATTTTTTTTGAGTGATCACAGGATTTCGTTATTTTTGCTGTAGCTATTATAGTTAACGAGAAAATCGACTTTAAAGTTTTTCATAAAAAAATTTCCAAAAAAAATTTTTTTTTAATGATCACAGGATTTCGTTGTTTTTGCTGTAGCTATTATAGTTAACGAGAAAATCGACTTTAAAGTTTTTCATAAAAAAATTTCCAAAAAAAAATTTTTTTTTAATGATCACAGGATTTCGTTATTTTTGCTGTAGCTATTATAGTTAACGAGAAAATCGACTTTAAAGTTTTTCATAAAAGAATTTCCAAAAAATTTTTTTTTTGAGTGATCACAGAATTTCGTTATTTTTGCTGTAGCTATTATAGTTAACGAGAAAATCGACTTTAAAGTTTTTCATAAAAAAATTTCCAAATTTTTTTAATGATCACAGGATTTCGTTATTTTTGCTGTAGCTATTATAGTTAACGAGAAAATCGACTTTAAAGTTTTTCATAAAAAAATTTCCAAAAAAATTTTTTTTTGAGTGATCACAGGATTTCGTTATTTTTGCTGTAGCTATTATAGTTAACGAGAAAATCGACTTTAAAGTTTTTCATAAAAGAATTTCCAAAAAATTTTTTTTTTGAGTGATCACAGAATTTCGTTATTTTTGCTGTAGCTATTATAGTTAACGAGAAAATCGACTTTAAAGTTTTTCATAAAAAAATTTCAAAAAAAAAAAATTTTTTTTGAGTGATCACAGGATTTCGTTATTTTTGCTGTAGCTATTATAGTTAACGAGAAAATCGACTTTAAAGTTTTTCATAAAAAAATTTCCAAAAAAAATTTTTTTTTAATGATCACAGGATTTCGTTGTTTTTGCTGTAGCTATTATAGTTAACGAGAAAATCGACTTTAAAGTTTTTCATAAAAAAATTTCCAAAAAAAATTTTTTTTTAATGATCACAGGATTTCGTTGTTTTTGCTGTAGCTATTATAGTTAACGAGAAAATCGACTTTAAAGTTTTTCATAAAAAAATTTCAAAAAAAAAAAATTTTTTTTGAGTGATCACAGGATTTCGTTATTTTTGCTGTAGCTATTATAGTTAACGAGAAAATCGACTTTAAAGTTTTTCATAAAAAAATTTCCAAAAAAAATTTTTTTTTAATGATCACAGGATTTCGTTGTTTTTGCTGTAGCTATTATAGTTAACGAGAAAATCGACTTTAAAGTTTTTCATAAAAAAATTTCCAAAAAAAAATTTTTTTTTAATGATCACAGGATTTCGTTATTTTTGCTGTAGCTATTATAGTTAACGAGAAAATCGACTTTAAAGTTTTTCATAAAAGAATTTCCAAAAAATTTTTTTTTTGAGTGATCACAGAATTTCGTTATTTTTGCTGTAGCTATTATAGTTAACGAGAAAATCGACTTTAAAGTTTTTCATAAAAAAATTTCCAAAAAAAAATTTTTTTTGAGTGATCACAGGATTTCGTTATTTTTGCTGTAGCTATTATAGTTAACGAGAAAATCGACTTTAAAGTTTTTCATAAAAAAATTTCCAAAAAAAAATATTTTTTGAGTGATCACAGGATTTCGTTATTTTTGCTGTAGCTATTATAGTTAACGAGAAAATCGACTTTAAAGTTTTTCATAAAAAAATTTCCAAAAAAAAATTTTTTTTGAGTGATCACAGGATTTCGTTATTTTTGCTGTAGCTATTATAGTTAACGAGAAAATCGACTTTAAAGTTTTTCATAAAAAAATTTCCAAAAAAAATTTTTTTTTAATGATCACAGGATTTCGTTGTTTTTGCTGTAGCTATTATAGTTAACGAGAAAATCGACTTTAAAGTTTTTCATAAAAAAATTTCCAAAAAAAATTTTTTTTTTAATGATCACAGGATTTCGTTATTTTTGCTGTAGCTATTATAGTTAACGAGAAAATCGACTTTAAAGTTTTTCATAAAAGAATTTCCAAAAAATTTTTTTTTTGAGTGATCACAGAATTTCGTTATTTTTGCTGTAGCTATTATAGTTAACGAGAAAATCGACTTTAAAGTTTTTCATAAAAAAATTTCCAAAAAAAAATTTTTTTTGAGTGATCACAGGATTTCGTTATTTTTGCTGTAGCTATTATAGTTAACGAGAAAATCGACTTTAAAGTTTTTCATAAAAAAATTTCCAAAAAAAAATTTTTTTTGAGTGATCACAGGATTTCGTTATTTTTGCTGTAGCTATTATAGTTAACGAGAAAATCG
Source organism: Stomorhina lunata (assembly GCA_933228675.1). Classification (NCBI taxonomy): domain Eukaryota; kingdom Metazoa; phylum Arthropoda; class Insecta; order Diptera; family Rhiniidae; genus Stomorhina; species Stomorhina lunata. The sequence goes on along the minus strand of OW121744.1, from coordinate 27,198,174 downwards.
ACTTTAAAGTTTTTCATAAAAAAATTTCCAAAAAAAAATTTTTTTTGAGTGATCACAGGATTTCGTTATTTTTGCTGTAGCTATTATAGTTAACGAGAAAATCGACTTTAAAGTTTTTCATAAAAAAATTTCCAAAAAAAATTTTTTTTTTGAGTGATCACAGGATTTCGTTATTTTTGCTGTAGCTATTATAGTTAACGAGAAAATCGACTTTAAAGTTTTTCATAAAAAAATTTACAAAAAAAATTTTTTTTTGAGTGATCACAGGATTTCGTTATTTTTGCTGTAGCTATTATAGTTAACGAGAAAATCGACTTTAAAGTTTTTCATAAAAAAATTTCCAAAAAAAATTTTTTTTTTGAGTGATCACAGGATTTCGTTATTTTTGCTGTAGCTATTATAGTTAACGAGAAAATCGACTTTAAAGTTTTTCATAAAAAAATTTACAAAAAAATTTTTTTTTGAGTGATCACAGGATTTCGTTATTTTTGCTGTAGCTATTATAGTTAACGAGAAAATCGACTTTAAAGTTTTTCATAAAAAAATTTCCAAAAAAAAATTTTTTTTGAGTGATCACAGGATTTCGTTATTTTTGCTGTAGCTATTATAGTTAACGAGAAAATCGACTTTAAAGTTTTTCATAAAAAAATTTCCAAAAAAAAATTTTTTTTGAGTGATCACAGGATTTCGTTATTTTTGCTGTAGCTATTATAGTTAACGAGAAAATCGACTTTAAAGTTTTTCATAAAAAAATTTCCAAAAAAAATTTTTTTTTTGAGTGATCACAGGATTTCGTTATTTTTGCTGTAGCTATTATAGTTAACGAGAAAATCGACTTTAAAGTTTTTCATAAAAAAATTTCCAAATTTTTTTAATGATCACAGGATTTCGTTATTTTTGCTGTAGCTATTATAGTTAACGAGAAAATCGACTTTAAAGTTTTTCATAAAAAAATTTCCAAAAAAATTTTTTTTTGAGTGATCACAGGATTTCGTTATTTTTGCTGTAGCTATTATAGTTAACGAGAAAATCGACTTTAAAGTTTTTCATAAAAGAATTTCCAAAAAATTTTTTTTTTTGAGTGATCACAGAATTTCGTTATTTTTGCTGTAGCTATTATAGTTAACGAGAAAATCGACTTTAAAGTTTTTCATAAAAAAATTTCAAAAAAAAAAAATTTTTTTTGAGTGATCACAGGATTTCGTTATTTTTGCTGTAGCTATTATAGTTAACGAGAAAATCGACTTTAAAGTTTTTCATAAAAAAATTTCCAAAAAAAATTTTTTTTTAATGATCACAGGATTTCGTTGTTTTTGCTGTAGCTATTATAGTTAACGAGAAAATCGACTTTAAAGTTTTTCATAAAAAAATTTCCAAAAAAAATTTTTTTTTAATGATCACAGGATTTCGTTGTTTTTGCTGTAGCTATTATAGTTAACGAGAAAATCGACTTTAAAGTTTTTCATAAAAAAATTTCAAAAAAAAAAAATTTTTTTTGAGTGATCACAGGATTTCGTTATTTTTGCTGTAGCTATTATAGTTAACGAGAAAATCGACTTTAAAGTTTTTCATAAAAAAATTTCCAAAAAAAATTTTTTTTTAATGATCACAGGATTTCGTTGTTTTTGCTGTAGCTATTATAGTTAACGAGAAAATCGACTTTAAAGTTTTTCATAAAAAAATTTCCAAAAAAAAATTTTTTTTTAATGATCACAGGATTTCGTTATTTTTGCTGTAGCTATTATAGTTAACGAGAAAATCGACTTTAAAGTTTTTCATAAAAGAATTTCCAAAAAATTTTTTTTTTGAGTGATCACAGAATTTCGTTATTTTTGCTGTAGCTATTATAGTTAACGAGAAAATCGACTTTAAAGTTTTTCATAAAAAAATTTCCAAAAAAAAATTTTTTTTGAGTGATCACAGGATTTCGTTATTTTTGCTGTAGCTATTATAGTTAACGAGAAAATCGACTTTAAAGTTTTTCATAAAAAAATTTCCAAAAAAAAATATTTTTTGAGTGATCACAGGATTTCGTTATTTTTGCTGTAGCTATTATAGTTAACGAGAAAATCGACTTTAAAGTTTTTCATAAAAAAATTTCCAAAAAAAAATTTTTTTTGAGTGATCACAGGATTTCGTTATTTTTGCTGTAGCTATTATAGTTAACGAGAAAATCGACTTTAAAGTTTTTCATAAAAAAATTTCCAAAAAAAATTTTTTTTTAATGATCACAGGATTTCGTTGTTTTTGCTGTAGCTATTATAGTTAACGAGAAAATCGACTTTAAAGTTTTTCATAAAAAAATTTCCAAAAAAAATTTTTTTTTTAATGATCACAGGATTTCGTTATTTTTGCTGTAGCTATTATAGTTAACGAGAAAATCGACTTTAAAGTTTTTCATAAAAGAATTTCCAAAAAATTTTTTTTTTGAGTGATCACAGAATTTCGTTATTTTTGCTGTAGCTATTATAGTTAACGAGAAAATCGACTTTAAAGTTTTTCATAAAAAAATTTCCAAAAAAAAATTTTTTTTGAGTGATCACAGGATTTCGTTATTTTTGCTGTAGCTATTATAGTTAACGAGAAAATCGACTTTAAAGTTTTTCATAAAAAAATTTCCAAAAAAAAATTTTTTTTGAGTGATCACAGGATTTCGTTATTTTTGCTGTAGCTATTATAGTTAACGAGAAAATCGACTTTAAAGTTTTTCATAAAAAAATTTCCAAAAAAAAATTTTTTTTGAGTGATCACAGGATTTCGTTATTTTTGCTGTAGCTATTATAGTTAACGAGAAAATCGACTTTAAAGTTTTTCATAAAAAAATTTCCAAAAAAAATTTTTTTTTTGAGTGATCACAGGATTTCGTTATTTTTGCTGTAGCTATTATAGTTAACGAGAAAATCGACTTTAAAGTTTTTCATAAAAAAATTTACAAAAAAATTTTTTTTTGAGTGATCACAGGATTTCGTTATTTTTGCTGTAGCTATTATAGTTAACGAGAAAATCGACTTTAAAGTTTTTCATAAAAAAATTAAAAAAAAAAATTTTTTTTTGAGTGATCACAGGATTTCGTTATTTTTGCTGTAGCTATTATAGTTAACGAGAAAATCGACTTTAAAGTTTTTCATAAAAAAATTAAAAAAAAAATTTTTTTTTTAATGATCACAGGATTTCGTTATTTTTGCTGTAGCTATTATAGTTAACGAGAAAATCGACTTTAAAGTTTTTCATAAAAAAATTAAAAAAAAAAATTTTTTTTTGAGTGATCACAGGATTTCGTTATTTTTGCTGTAGCTATTATAGTTAACGAGAAAATCGACTTTAAAGTTTTTCATAAAAAAATTTCCAAATTTTTTTAATGATCACAGGATTTCGTTATTTTTGCTGTAGCTATTATAGTTAACGAGAAAATCGACTTTAAAGTTTTTCATAAAAAAATTTCCAAAAAAATTTTTTTTTGAGTGATCACAGGATTTCGTTATTTTTGCTGTAGCTATTATAGTTAACGAGAAAATCGACTTTAAAGTTTTTCATAAAAAAATTTCCAAAAAAAAATTTTTTTTGAGTGATCACAGGATTTCGTTATTTTTGCTGTAGCTATTATAGTTAACGAGAAAATCGACTTTAAAGTTTTTCATAAAAAAATTTCCAAAAAAAAATTTTTTTTGAGTGATCACAGGATTTCGTTATTTTTGCTGTAGCTATTATAGTTAACGAGAAAATCGACTTTAAAGTTTTTCATAAAAAAATTTCCAAAAAAAATTTTTTTTTTAATGATCACAGGATTTCGTTATTTTTGCTGTAGCTATTATAGTTAACGAGAAAATCGACTTTAAAGTTTTTCATAAAAAAATTTCCAAAAAATTTTTTTTTTGAGTGATCACAGAATTTCGTTATTTTTGCTGTAGCTATTATAGTTAACGAGAAAATCGACTTTAAAGTTTTTCATAAAAAAATTTCCAAAAAAAAATTTTTTTTGAGTGATCACAGGATTTCGTTATTTTTGCTTCGACTTTAAAGTTTTTCATAAAAAAATTTCCAAAAAAAAATTTTTTTTGAGTGATCACAGGATTTCGTTATTTTTGCTGTAGCTATTATAGTTAACGAGAAAATCAACTTTAAAGTTTTTCATAAAAAAATTTCCAAAAAAAAAATTTTTTTGAGTGATCACAGGATTTCGTTATTTTTGCTGTAGCTATTATAGTTAACGAGAAAATCGACTTTAAAGTTTTTCATAAAAAAATTTCCAAAAAAAATTTTTTTTTGAGTGATCACAGGATTTCGTTATTTTTGCTGTAGCTATTATAGTTAACGAGAAAATCGACTTTAAAGTTTTTCATAAAAAAATTAAAAAAAAAAATTTTTTTTTGAGTGATCACAGGATTTCGTTATTTTTGCTGTAGCTATTATAGTTAACGAGAAAATCGACTTTAAAGTTTTTCATAAAAAAATTAGAAAAAAAATTTTTTTTTAATGATCACAGGATTTCGTTATTTTTGCTGTAGCTATTATAGTTAACGAGAAAATCGACTTTAAAGTTTTTAATAAAAAAATTAAAAAAAAAAACTTTTTTTTGAGTGATCACAGGATTTCGTTATTTTTGCTGTAGCTATTATAGTTAACGAGAAAATCGACTTTAAAGTTTTTCATAAAAAAATTTCCAAATTTTTTTAATGATCACGGGATTTCGTTATTTTTGCTGTAGCTATTATAGTTAACGAGAAAATCGACTTTAAAGTTTTTCATAAAAAAATTTCCAAAAAAATTTTTTTTTGAGTGATCACAGGATTTCGTTATTTTTGCTGTAGCTATTATAGTTAACGAGAAAATCGACTTTAAAGTTTTTCATAAAAAAATTTCCAAAAAAAAATTTTTTTTGAGTGATCACAGGATTTCGTTATTTTTGCTGTAGCTATTATAGTTAACGAGAAAATCGACTTTAAAGTTTTTCATAAAAAAATTTCCAAAAAAAAATTTTTTTTTTAATGATCACAGGATTTCGTTGTTTTTGCTGTAGCTATTATAGTTAACGAGAAAATCGACTTTAAAGTTTTTCATAAAAAAATTTCCAAAAAAAATTTTTTTTTTAATGATCACAGGATTTCTTTATTTTTGCTGTAGCTATTATAGTTAACGAGAAAATCGACTTTAAAGTTTTTCATAAAAAAATTTCCAAAAAATTTTTTTTTTGAGTGATCACAGAATTTCGTTATTTTTGCTGTAGCTATTATAGTTAACGAGAAAATCGACTTTAAAGTTTTTCATAAAAAAATTTCCAAAAAAAAATTTTTTTTGAGTGATCACAGGATTTCGTTATTTTTGCTGTAGCTATTATAGTTAACGAGAAAATCGACTTTAAAGTTTTTCATAAAAAAATTTCCAAAAAAAAATTTTTTTTGATTGATCACAGGATTTCGTTATTTTTGCTGTAGCTATTATAGTTAACGAGAAAATCGACTTTAAAGTTTTTCATAAAAAAATTTCCAAAAAAAATTTTTTTTTGAGTGATCACAGGATTTCGTTATTTTTGCTGTAGCTATTATAGTTAACGAGAAAATCGACTTTAAAGTTTTTCATAAAAAAATTTCCAAAAAAATTTTTTTTTGAGTGATCACAGGATTTCGTTATTTTTGCTGTAGCTATTATAGTTAACGAGAAAATCGACTTTAAAGTTTTTCATAAAAAAATTTAAAAAAAAAATTTTTTTTTGAGTGATCACAGGATTTCGTTATTTTTGCTGTAGCTATTATAGTTAACGAGAAAATCGACTTTAAAGTTTTTCATAAAAAAATTAAAAAAAAAAATTTTTTTTTTAATGATCACAGGATTTCGTTATTTTTGCTGTAGCTATTATAGTTAACGAGAAAATCGACTTTAAAGCTTTTCATAAAAAAATTTCAAAAAAAAAAATTTTTTTTGAGTGATCACAGGATTTCGTTATTTTTGCTGTAGCTATTATAGTTAACGAGAAAATCGACTTTAAAGTTTTTCATAAAAAAATTTTCCAAAAAAAATTTTTTTTTGAGTGATCACAGGATTTCGTTATTTTTGCTGTAGCTATTATAGTTAACGAGAAAATCGACTTTAAAGTTTTTCATAAAAAAATTTCCAAAAAAAAGTTTTTTTTGAGTGATCACAGGATTTCGTTATTTTTGCTGTAGCTATTATAGTTAACGAGAAAATCGACTTTAAAGCTTTTCATAAAAAAATTTAAAAAAAAAAAATTTTTTTTGAGTGATCACAGGATTTCGTTATTTTTGCTGTAGCTATTATAGTTAACGAGAAAATCGACTTTAAAGTTTTTCATAAAAAAATTTTCCAAAAAAAATTTTTTTTTGAGTGATCACAGGATTTCGTTATTTTTGCTGTAGCTATTATAGTTAACGAGAAAATCGACTTTAAAGTTTTTCATAAAAAAATTTCCAAAAAAAAGTTTTTTTTGAGTGATCACAGGATTTCGTTATTTTTGCTGTAGCTATTATAGTTAACGAGAAAATCGACTTTAAAGTTTTTCATAAAAAAATTTCCAAAAAAAAATTTTTTTTGAGTGATCACAGGATTTCGTTATTTTTGCTGTAGCTATTATAGTTAACGAGAAAATCGACTTTAAAGTTTTTCATAAAAAAATTTCCAAAAAAAAATTTTTTTTGAGTGATCACAGGATTTCGTTATTTTTGCTGTAGCTATTATAGTTAACGAGAAAATCGACTTTAAAGTTTTTCATAAAAAAATTTCCAAAAAAAATTTTTTTTTTGAGTGATCACAGGATTTCGTTATTTTTGCTGTAGCTATTATAGTTAACGAGAAAATCGACTTTAAAGTTTTTCATAAAAAAATTTCCAAAAAAAAATTTTTTTTGAGTGATCACAGGATTTCGTTATTTTTGCTGTAGCTATTATAGTTAACGAGAAAATCGACTTTAAAGTTTTTCATAAAAAAATTTCCAAAAAAAAATTTTTTTTGAGTGATCACAGGATTTCGTTATTTTTGCTGTAGCTATTATAGTTAACGAGAAAATCGACTTTAAAGTTTTTCATAAAAAAATTTCCAAAAAAAATTTTTTTTTTGAGTGATCACAGGATTTCGTTATTTTTGCTGTAGCTATTATAGTTAACGAGAAAATCGACTTTAAAGTTTTTCATAAAAAAATTTCCAAAAAAAAATTTTTTTTGAGTGATCACAGGATTTCGTTATTTTTGCTGTAGCTATTATAGTTAACGAGAAAATCGACTTTAAAGTTTTTCATAAAAAAATTTCCAAAAAAAATTTTTTTTTTGAGTGATCACAGGATTTCGTTATTTTTGCTGTAGCTATTATAGTTAACGAGAAAATCGACTTTAAAGTTTTTCATAAAAAAATTTCCAAAAAAAAATTTTTTTTGAGTGATCACAGGATTTCGTTATTTTTGCTGTAGCTATTATAGTTAACGAGAAAATCGACTTTAAAGTTTTTCATAAAAAAATTTCCAAAAAAAATTTTTTTTTGAGTGATCACAGGATTTCGTTATTTTTGCTGTAGCTATTATAGTTAACGAGAAAATCGACTTTAAAGTTTTTCATAAAAAAATTAAAAAAAAAATTTTTTTTTGAGTGATCACAGGATTTCGTTATTTTTGCTGTAGCTATTATAGTTAACGAGAAAATCGACTTTAAAGTTTTTTTCAAAAAAAAAAATTTTTTTTGAGTGATCACAGGATTTCGTTATTTTTGCTGTAGCTATTATAGTTAACGAGAAAATCGACTTTAAAGTTTTTCATAAAAAAATTTCCAAAAAAAATTTTTTTTGAGTGATCACAGGATTTCGTTATTTTTGCTGTAGCTATTATAGTTAACGAGAAAATCGACTTTAAAGTTTTTCATAAAAAAATTTCCAAAAAAATTTTTTTTTGAGTGATCACAGGATTTCGTTATTTTTGCTGTAGCTATTATAGTTAACGAGAAAATCGACTTTAAAGTTTTTCATAAAAAAATTTCCAAAAAAAATTTTTTTTTGAGTGATCACAGGATTTCGTTATTTTTGCTGTAGCTATTATAGTTAACGAGAAAATCGACTTTAAAGTTTTTCATAAAAAAATTAAAAAAAAAATTTTTTTTTGAGTGATCACAGGATTTCGTTATTTTTGCTGTAGCTATTATAGTTAACGAGAAAATCGACTTTAAAGTTTTTTTCAAAAAAAAAAATTTTTTTTGAGTGATCACAGGATTTCGTTATTTTTGCTGTAGCTATTATAGTTAACGAGAAAATCGACTTTAAAGTTTTTCATAAAAAAATTTCCAAAAAAAATTTTTTTTGAGTGATCACAGGATTTCGTTATTTTTGCTGTAGCTATTATAGTTAACGAGAAAATCGACTTTAAAGTTTTTCATAAAAAAATTTCCAAAAAAATTTTTTTTTGAGTGATCACAGGATTTCGTTATTTTTGCTGTAGCTATTATAGTTAACGAGAAAATCGACTTTAAAGTTTTTCATAAAAAAATTTAAAAAAAAAATTTTTTTTTGAGTGATCACAGGATTTCGTTATTTTTGCTGTAGCTATTATAGTTAACGAGAAAATCGACTTTAAAGTTTTTCATAAAAAAATTAAAAAAAAAAATTTTTTTTTTTAATGATCACAGGATTTCGTTATTTTTGCTGTAGCTATTATAGTTAACGAGAAAATCGACTTTAAAGCTTTTCATAAAAAAATTTCAAAAAAAAAAATTTTTTTTGAGTGATCACAGGATTTCGTTATTTTTGCTGTAGCTATTATAGTTAACGAGAAAATCGACTTTAAAGTTTTTCATAAAAAAATTTTCCAAAAAAAATTTTTTTTTGAGTGATCACAGGATTTCGTTATTTTTGCTGTAGCTATTATAGTTAACGAGAAAATCGACTTTAAAGTTTTTCATAAAAAAATTTCCAAAAAAAAGTTTTTTTTGAGTGATCACAGGATTTCGTTATTTTTGCTGTAGCTATTATAGTTAACGAGAAAATCGACTTTAAAGCTTTTCATAAAAAAATTTCAAAAAAAAAAATTTTTTTTGAGTGATCACAGGATTTCGTTATTTTTGCTGTAGCTATTATAGTTAACGAGAAAATCGACTTTAAAGTTTTTCATAAAAAAATTTTCAAAAAAAAATTTTTTTTTGAGTGATCACAGGATTTCGTTATTTTTGCTGTAGCTATTATAGTTAACGAGAAAATCGACTTTAAAGTTTTTCATAAAAAAATTTCCAAAAAAAAGTTTTTTTTGAGTGATCACAGGATTTCGTTATTTTTGCTGTAGCTATTATAGTTAACGAGAAAATCGACTTTAAAGTTTTTCATAAAAAAATTTCCAAAAAAAAATTTTTTTTGAGTGATCACAGGATTTCGTTAACGAGAAAATCGACTTTAAAGTTTTTCATAAAAAAATTTCCAAAAAAAATTTTTTTTTTGAGTGATCACAGGATTTCGTTATTTTTGCTGTAGCTATTATAGTTAACGAGAAAATCGACTTTAAAGTTTTTCATAAAAAAATTTCCAAAAAAAAATTTTTTTTGAGTGATCACAGGATTTCGTTATTTTTGCTGTAGCTATTATAGTTAACGAGAAAATCGACTTTAAAGTTTTTCATAAAAAAATTTCCAAAAAAAAATTTTTTTTGAGTGATCACAGGATTTCGTTATTTTTGCTGTAGCTATTATAGTTAACGAGAAAATCGACTTTAAAGTTTTTCATAAAAAAATTTCCAAAAAAAATTTTTTTTTTGAGTGATCACAGGATTTCGTTATTTTTGCTGTAGCTATTATAGTTAACGAGAAAATCGACTTTAAAGTTTTTCATAAAAAAATTTCCAAAAAAAATTTTTTTTTTGAGTGATCACAGGATTTCGTTATTTTTGCTGTAGCTATTATAGTTAACGAGAAAATCGACTTTAAAGTTTTTCATAAAAAAATTTCCAAAAAAAAATTTTTTTTGAGTGATCACAGGATTTCGTTATTTTTGCTGTAGCTATTATAGTTAACGAGAAAATCGACTTTAAAGTTTTTCATAAAAAAATTTCCAAAAAAAATTTTTTTTTTGAGTGATCACAGGATTTCGTTATTTTTGCTGTAGCTATTATAGTTAACGAGAAAATCGACTTTAAAGTTTTTCATAAAAAAATTTCCAAAAAAAATTTTTTTTTGAGTGATCACAGGATTTCGTTATTTTTGCTGTAGCTATTATAGTTAACGAGAAAATCGACTTTAAAGTTTTTCATAAAAAAATTTCCAAAAAAAATTTTTTTTTGAGTGATCACAGGATTTCGTTATTTTTGCTGTAGCTATTATAGTTAACGAGAAAATCGACTTTAAAGTTTTTCATAAAAAAATTAAAAAAAAAATTTTTTTTTGAGTGATCACAGGATTTCGTTATTTTTGCTGTAGCTATTATAGTTAACGAGAAAATCGACTTTAAAGTTTTTTTCAAAAAAAAAAATTTTTTTTGAGTGATCACAGGATTTCGTTATTTTTGCTGTAGCTATTATAGTTAACGAGAAAATCGACTTTAAAGTTTTTCATAAAAAAATTTCCAAAAAAAATTTTTTTTGAGTGATCACAGGATTTCGTTATTTTTGCTGTAGCTATTATAGTTAACGAGAAAATCGACTTTAAAGTTTTTCATAAAAAAATTTTCCAAAAAAAATTTTTTTTTGAGTGATCACAGGATTTCGTTATTTTTGCTGTAGCTATTATAGTTAACGAGAAAATCGACTTTAAAGTTTTTCATAAAAAAATTTCCAAAAAAAAGTTTTTTTTGAGTGATCACAGGATTTCGTTATTTTTGCTGTAGCTATTATAGTTAACGAGAAAATCGACTTTAAAGTTTTTCATAAAAAAATTTAAAAAAAAAATTTTTTTTGAGTGATCACAGGATTTCGTTATTTTTGCTGTAGCTATTATAGTTAACGAGAAAATCGACTTTAAAGTTTTTCATAAAAAAATTTCCAAAAAAATTTTTTTTTGAGTGATCACAGGATTTCGTTATTTTTGCTGTAGCTATTATAGTTAACGAGAAAATCGACTTTAAAGTTTTTCATAAAAAAATTTCCAAAAAAAAATTTTTTTTGAGTGATCACAGGATTTCGTTATTTTTGCTGTAGCTATTATAGTTAACGAGAAAATCGACTTTAAAGTTTTTCATAAAAAAATTTCAAAAAAAAAATTTTTTTTGAGTGATCACAGGATTTCGTTATTTTTGCTGTAGCTATTATAGTTAACGAGAAAATCGACTTTAAAGTTTTTCATAAAAAAATTTCCAAAAAAAAATTTTTTTTGAGTGATCACAGGATTTCGTTATTTTTGCTGTAGCTATTATAGTTAACGAGAAAATCGACTTTAAAGTTTTTCATAAAAAAATTTCCAAAAAAATTTTTTTTTGAGTGATCACAGGATTTCGTTATTTTTGCTGTAGCTATTATAGTTAACGAGAAAATCGACTTCATAAAAAAATTAAAAAAAAAAAAATTTTTTTTTGAGTGATCACAGGATTTCGTTATTTTTGCTGTAGCTATTATAGTTAACGAGAAAATCGACTTTAAAGTTTTTCATAAAAAAATTTCCAAAAAAAATTTTTTTTGAGTGATCACAGGATTTCGTTATTTTTGCTGTAGCTATTATAGTTAACGAGAAAATCGACTTTAAAGTTTTTCATAAAAAAATTAAAAAAAAAATTTTTTTTTGAGTGATCACAGGATTTCGTTATTTTTGCTGTAGCTATTATAGTTAACGAGAAAATCGACTTTAAAGTTTTTCATAAAAAAATTTCCAAAAAAAGTTTTTTTTTGAGTGATCACAGGATTTCGTTATTTTTGCTGTAGCTATTATAGTTAACGAGAAAATCGACTTTAAAGTTTTTCATAAAAAAATTTCCAAAAAAAATTTTTTTTTGAGTGATCACAGGATTTCGTTATTTTTGCTGTAGCTATTATAGTTAACGAGAAAATCGACTTTAAAGTTTTTCATAAAAAAATTTCCAAAAAAATTTTTTTTTGAGTGATCACAGGATTTCGTTATTTTTGCTGTAGCTATTATAGTTAACGAGAAAATCGACTTTAAAGTTTTTCATAAAAAAATTAAAAAAAAAATTTTTTTTTGAGTGATCACAGGATTTCGTTATTTTTGCTGTAGCTATTATAGTTAACGAGAAAATCGACTTTAAAGTTTTTCATAAAAAAATTTCCAAAAAAAATTTTTTTTTGAGTGATCACAGGATTTCGTTATTTTTGCTGTAGCTATTATAGTTAACGAGAAAATCGACTTTAAAGTTTTTCATAAAAAAATTTCCAAAAAAAAAATTTTTTTGAGTGATCACAGGATTTTGTTATTTTTGCTGTAGCTATTATAGTTAACGAGAAAATCGACTTTAAAGTTTTTCATAAAAAAATTTCAAAAAAAAAAAAATTTTTTTTGAGTGATCACAGGATTTCGTTATTTTTGCTGTAGCTATTATAGTTAAGGAGAAAATCGACTTTAAAGTTATTCATAAAAAAATTTAAAAAAAAAAATCTTTTTTGAGTGATCACAGGATTTCGTTATTTTTGCTGTAGCTATTATAGTTAACGAGAAAATCGACTTTAAAGTTTTTCATAAAAAAATTTCCAAAAAAAATTTTTTTTTGAGTGATCACAGGATTTCGTTATTTTTGCTGTAGCTATTATAGTTAACGAGAAAATCGACTTTAAAGTTTTTCATAAAAAAATTAAAAAAAAAAATTTTTTTTTGAGTGATCACAGGATTTCGTTATTTTTGCTGTAGCTATTATAGTTAACGAGAAAATCGACTTTAAAGTTTTTCATAAAAAAATTAAAAAAAAAAAATTTTTTTTTGAGTGATCACAGGATTTCGTTATTTTTGCTGTAGCTATTATAGTTAACGAGAAAATCGACTTTAAAGTTTTTCATAAAAAAATTTCCAAAAAAATTTTTTTTTGAGTGATCACAGGATTTCGTTATTTTTGCTGTAGCTATTATAGTTAACGAGAAAATCGACTTTAAAGTTTTTCATAAAAAAATTAAAAAAAAAAATTTTTTTTTGAGTGTATTGTAAATATTGTTTCAGATTTAAAGATTTTTAGAAAACAACTTAATTTATTTAATTTTATTTTTTATTTCGAAAATTTTCTTCTTTTCTTCACAAAATATTCAAAGCTTATAAGTATAAATTACAAATTTAAAACAAGTTAAATTATAAACAAAGTATTTTGTTTCTACACTCCTCCTCTTTGTTTATAATTATGATAATCCTAAAAGTGTTCTTAACATTAACAATCGTGGCTTAGGAAGTGGTTTTGTCAAAACATCTGCTATCATTTTATCTGTAGGACAATATTTAAGATTTACAAAATTTTGTATACAAAAATCTTTTACAAAATGATACTTTATATCAATATGTTTTGACCTAGCATTGAATTTTTCATTTAATACCATCTTAATGCAACTCTGATTGTCTTCCATTATTGTAATTGGTGTATTCACTATATGGCCCATTTCTTGTAGAAGACCATGTATCCACTTTACTTCTTTACAAGCTTCTGATAGTGCTATAAATTCTGCTTCTGCTGTTGATAGTGAGACACAACTTTGCTTTCGACACGACCAGTTCACAACACCTCCATTTAAATAAAATACATAACCACTGTGAGATTTTCTATCAGTTTTGTTTTCACCCCAATCTGCATCTACATATCCAAATAAATTATTATTTTCAGTTGAACTACTTAACTTGAGTGATAAATTAGCTGATCCTTTTAAGTATTTTATAACTCTCTTTACTTCATTCCAATCTTCTTTAGATGGTGCTTGAATTTTCTGTGCTAGTATTGCTACACTGTTATATCTGGTCTTGCTGTTATATCTGGTCTTGTATTTACAGATAAATATAAAAGAGATCCAATAGCTTTCTGGTAAATTTGATTATCTAATAATCTTTCTGAATCCAAAGTTTTGTTATATGAAGGAATTAATGGTATATCTGAAGTTTTAGATTCTTGAAGACCAAATTCATTTACAATTTTCCTGATATACTGTTCTTGACTTAATAAAAAATTTCCATCTTTATCTTGAGTAACTTCCATTCCCAAATAGTGTTTAATTGGTCCTAAATTTGACATGACGAATTTTGAGTTTAACATCTTAAAAATTTCTTCAATAAATTTTATATCCTTACTTGCAATAATCATATCATCAACATATACTAAAATATAATCCATACCTTCTTTGGATTTCCTGGTATACAAACAAGGATCTAATATACTTTGCTTAAATTTAAATTCAATTAACGCTTTATGAATACATTGATTCCACGAACGAGCCGCTTGCTTTAACCCATATAAACTCTTCTTGAGTAAACAAACTTTATTGGGATTTTGTTCTGAAATAAATCCTGGAGGCTGTTTCATATAAATTGTTTCTTCCAAATCTCCATTTAAAAATGCAGTCTTAACATCAAAATGAAATACCTTCATTTTTTGTTTACCAGCAATTGAAAATAAAATTCTTGTTGTAGTCTGCTTAACAACTGGTGCGAATACTGCATCATAATCTATACCATATTTTTGATTATATCCTTGTGCTACAAGTCGTGCCTTAAATCGATCTATTTCTCCTTTTTCATTTAACTTTTTCTTATAAACCCATTTGCAGCCAATTGCCTTACGGCCGGGGGGAAGATCAACAAGGTCCCAAGTATGGTTTTCTTTAATAGATTTAAGCTCCTCCTGCATGGCACCAATCCACTGAGATTTTTAAAAAAAAAAAATTTTTTTGAGTGATCACAGGATTTCGTTATTTTTGCTGTAGCTATTATAGTTAACGAGAAAATCGACTTTAAAGTTTTTCATAAAAAAATTTCCAAAAAAAATTTTTTTTTGAGTGATCACAGGATTTCGTTATTTTTGCTGTAGCTATTATAGTTAACGAGAAAATCGACTTTAAAGTTTTTCATAAAAAAATTTCCAAAAAAAAAATTTTTTTGAGTGATCACAGGATTTCGTTATTTTTGCTGTAGCTATTATAGTTAACGAGAAAATCGACTTTAAAGTTTTTCATAAAAAAATTTCCAAAAAAAAATTTTTTTTGAGTGATCACAGGATTTCGTTATTTTTGCTGTAGCTATTATAGTTAACGAGAAAATCGACTTTAAAGTTTTTCATAAAAACATTTCCAAAAAAAATTTTTTTTTGAGTGATCACAGGATTTCGTTATTTTTGCTGTAGCTATTATAGTTAACGAGAAAATCGACTTTAAAGTTTTTCATAAAAAAATTTCCAAAAAAAATTTTTTTTTGAGTGATCACAGGATTTCGTTATTTTTGCTGTAGCTATTATAGTTAACGAGAAAATCGACTTTAAAGTTTTTCATAAAAAAATTAAAAAAAAAAATTTTTTTTTGAGTGATCACAGGATTTCGTTATTTTTGCTGTAGCTATTATAGTTAACGAGAAAATCGACTTTAAAGTTTTTCATAAAAAAATTTCCAAAAAAAATTTTTTTTTGAGTGATCACAGGATTTCGTTATTTTTGCTGTAGCTATTATAGTTAACGAGAAAATCGACTTTAAAGTTTTTCATAAAAAAATTAAAAAAAAAAATTTTTTTTTGAGTGATCACAGGATTTCGTTATTTTTGCTGTAGCTATTATAGTTAACGAGAAAATCGACTTTAAAGTTTTTCATAAAAAAATTTAAAAAAAAAAATTTTTTTGAGTGATCACAGGATTTCGTTATTTTTGCTGTAGCTATTATAGTTAACGAGAAAATCGACTTTAAAGTTTTTCATAAAAAAATTTTTTTTTTAATGATCACAGGATTTCGTTATTTTTGCTGTAGCTATTATAGTTAACGAGAAAATCGACTTTAAAGTTTTTCATAAAAAAATTTCCAAAAAAAATTTTTTTTTGAGTGATCACAGGATTTCGTTATTTTTGCTGTAGCTATTATAGTTAACGAGAAAATCGACTTTAAAGTTTTTCATAAAAAAATTGTCAAAAAAAAATTTTTTTTGAGTGATCACAGGATTTCGTTATTTTTGCTGTAGCTATTATAGTTAACGAGAAAATCGACTTTAAAGTTTTTCATAAAAAAATTTCCAAAAAAAATTTTTTTTTGAGTGATCACAGGATTTCGTTATTTTTGCTGTAGCTATTATAGTTAACGAGAAAATCGACTTTAAAGATTTTCACAAAAAATTTAAAAAAAAAAAATTTTTTTTGAGTGATCACAGGATTTCGTTATTTTTGCTGTAGCTATTATAGTTAACGAGAAAATCGACTTTAAAGTTTTTCATAAAAAAATTTCCAAAAAAAATTTTTTTTTGAGTGATCACAGGATTTCGTTATTTTTGCTGTAGCTATTATAGTTAACGAGAAAATCGACTTTAAAGTTTTTCATAAAAAAATTTCAAAAAAAAAATTTTTTTTGAGTGATCACAGGATTTCGTTATTTTTGCTGTAGCTATTATAGTTAACGAGAAAATCGACTTTAAAGTTTTTCATAAAAAAATTTAAAAAAAAAAAATTTTTTTTGAGTGATCACAGGATTTCGTTATTTTTGCTGTAGCTATTATAGTTAACGAGAAAATCGACTTTAAAGTTTTTCATAAAAAAATTTCCAAAAAAAATTTTTTTTTGAGTGATCACAGGATTTCGTTATTTTTGCTGTAGCTATTATAGTTAACGAGAAAATCGACTTTAAAGTTTTTCATAAAAAAATTTCCAAAAAAATTTTTTTTTTTAATGATCACAGGATTTCGTTATTTTTGCTGTAGCTATTATAGTTAACGAGAAAATCGACTTTAAAGTTTTTCATAAAAAAATTGTCAAAAAAAAATTTTTTTTGAGTGATCACAGGATTTCGTTATTTTTGCTGTAGCTATTATAGTTAACGAGAAAATCGACTTTAAAGTTTTTCATAAAAAA
Source organism: Stomorhina lunata (assembly GCA_933228675.1). NCBI lineage: Eukaryota > Metazoa > Arthropoda > Insecta > Diptera > Rhiniidae > Stomorhina > Stomorhina lunata. Next base: position 27,181,260 of record OW121744.1, on the reverse strand, counting down.
ATTTCCAAAAAAAAAATTTTTTTGAGTGATCACAGGATTTCGTTATTTTTGCTGTAGCTATTATAGTTAACGAGAAAATCGACTTTAAAGTTTTTCATAAAAAAATTTCCAAAAAAAATTTTTTTTTGAGTGATCACAGGATTTCGTTATTTTTGCTGTAGCTATTATAGTTAACGAGAAAATCGACTTTAAAGTTTTTCATAAAAAAATTAAAAAAAAAAATTTTTTTTTGAGTGTATTGTAAATATTGTTTCAGATTTAAAGATTTTTAGAAAACAACTTAATTTATTTAATTTTATTTTTTATGTCGAAAATTTTCTTCTTTTCTTCACAAAATATTCAAAGCTTATAAGTATAAATTACAAATTTAAAACAAGTTAAATTATAAACAAAGTATTTTGTTTCTACACTCCTCCTCTTTGTTTATAATTATGATAATCCTAAAAGTGTTCTTAACATTAACAATCGTGGCTTAGGAAGTGGTTTTGTCAAAACATCTGCTATCATTTTATCTGTAGGACAATATTTAAGATTTACAAAATTTTGTATACAAAAATCTTTTACAAAATGATACTTTATATCAATATGTTTTGACCTAGCATTGAATTTTTCATTTAATACCATCTTAATGCAACTCTGATTGTCTTCCATTATTGTAATTGGTGTATTCACTATATGGCCCATTTCTTGTAGAAGACCATGTATCCACTTTACTTCTTTACAAGCTTCTGATAGTGCTATAAATTCTGCTTCTGCTGTTGATAGTGAGACACAACTTTGCTTTCGACACGACCAGTTCACAACACCTCCATTTAAATAAAATACATAACCACTGTGAGATTTTCTATCAGTTTTGTTTTCACCCCAATCTGCATCTACATATCCAAATAAATTATTATTTTCAGTTGAACTACTTAACTTGAGTGATAAATTAGCTGATCCTTTTAAGTATTTTATAACTCTCTTTACTTCATTCCAATCTTCTTTAGATGGTGCTTGAATTTTCTGTGCTAGTATTGCTACACTGTTATATCTGGTCTTGCTGTTATATCTGGTCTTGTATTTACAGATAAATATAAAAGAGATCCAATAGCTTTCTGGTAAATTTGATTATCTAATAATCTTTCTGAATCCAAAGTTTTGTTATATGAAGGAATTAATGGTATATCTGAAGTTTTAGATTCTTGAAGACCAAATTCATTTACAATTTTCCTGATATACTGTTCTTGACTTAATAAAAAATTTCCATCTTTATCTTGAGTAACTTCCATTCATAAATAGTGTTTAATTGGTCCTAAATTTGACATGACGAATTTTGAGTTTAACATCTTAAAAATTTCTTCAATAAATTTTATATCCTTACTTGCAATAATCATATCATCAACATATACTAAAATATAATCCATACCTTCTTTGGATTTCCTGGTATACAAACAAGGATCTAATATACTTTGCTTAAATTTAAATTCAATTAACGCTTTATGAATACATTGATTCCACGAACGAGCCGCTTGCTTTAACCCATATAAACTCTTCTTGAGTAAACAAACTTTATTGGGATTTTGTTCTGAAATAAATCCTGGAGGCTGTTTCATATAAATTGTTTCTTCCAAATCTCCATTTAAAAATGCAGTCTTAACATCAAAATGAAATACCTTCATTTTTTGTTTACCAGCAATTGAAAATAAAATTCTTGTTGTAGTCTGCTTAACAACTGGTGCGAATACTGCATCATAATCTATACCATATTTTTGATTATATCCTTGTGCTACAAGTCGTGCCTTAAATCGATCTATTTCTCCTTTTTCATTTAACTTTTTCTTATAAACCCATTTGCAGCCAATTGCCTTACGGCCGGGGGGAAGATCAACAAGGTCCCAAGTATGGTTTTCTTTAATAGATTTAAGCTCCTCCTGCATGGCACCAATCCACTGAGATTTTAAAAAAAAAAAAATTTTTTTGAGTGATCACAGGATTTCGTTATTTTTGCTGTAGCTATTATAGTTAACGAGAAAATCGACTTTAAAGTTTTTCATAAAAAAATTTCCAAAAAAAATTTTTTTTTGAGTGATCACAGGATTTCGTTATTTTTGCTGTAGCTATTATAGTTAACGAGAAAATCGACTTTAAAGTTTTTCATAAAAAAATTTCCAAAAAAAATTTTTTTTTTAATGATCACAGGATTTCGTTATTTTTGCTGTAGCTATTATAGTTAACGAGAAAATCGACTTTAAAGTTTTTCATAAAAAAATTGTCAAAAAAAAATTTTTTTTGAGTGATCACAGGATTTCGTTATTTTTGCTGTAGCTATTATAGTTAACGAGAAAATCGACTTTAAAGTTTTTCATAAAAAAATTTCCAAAAAAAAAATTTTTTTGAGTGATCACAGGATTTCGTTATTTTTGCTGTAGCTATTATAGTTAACGAGAAAATCGACTTTAAAGTTTTTCATAAAAAAATTTCCAAAAAAAATTTTTTTTTGAGTGATCACAGGATTTCGTTATTTTTGCTGTAGCTATTATAGTTAACGAGAAAATCGACTTTAAAGTTTTTCATAAAAAAATTAAAAAAAAAAATTTTTTTTTGAGTGATCACAGGATTTCGTTATTTTTGCTGTAGCTATTATAGTTAACGAGAAAATCGACTTTAAAGTTTTTCATAAAAAAATTAAAAAAAAAAAATTTTTTTTTGAGTGATCACAGGATTTCGTTATTTTTGCTGTAGCTATTATAGTTAACGAGAAAATCGACTTTAAAGTTTTTCATAAAAAAATTTCCAAAAAAATTTTTTTTTGAGTGATCACAGGATTTCGTTATTTTTGCTGTAGCTATTATAGTTAACGAGAAAATCGACTTTAAAGTTTTTCATAAAAAAATTAAAAAAAAAAATTTTTTTTTGAGTGTATTGTAAATATTGTTTCAGATTTAAAGATTTTTAGAAAACAACTTAATTTATTTAATTTTATTTTTTATTTCGAAAATTTTCTTCTTTTCTTCACAAAATATTCAAAGCTTATAAGTATAAATTACAAATTTAAAACAAGTTAAATTATAAACAAAGTATTTTGTTTCTACACTCCTCCTCTTTGTTTATAATTATGATAATCCTAAAAGTGTTCTTAACATTAACAATCGTGGCTTAGGAAGTGGTTTTGTCAAAACATCTGCTATCATTTTATCTGTAGGACAATATTTAAGATTTACAAAATTTTGTATACAAAAATCTTTTACAAAATGATACTTTATATCAATATGTTTTGACCTAGCATTGAATTTTTCATTTAATACCATCTTAATGCAACTCTGATTGTCTTCCATTATTGTAATTGGTGTATTCACTATATGGCCCATTTCTTGTAGAAGACCATGTATCCACTTTACTTCTTTACAAGCTTCTGATAGTGCTATAAATTCTGCTTCTGCTGTTGATAGTGAGACACAACTTTGCTTTCGACACGACCAGTTCACAACACCTCCATTTAAATAAAATACATAACCACTGTGAGATTTTCTATCAGTTTTGTTTTCACCCCAATCTGCATCTACATATCCAAATAAATTATTATTTTCAGTTGAACTACTTAACTTGAGTGATAAATTAGCTGATCCTTTTAAGTATTTTATAACTCTCTTTACTTCATTCCAATCTTCTTTAGATGGTGCTTGAATTTTCTGTGCTAGTATTGCTACACTGTTATATCTGGTCTTGCTGTTATATCTGGTCTTGTATTTACAGATAAATATAAAAGAGATCCAATAGCTTTCTGGTAAATTTGATTATCTAATAATCTTTCTGAATCCAAAGTTTTGTTATATGAAGGAATTAATGGTATATCTGAAGTTTTAGATTCTTGAAGACCAAATTCATTTACAATTTTCCTGATATACTGTTCTTGACTTAATAAAAAATTTCCATCTTTATCTTGAGTAACTTCCATTCCCAAATAGTGTTTAATTGGTCCTAAATTTGACATGACGAATTTTGAGTTTAACATCTTAAAAATTTCTTCAATAAATTTTATATCCTTACTTGCAATAATCATATCATCAACATATACTAAAATATAATCCATACCTTCTTTGGATTTCCTGGTATACAAACAAGGATCTAATATACTTTGCTTAAATTTAAATTCAATTAACGCTTTATGAATACATTGATTCCACGAACGAGCCGCTTGCTTTAACCCATATAAACTCTTCTTGAGTAAACAAACTTTATTGGGATTTTGTTCTGAAATAAATCCTGGAGGCTGTTTCATATAAATTGTTTCTTCCAAATCTCCATTTAAAAATGCAGTCTTAACATCAAAATGAAATACCTTCATTTTTTGTTTACCAGCAATTGAAAATAAAATTCTTGTTGTAGTCTGCTTAACAACTGGTGCGAATACTGCATCATAATCTATACCATATTTTTGATTATATCCTTGTGCTACAAGTCGTGCCTTAAATCGATCTATTTCTCCTTTTTCATTTAACTTTTTCTTATAAACCCATTTGCAGCCAATTGCCTTACGGCCGGGGGGAAGATCAACAAGGTCCCAAGTATGGTTTTCTTTAATAGATTTAAGCTCCTCCTGCATGGCACCAATCCACTGAGATTTTAAAAAAAAAAAAATTTTTTTGAGTGATCACAGGATTTCGTTATTTTTGCTGTAGCTATTATAGTTAACGAGAAAATCGACTTTAAAGTTTTTCATAAAAAAATTTCCAAAAAAAATTTTTTTTTGAGTGATCACAGGATTTCGTTATTTTTGCTGTAGCTATTATAGTTAACGAGAAAATCGACTTTAAAGTTTTTCATAAAAAAATTTCCAAAAAAAAAATTTTTTTGAGTGATCACAGGATTTCGTTATTTTTGCTGTAGCTATTATAGTTAACGAGAAAATCGACTTTAAAGTTTTTCATAAAAAAATTTCAAAAAAAAAAAATTTTTTTTGAGTGATCACAGGATTTCGTTATTTTTGCTGTAGCTATTATAGTTAACGAGAAAATCGACTTTAAAGTTTTTCATAAAAAAATTTAAAAAAAAAAAATTTTTTTTGAGTGATCACAGGATTTCGTTATTTTTGCTGTAGCTATTATAGTTAACGAGAAAATCGACTTTAAAGTTTTTCATAAAAAAATTTCCAAAAAAAAATTTTTTTTGAGTGATCACAGGATTTCGTTATTTTTGCTGTAGCTATTATAGTTAACGAGAAAATCGACTTTAAAGTTTTTCATAAAAAAATTTGCAAAAAAAATTTTTTTTTGAGTGATCACAGGATTTCGTTATTTTTGCTGTAGCTATTATAGTTAACGAGAAAATCGACTTTAAAGTTTTTCATAAAAAAATTAAAAAAAAACATTCTTTTTTGAGTGATCACAGGATTTCGTTATTTTTGCTGTAGCTATTATAGTTAACGAGAAAATCGACTTTAAAGTTTTTCATAAAAAAATTTCCAAAAAAAATTTTTTTTTGAGTGATCACAGGATTTCGTTATTTTTGCTGTAGCTATTATAGTTAACGAGAAAATCGACTTTAAAGTTTTTCATAAAAAAATTTCCAAAAAAAATTTTTTTTTGAGTGATCACAGGATTTCGTTATTTTTGCTGTAGCTATTATAGTTAACGAGAAAATCGACTTTAAAGTTTTTCATAAAAAAATTTCCAAAAAAAGTTTTTTTTTGAGTGATCACAGGATTTCGTTATTTTTGCTGTAGCTATTATAGTTAACGAGAAAATCGACTTTAAAGTTTTTCATAAAAAAAATAAAAAAAAAAAATTTTTTTTGAGTGATCACAGGATTTCGTTATTTTTGCTGTAGCTATTATAGTTAACGAGAAAATCGACTTTAAAGATTTTCATAAAAAAATTAAAAAAAAAAAAAATTATTTTGAGTGATCACAGGATTTCGTTATTTTTGCTGTAGCTATTATAGTTAACGAGAAAATCGACTTTAAAGTTTTTCATAAAAAAATTTCCAAAAAAAAATTTTTTTTTAATGATCACAGGATTTCGTTATTTTTGCTGTAGCTATTATAGTTAACGAGAAAATCGACTTTAAAGTTTTTCATAAAAAAATTTCCAAAAAAAATTTTTTTTTGAGTGATCACAGGATTTCGTTATTTTTGCTGTAGCTATTATAGTTAACGAGAAAATCGACTTTAAAGTTTTTCATAAAAAAATTTCCAAAAAAATTTTTTTTTGAGTGATCACAGGATTTCGTTATTTTTGCTGTAGCTATTATAGTTAACGAGAAAATCGACTTTAAAGTTTTTCATAAAAAAATTAAAAAAAAAATTTTTTTTTGAGTGATCACAGGATTTCGTTATTTTTGCTGTAGCTATTATAGTTAACGAGAAAATCGACTTTAAAGTTTTTCATAAAAAAATTTAAAAAAAAAATTTTTTTTGAGTGATCACAGGATTTCGTTATTTTTGCTGTAGCTATTATAGTTAACGAGAAAATCGACTTTAAAGTTTTTCATAAAAAAATTTCCAAAAAAAATTTTTTTTTGAGTGATCACAGGATTTCGTTATTTTTGCTGTAGCTATTATAGTTAACGAGAAAATCGACTTTAAAGTTTTTCATAAAAAAATTTCCAAAAAAAAAATTTTTTTGAGTGATCACAGGATTTCGTTATTTTTGCTGTAGCTATTATAGTTAACGAGAAAATCGACTTTAAAGATTTTCACAAGAAAATTAAAAAAAAAAAAATTATTTTGAGTGATCACAGGATTTCGTTATTTTTGCTGTAGCTATTATAGTTAACGAGAAAATCGACTTTAAAGATTTTCACAAAAAATTTAAAAAAAAAAATTTTTTTTTGAGTGATCACAGGATTTCGTTATTTTTGCTGTAGCTATTATAGTTAACGAGAAAATCGACTTTAAAGTTTTTCATAAAAAAATTTCCAAAAAAAATTTTTTTTTGAGTGATCACAGGATTTCGTTATTTTTGCTGTAGCTATTATAGTTAACGAGAAAATCGACTTTAAAGTTTTTCATAAAAAAATTTCAAAAAAAAAATTTTTTTTGAGTGATCACAGGATTTCGTTATTTTTGCTGTAGCTATTATAGTTAACGAGAAAATCGACTTTAAAGTTTTTCATAAAAAAATTAAAAAAAAAATTTTTTTTTGAGTGATCACAGGATTTCGTTATTTTTGCTGTAGCTATTATAGTTAACGAGAAAATCGACTTTAAAGTTTTTCATAAAAAAATTTCCAAAAAAAAAATTTTTTTGAGTGATCACAGGATTTCGTTATTTTTGCTGTAGCTATTATAGTTAACGAGAAAATCGACTTTAAAGTTTTTCATAAAAAAATTTCAAAAAAAAAAAATTTTTTTTGAGTGATCACAGGATTTCGTTATTTTTGCTGTAGCTATTATAGTTAACGAGAAAATCGACTTTAAAGTTTTTCATAAAAAAATTTCCAAAAAAAAATTTTTTTTGAGTGATCACAGGATTTCGTTATTTTTGCTGTAGCTATTATAGTTAACGAGAAAATCGACTTTAAAGTTTTTCATAAAAACATTTCCAAAAAAAATTTTTTTTTGAGTGATCACAGGATTTCGTTATTTTTGCTGTAGCTATTATAGTTAACGAGAAAATCGACTTTAAAGTTTTTCATAAAAAAATTTCCAAAAAAAATTTTTTTTTGAGTGATCACAGGATTTCGTTATTTTTGCTGTAGCTATTATAGTTAACGAGAAAATCGACTTTAAAGTTTTTCATAAAAAAATTAAAAAAAAAAATTTTTTTTTGAGTGATCACAGGATTTCGTTATTTTTGCTGTAGCTATTATAGTTAACGAGAAAATCGACTTTAAAGTTTTTCATAAAAAAATTTCCAAAAAAAATTTTTTTTTGAGTGATCACAGGATTTCGTTATTTTTGCTGTAGCTATTATAGTTAACGAGAAAATCGACTTTAAAGTTTTTCATAAAAAAATTAAAAAAAAAAATTTTTTTTTGAGTGATCACAGGATTTCGTTATTTTTGCTGTAGCTATTATAGTTAACGAGAAAATCGACTTTAAAGTTTTTCATAAAAAAATTTAAAAAAAAAATTTTTTTTGAGTGATCACAGGATTTCGTTATTTTTGCTGTAGCTATTATAGTTAACGAGAAAATCGACTTTAAAGTTTTTCATAAAAAAATTTCCAAAAAAAATTTTTTTTTGAGTGATCACAGGATTTCGTTATTTTTGCTGTAGCTATTATAGTTAACGAGAAAATCGACTTTAAAGTTTTTCATAAAAAAATTGTCAAAAAAAAATTTTTTTTGAGTGATCACAGGATTTCGTTATTTTTGCTGTAGCTATTATAGTTAACGAGAAAATCGACTTTAAAGTTTTTCATAAAAAAATTTCCAAAAAAAATTTTTTTTTGAGTGATCACAGGATTTCGTTATTTTTGCTGTAGCTATTATAGTTAACGAGAAAATCGACTTTAAAGATTTTCACAAAAAATTTAAAAAAAAAAAATTTTTTTTTGAGTGATCACAGGATTTCGTTATTTTTGCTGTAGCTATTATAGTTAACGAGAAAATCGACTTTAAAGTTTTTCATAAAAAAATTTCCAAAAAAAATTTTTTTTTGAGTGATCACAGGATTTCGTTATTTTTGCTGTAGCTATTATAGTTAACGAGAAAATCGACTTTAAAGTTTTTCATAAAAAAATTTCAAAAAAAAAATTTTTTTTGAGTGATCACAGGATTTCGTTATTTTTGCTGTAGCTATTATAGTTAACGAGAAAATCGACTTTAAAGTTTTTCATAAAAAAATTTAAAAAAAAAAAAATTTTTTTGAGTGATCACAGGATTTCGTTATTTTTGCTGTAGCTATTATAGTTAACGAGAAAATCGACTTTAAAGTTTGTCATAAAAAAATTTCCAAAAAAAATTTTTTTTTGAGTGATCACAGGATTTCGTTATTTTTGCTGTAGCTATTATAGTTAACGAGAAAATCGACTTTAAAGTTTTTCATAAAAAAATTTCCAAAAAAAATTTTTTTTTTAATGATCACAGGATTTCGTTATTTTTGCTGTAGCTATTATAGTTAACGAGAAAATCGACTTTAAAGTTTTTCATAAAAAAATTTAAAAAAAAAAAAATTTTTTTGAGTGATCACAGGATTTCGTTATTTTTGCTGTAGCTATTATAGTTAACGAGAAAATCGACTTTAAAGTTTGTCATAAAAAAATTTCCAAAAAAAATTTTTTTTTGAGTGATCACAGGATTTCGTTATTTTTGCTGTAGCTATTATAGTTAACGAGAAAATCGACTTTAAAGTTTTTCATAAAAAAATTTCCAAAAAAAATTTTTTTTTTAATGATCACAGGATTTCGTTATTTTTGCTGTAGCTATTATAGTTAACGAGAAAATCGACTTTAAAGTTTTTCATAAAAAAATTGTCAAAAAAAAATTTTTTTTGAGTGATCACAGGATTTCGTTATTTTTGCTGTAGCTATTATAGTTAACGAGAAAATCGACTTTAAAGTTTTTCATAAAAAAATTTCCAAAAAAAAAATTTTTTTGAGTGATCACAGGATTTCGTTATTTTTGCTGTAGCTATTATAGTTAACGAGAAAATCGACTTTAAAGTTTTTCATAAAAAAATTTCCAAAAAAAATTTTTTTTTGAGTGATCACAGGATTTCGTTATTTTTGCTGTAGCTATTATAGTTAACGAGAAAATCGACTTTAAAGTTTTTCATAAAAAAATTAAAAAAAAAAATTTTTTTTTGAGTGTATTGTAAATATTGTTTCAGATTTAAAGATTTTTAGAAAACAACTTAATTTATTTAATTTTATTTTTTATGTCGAAAATTTTCTTCTTTTCTTCACAAAATATTCAAAGCTTATAAGTATAAATTACAAATTTAAAACAAGTTAAATTATAAACAAAGTATTTTGTTTCTACACTCCTCCTCTTTGTTTATAATTATGATAATCCTAAAAGTGTTCTTAACATTAACAATCGTGGCTTAGGAAGTGGTTTTGTCAAAACATCTGCTATCATTTTATCTGTAGGACAATATTTAAGATTTACAAAATTTTGTATACAAAAATCTTTTACAAAATGATACTTTATATCAATATGTTTTGACCTAGCATTGAATTTTTCATTTAATACCATCTTAATGCAACTCTGATTGTCTTCCATTATTGTAATTGGTGTATTCACTATATGGCCCATTTCTTGTAGAAGACCATGTATCCACTTTACTTCTTTACAAGCTTCTGATAGTGCTATAAATTCTGCTTCTGCTGTTGATAGTGAGACACAACTTTGCTTTCGACACGACCAGTTCACAACACCTCCATTTAAATAAAATACATAACCACTGTGAGATTTTCTATCAGTTTTGTTTTCACCCCAATCTGCATCTACATATCCAAATAAATTATTATTTTCAGTTGAACTACTTAACTTGAGTGATAAATTAGCTGATCCTTTTAAGTATTTTATAACTCTCTTTACTTCATTCCAATCTTCTTTAGATGGTGCTTGAATTTTCTGTGCTAGTATTGCTACACTGTTATATCTGGTCTTGCTGTTATATCTGGTCTTGTATTTACAGATAAATATAAAAGAGATCCAATAGCTTTCTGGTAAATTTGATTATCTAATAATCTTTCTGAATCCAAAGTTTTGTTATATGAAGGAATTAATGGTATATCTGAAGTTTTAGATTCTTGAAGACCAAATTCATTTACAATTTTCCTGATATACTGTTCTTGACTTAATAAAAAATTTCCATCTTTATCTTGAGTAACTTCCATTCATAAATAGTGTTTAATTGGTCCTAAATTTGACATGACGAATTTTGAGTTTAACATCTTAAAAATTTCTTCAATAAATTTTATATCCTTACTTGCAATAATCATATCATCAACATATACTAAAATATAATCCATACCTTCTTTGGATTTCCTGGTATACAAACAAGGATCTAATATACTTTGCTTAAATTTAAATTCAATTAACGCTTTATGAATACATTGATTCCACGAACGAGCCGCTTGCTTTAACCCATATAAACTCTTCTTGAGTAAACAAACTTTATTGGGATTTTGTTCTGAAATAAATCCTGGAGGCTGTTTCATATAAATTGTTTCTTCCAAATCTCCATTTAAAAATGCAGTCTTAACATCAAAATGAAATACCTTCATTTTTTGTTTACCAGCAATTGAAAATAAAATTCTTGTTGTAGTCTGCTTAACAACTGGTGCGAATACTGCATCATAATCTATACCATATTTTTGATTATATCCTTGTGCTACAAGTCGTGCCTTAAATCGATCTATTTCTCCTTTTTCATTTAACTTTTTCTTATAAACCCATTTGCAGCCAATTGCCTTACGGCCGGGGGGAAGATCAACAAGGTCCCAAGTATGGTTTTCTTTAATAGATTTAAGCTCCTCCTGCATGGCACCAATCCACTGAGATTTTAAAAAAAAAAAAATTTTTTTGAGTGATCACAGGATTTCGTTATTTTTGCTGTAGCTATTATAGTTAACGAGAAAATCGACTTTAAAGTTTTTCATAAAAAAATTTCCAAAAAAAATTTTTTTTTGAGTGATCACAGGATTTCGTTATTTTTGCTGTAGCTATTATAGTTAACGAGAAAATCGACTTTAAAGTTTTTCATAAAAAAATTTCCAAAAAAAATTTTTTTTTTAATGATCACAGGATTTCGTTATTTTTGCTGTAGCTATTATAGTTAACGAGAAAATCGACTTTAAAGTTTTTCATAAAAAAATTGTCAAAAAAAAATTTTTTTTGAGTGATCACAGGATTTCGTTATTTTTGCTGTAGCTATTATAGTTAACGAGAAAATCGACTTTAAAGTTTTTCATAAAAAAATTTCCAAAAAAAAAATTTTTTTGAGTGATCACAGGATTTCGTTATTTTTGCTGTAGCTATTATAGTTAACGAGAAAATCGACTTTAAAGTTTTTCATAAAAAAATTTCCAAAAAAAATTTTTTTTTGAGTGATCACAGGATTTCGTTATTTTTGCTGTAGCTATTATAGTTAACGAGAAAATCGACTTTAAAGTTTTTCATAAAAAAATTAAAAAAAAAAATTTTTTTTTGAGTGATCACAGGATTTCGTTATTTTTGCTGTAGCTATTATAGTTAACGAGAAAATCGACTTTAAAGTTTTTCATAAAAAAATTAAAAAAAAAAAATTTTTTTTTGAGTGATCACAGGATTTCGTTATTTTTGCTGTAGCTATTATAGTTAACGAGAAAATCGACTTTAAAGTTTTTCATAAAAAAATTTCCAAAAAAATTTTTTTTTGAGTGATCACAGGATTTCGTTATTTTTGCTGTAGCTATTATAGTTAACGAGAAAATCGACTTTAAAGTTTTTCATAAAAAAATTAAAAAAAAAAATTTTTTTTTGAGTGTATTGTAAATATTGTTTCAGATTTAAAGATTTTTAGAAAACAACTTAATTTATTTAATTTTATTTTTTATTTCGAAAATTTTCTTCTTTTCTTCACAAAATATTCAAAGCTTATAAGTATAAATTACAAATTTAAAACAAGTTAAATTATAAACAAAGTATTTTGTTTCTACACTCCTCCTCTTTGTTTATAATTATGATAATCCTAAAAGTGTTCTTAACATTAACAATCGTGGCTTAGGAAGTGGTTTTGTCAAAACATCTGCTATCATTTTATCTGTAGGACAATATTTAAGATTTACAAAATTTTGTATACAAAAATCTTTTACAAAATGATACTTTATATCAATATGTTTTGACCTAGCATTGAATTTTTCATTTAATACCATCTTAATGCAACTCTGATTGTCTTCCATTATTGTAATTGGTGTATTCACTATATGGCCCATTTCTTGTAGAAGACCATGTATCCACTTTACTTCTTTACAAGCTTCTGATAGTGCTATAAATTCTGCTTCTGCTGTTGATAGTGAGACACAACTTTGCTTTCGACACGACCAGTTCACAACACCTCCATTTAAATAAAATACATAACCACTGTGAGATTTTCTATCAGTTTTGTTTTCACCCCAATCTGCATCTACATATCCAAATAAATTATTATTTTCAGTTGAACTACTTAACTTGAGTGATAAATTAGCTGATCCTTTTAAGTATTTTATAACTCTCTTTACTTCATTCCAATCTTCTTTAGATGGTGCTTGAATTTTCTGTGCTAGTATTGCTACACTGTTATATCTGGTCTTGCTGTTATATCTGGTCTTGTATTTACAGATAAATATAAAAGAGATCCAATAGCTTTCTGGTAAATTTGATTATCTAATAATCTTTCTGAATCCAAAGTTTTGTTATATGAAGGAATTAATGGTATATCTGAAGTTTTAGATTCTTGAAGACCAAATTCATTTACAATTTTCCTGATATACTGTTCTTGACTTAATAAAAAATTTCCATCTTTATCTTGAGTAACTTCCATTCCCAAATAGTGTTTAATTGGTCCTAAATTTGACATGACGAATTTTGAGTTTAACATCTTAAAAATTTCTTCAATAAATTTTATATCCTTACTTGCAATAATCATATCATCAACATATACTAAAATATAATCCATACCTTCTTTGGATTTCCTGGTATACAAACAAGGATCTAATATACTTTGCTTAAATTTAAATTCAATTAACGCTTTATGAATACATTGATTCCACGAACGAGCCGCTTGCTTTAACCCATATAAACTCTTCTTGAGTAAACAAACTTTATTGGGATTTTGTTCTGAAATAAATCCTGGAGGCTGTTTCATATAAATTGTTTCTTCCAAATCTCCATTTAAAAATGCAGTCTTAACATCAAAATGAAATACCTTCATTTTTTGTTTACCAGCAATTGAAAATAAAATTCTTGTTGTAGTCTGCTTAACAACTGGTGCGAATACTGCATCATAATCTATACCATATTTTTGATTATATCCTTGTGCTACAAGTCGTGCCTTAAATCGATCTATTTCTCCTTTTTCATTTAACTTTTTCTTATAAACCCATTTGCAGCCAATTGCCTTACGGCCGGGGGGAAGATCAACAAGGTCCCAAGTATGGTTTTCTTTAATAGATTTAAGCTCCTCCTGCATGGCACCAATCCACTGAGATTTTTAAAAAAAAAAAATTTTTTTGAGTGATCACAGGATTTCGTTATTTTTGCTGTAGCTATTATAGTTAACGAGAAAATCGACTTTAAAGTTTTTCATAAAAAAATTTCCAAAAAAAATTTTTTTTTGAGTGATCACAGGATTTCGTTATTTTTGCTGTAGCTATTATAGTTAACGAGAAAATCGACTTTAAAGTTTTTCATAAAAAAATTTCCAAAAAAAAAATTTTTTTGAGTGATCACAGGATTTCGTTATTTTTGCTGTAGCTATTATAGTTAACGAGAAAATCGACTTTAAAGTTTTTCATAAAAAAATTTCAAAAAAAAAAAATTTTTTTTGAGTGATCACAGGATTTCGTTATTTTTGCTGTAGCTATTATAGTTAACGAGAAAATCGACTTTAAAGTTTTTCATAAAAAAATTTAAAAAAAAAAAATTTTTTTTGAGTGATCACAGGATTTCGTTATTTTTGCTGTAGCTATTATAGTTAACGAGAAAATCGACTTTAAAGTTTTTCATAAAAAAATTTCCAAAAAAAAATTTTTTTTGAGTGATCACAGGATTTCGTTATTTTTGCTGTAGCTATTATAGTTAACGAGAAAATCGACTTTAAAGTTTTTCATAAAAAAATTTCCAAAAAAAATTTTTTTTTGAGTGATCACAGGATTTCGTTATTTTTGCTGTAGCTATTATAGTTAACGAGAAAATCGACTTTAAAGTTTTTCATAAAAAAATTTCCAAAAAAAATTTTTTTTTGAGTGATCACAGGATTTCGTTATTTTTGCTGTAGCTATTATAGTTAACGAGAAAATCGACTTTAAAGTTTTTCATAAAAAAATTTCCAAAAAAAGTTTTTTTTTGAGTGATCACAGGATTTCGTTATTTTTGCTGTAGCTATTATAGTTAACGAGAAAATCGACTTTAAAGTTTTTCATAAAAAAAATAAAAAAAAAAATTTTTTTTTGAGTGATCACAGGATTTCGTTATTTTTGCTGTAGCTATTATAGTTAACGAGAAAATCGACTTTAAAGATTTTCATAAAAAAATTAAAAAAAAAAAAAATTATTTTGAGTGATCACAGGATTTCGTTATTTTTGCTGTAGCTATTATAGTTAACGAGAAAATCGACTTTAAAGTTTTTCATAAAAAAATTTCCAAAAAAAAATTTTTTTTTAATGATCACAGGATTTCGTTATTTTTGCTGTAGCTATTATAGTTAACGAGAAAATCGACTTTAAAGTTTTTCATAAAAAAATTTCCAAAAAAAATTTTTTTTTGAGTGATCACAGGATTTCGTTATTTTTGCTGTAGCTATTATAGTTAACGAGAAAATCGACTTTAAAGTTTTTCATAAAAAAATTTCCAAAAAAATTTTTTTTTGAGTGATCACAGGATTTCGTTATTTTTGCTGTAGCTATTATAGTTAACGAGAAAATCGACTTTAAAGTTTTTCATAAAAAAATTAAAAAAAAAATTTTTTTTTGAGTGATCACAGGATTTCGTTATTTTTGCTGTAGCTATTATAGTTAACGAGAAAATCGACTTTAAAGTTTTTCATAAAAAAATTTAAAAAAAAAATTTTTTTTGAGTGATCACAGGATTTCGTTATTTTTGCTGTAGCTATTATAGTTAACGAGAAAATCGACTTTAAAGTTTTTCATAAAAAAATTTCCAAAAAAAAATTTTTTTTGAGTGATCACAGGATTTCGTTATTTTTGCTGTAGCTATTATAGTTAACGAGAAAATCGACTTTAAAGTTTTTCATAAAAAAATTTCCAAAAAAAAAATTTTTTTGAGTGATCACAGGATTTCGTTATTTTTGCTGTAGCTATTATAGTTAACGAGAAAATCGACTTTAAAGATTTTCACAAGAAAATTAAAAAAAAAAAAATTATTTTGAGTGATCACAGGATTTCGTTATTTTTGCTGTAGCTATTATAGTTAACGAGAAAATCGACTTTAAAGATTTTCACAAAAAATTTAAAAAAAAAAATTTTTTTTTGAGTGATCACAGGATTTCGTTATTTTTGCTGTAGCTATTATAGTTAACGAGAAAATCGACTTTAAAGTTTTTCATAAAAAAATTTCCAAAAAAAATTTTTTTTTGAGTGATCACAGGATTTCGTTATTTTTGCTGTAGCTATTATAGTTAACGAGAAAATCGACTTTAAAGTTTTTCATAAAAAAATTTAAAAAAAAAAAATTTTTTTTGAGTGATCACAGGATTTCGTTATTTTTGCTGTAGCTATTATAGTTAACAAGAAAATCAACTTTAAAGTTTTTCATAAAAAAATTTCCAAAAAAAAATTTTTTTTGAGTGATCACAGGATTTCGTTATTTTTGCTGTAGCTATTATAGTTAACGAGAAAATCGACTTTAAAGTTTTTCATAAAAAAATTTCCAAAAAAAATTTTTTTTTTAATGATCACAGGATTTCGTTATTTTTGCTGTAGCTATTATAGTTAACGAGAAAATCGACTTTAAAGTTTTTCATAAAAAAATTTCCAAAAAAAATTTTTTTTTGAGTGATCACAGGATTTCGTTATTTTTGCTGTAGCTATTATAGTTAACGAGAAAATCGACTTTAAAGTTTTTCATAAAAAAATTTCCAAAAAAATTTTTTTTTTTAATGATCACAGGATTTCGTTATTTTTGCTGTAGCTATTATAGTTAACGAGAAAATCGACTTTAAAGTTTTTCATAAAAAAATTTCCAAAAAAATTTTTTTTTGAGTGATCACAGGATTTCGTTATTTTTGCTGTAGCTATTATAGTTAACGAGAAAATCGACTTTAAAGTTTTTCATAAAAAAATTTCCAAAAAAACATTTTTTTTGAGTGATCACAGGATTTCGTTATTTTTGCTGTAGCTATTATAGTTAACGAGAAAATCGACTTTAAAGTTTTTCATAAAAAAATTTCCAAAAAAAAATTTTTTTTGAGTGATCACAGGATTTCGTTATTTTTGCTGTAGCTATTATAGTTAACGAGAAAATCGACTTTAAAGTTTTTCATAAAAAAATTTAAAAAAAAAATTTTTTTTGAGTGATCACAGGATTTCGTTATTTTTGCTGTAGCTATTATAGTTAACGAGAAAATCGACTTTAAAGTTTTTCATAAAAAAATTTCCAAAAAAAATTTTTTTTTGAGTGATCACAGGATTTCGTTATTTTTGCTGTAGCTATTATAGTTAACGAGAAAATCGACTTTAAAGTATTTCATAAAAAAATTTCCAAAAAAAATTATTTTTTTGAGTGATCACAGGATTTCGTTATTTTTGCTGTAGCTATTATAGTTAACGAGAAAATCGACTTTAAAGTTTTTCATAAAAAAATTTCCAAAAAAATTTTTTTTTGAGTGATCACAGGATTTCGTTATTTTTGCTGTAGCTATTATAGTTAACGAGAAAATCGACTTTAAAGTTTTTCATAAAAAAATTTCCAAAAAAAAATTTTTTTTGAGTGATCACAGGATTTCGTTATTTTTGCTGTAGCTATTATAGTTAACGAGAAAATCGACTTTAAAGTTTTTCATAAAAAAATTTCCAAAAAAAATTTTTTTTTGAGTGATCACAGGATTTCGTTATTTTTGCTGTAGCTATTATAGTTAACGAGAAAATCGACTTTAAAGTTTTTCATAAAAAAATTTCCAAAAAAATTTTTTTTTGAGTGATCACAGGATTTCGTTATTTTTGCTGTAGCTATTATAGTTAACGAGAAAATCGACTTTAAAGTTTTTCATAAAAAAATTTCCAAAAAAAATTTTTTTTGAGTGATCACAGGATTTCGTTATTTTTGCTGTAGCTATTATAGTTAACGAGAAAATCGACTTTAAAGTTTTTCATAAAAAAATTTTCCAAAAAAAATTTTTTTTTGAGTGATCACAGGATTTCGTTATTTTTGCTGTAGCTATTATAGTTAACGAGAAAATCGACTTTAAAGTTTTTCATAAAAAATTTTCCAAAAAAAAGTTTTTTTTGAGTGATCACAGGATTTCGTTATTTTTGCTGTAGCTATTATAGTTAACGAGAAAATCGACTTTAAAGTTTTTCATAAAAAATTTTCCAAAAAAAAAGTTTTTTTTGAGTGATCACAGGATTTCGTTATTTTTGCTGTAGCTATTATAGTTAACGAGAAAATCGACTTTAAAGTTTTTCATAAAAAAATTTCCAAAAAAAAAAAATTTTTTGAGTGATCACAGGATTTCGTTATTTTTGCTGTAGCTATTATAGTTAACGAGAAAATCGACTTTAACGTTTTTCATAAAAAAATTTCAAAAAAAAAAAATTTTTTTTGAGTGATCACAGGATTTCGTTATTTTTGCTGTAGCTATTATAGTTAACGAGAAAATCGACTTTAAAGTTTTTCATAAAAAAATTTCCAAAAAAAATTTTTTTTTGAGTGATCACAGCATTTCGTTATTTTTGCTGTAGCTATTATAGTTAACGAGAAAATCGACTTTAAAGTTTTTCATAAAAAAATTTCCAAAAAAAATTTTTTTTTGAGTGATCACAGGATTTCGTTATTTTTGCTGTAGCTATTATAGTTAACGAGAAAATCGACTTTAAAGTTTTTCATAAAAAAATTTAAAAAAAAAAATTTTTTTGAGTGATCACAGGATTTCGTTATTTTTGCTGTAGCTATTATAGTTAACGAGAAAATCGACTTTAAAGTTTTTTATAAAAAAATTTCCAAAAAAAATTTTTTTTTGAGTGATCACAGGATTTCGTTATTTTTGCTGTAGCTATTATAGTTAACGAGAAAATCGACTTTAAAGTTTTTCATAAAAAAATTTCCAAAAAAAAAAAATTTTTTGAGTGATCACAGGATTTCGTTATTTTTGCTGTAGCTATTATAGTTAACGAGAAAATCGACTTTAAAGTTTTTCATAAAAAAATTAAAAAAAAAAATTTTTTTTTGAGTGATCACAGGATTTCGTTATTTTTGCTGTAGCTATTATAGTTAACGAGAAAATCGACTTTAACGTTTTTCATAAAAAAATTTCAAAAAAAAAAAAATTTTTTTGAGTGATCACAGGATTTCGTTATTTTTGCTGTAGCTATTATAGTTAACGAGAAAATCGACTTTAAAGTTTTTCATAAAAAAATTAAAAAAAAAAAATTTTTTTTTGAGTGATCACAGGATTTCGTTATTTTTGCTGTAGCTATTATAGTTAACGAGAAAATCGACTTTAAAGTTTTTCATAAAAAAATTTCCAAAAAAAATTTTTTTTTGAGTGATCACAGCATTTCGTTATTTTTGCTGTAGCTATTATAGTTAACGAGAAAATCGACTTTAAAGTTTTTCATAAAAAAATTTCCAAAAAAAATTTTTTTTTGAGTGATCACAGGATTTCGTTATTTTTGCTGTAGCTATTATAGTTAACGAGAAAATCGACTTTAAAGTTTTTCATAAAAAAATTTAAAAAAAAAATTTTTTTTGAGTGATCACAGGATTTCGTTATTTTTGCTGTAGCTATTATAGTTAACGAGAAAATCGACTTTAAAGTTTTTCATAAAAAAATTTCCAAAAAAAATTTTTTTTTGAGTGATCACAGGATTTCGTTATTTTTGCTGTAGCTATTATAGTTAACGAGAAAATCGACTTTAAAGTTTTTCATAAAAAAATTAAAAAAAAAAATTTTTTTTTGAGTGATCACAGGATTTCGTTATTTTTGCTGTAGCTATTATAGTTAACGAGAAAATCGACTTTAACGTTTTTCATAAAAAAATTTCAAAAAAAAAAAAATTTTTTTGAGTGATCACAGGATTTCGTTATTTTTGCTGTAGCTATTATAGTTAACGAGAAAATCGACTTTAAAGTTTTTCATAAAAAAATTTCCAAAAAAAATTTTTTTTTGAGTGATCACAGGATTTCGTTATTTTTGCTGTAGCTATTATAGTTAACGAGAAAATCGACTTTAAAGTTTTTCATAAAAAAATTTCCAAAAAAAATTTTTTTTTGAGTGATCACAGCATTTCGTTATTTTTGCTGTAGCTATTATAGTTAACGAGAAAATCGACTTTAAAGTTTTTCATAAAAAAATTTCCAAAAAAAATTTTTTTTTGAGTGATCACAGGATTTCGTTATTTTTGCTGTAGCTATTATAGTTAACGAGAAAATCGACTTTAAAGTTTTTCATAAAAAAATTTAAAAAAAAAATTTTTTTTGAGTGATCACAGGATTTCGTTATTTTTGCTGTAGCTATTATAGTTAACGAGAAAATCGACTTTAAAGTTTTTCATAAAAAAATTTCCAAAAAAAATTTTTTTTTGAGTGATCACAGGATTTCGTTATTTTTGCTGTAGCTATTATAGTTAACGAGAAAATCGACTTTAAAGTTTTTCATAAAAAAATTTAAAAAAAAAAATTTTTTTGAGTGATCACAGGATTTCGTTATTTTTGCTGTAGCTATTATAGTTAACGAGAAAATCGACTTTAAAGTTTTTCATAAAAAAATTTCCAAAAAAAATTTTTTTTTGAGTGATCACAGGATTTCGTTATTTTTGCTGTAGCTATTATAGTTAACGAGAAAATCGACTTTAAAGTTTTTCATAAAAAAATTTCCAAAAAAAAAAAATTTTTTGAGTGATCACAGGATTTCGTTATTTTTGCTGTAGCTATTATAGTTAACGAGAAAATCGACTTTAAAGTTTTTCATAAAAAAATTAAAAAAAAAAATTTTTTTTTGAGTGATCACAGGATTTCGTTATTTTTGCTGTAGCTATTATAGTTAACGAGAAAATCGACTTTAACGTTTTTCATAAAAAAATTTCAAAAAAAAAAAAATTTTTTTGAGTGATCACAGGATTTCGTTATTTTTGCTGTAGCTATTATAGTTAACGAGAAAATCGACTTTAAAGTTTTTCATAAAAAAATTAAAAAAAAAAAATTTTTTTTTGAGTGATCACAGGATTTCGTTATTTTTGCTGTAGCTATTATAGTTAACGAGAAAATCGACTTTAAAGTTTTTCATAAAAAAATTTCCAAAAAAAATTTTTTTTTGAGTGATCACAGCATTTCGTTATTTTTGCTGTAGCTATTATAGTTAACGAGAAAATCGACTTTAAAGTTTTTCATAAAAAAATTTCCAAAAAAAATTTTTTTTTGAGTGATCACAGGATTTCGTTATTTTTGCTGTAGCTATTATAGTTAACGAGAAAATCGACTTTAAAGTTTTTCATAAAAAAATTAAAAAAAAAAATTTTTTTTGAGTGATCACAGGATTTCGTTATTTTTGCTGTAGCTATTATAGTTAACGAGAAAATCGACTTTAAAGTTTTTCATAAAAAAATTTCCAAAAAAAATTTTTTTTTGAGTGATCACAGGATTTCGTTATTTTTGCTGTAGCTATTATAGTTAACGAGAAAATCGACTTTAAAGTTTTTCATAAAAAAATTTCCAAAAAAAAAATTTTTTTGAGTGATCACAGGATTTCGTTATTTTTGCTGTAGCTATTATAGTTAACGAGAAAATCGACTTTAAAGTTTTTCATAAAAAAATTTCAAAAAAAAAAAATTTTTTTTGAGTGATCACAGGATTTCGTTATTTTTGCTGTAGCTATTATAGTTAACGAGAAAATCGACTTTAAAGTTTTTCATAAAAAAATTTAAAAAAAAAAATTTTTTTTGAGTGATCACAGGATTTCGTTATTTTTGCTGTAGCTATTATAGTTAACGAGAAAATCGACTTTAAAGTTTTCCATAAAAAAATTTCCAAAAAAAATTTTTTTTGAGTGATCACAGGATTTCGTTATTTTTGCTGTAGCTATTATAGTTAACGAGAAAATCGACTTTAAAGTTTTTCATAAAAAAATTTCCAAAAAAAAAATTTTTTTGAGTGATCACAGGATTTCGTTATTTTTGCTGTAGCTATTATAGTTAACGAGAAAATCGACTTTAAAGTTTTTCATAAAAAAATTTCAAAAAAAAAAAAATTTTTTTGAGTGATCACAGGATTTCGTTATTTTTGCTGTAGCTATTATAGTTAACGAAAAAATCGACTTTAAAGTTTTTCATAAAAAAATTTCCAAAAAAAAATTTTTTTTGAGTGATCACAGGATTTCGTTATTTTTGCTGTAGCTATTATAGTTAACGAGAAAATCGACTTTAAAGTTTTTCATAAAAAAATTTCCAAAAAAAATTTTTTTTTTAATGATCACAGGATTTCGTTATTTTTGCTGTAGCTATTATAGTTAACGAGAAAATCGACTTTAAAGTTTTTCATAAAAAAATTAAAAAAAAAATTTTTTTTTGAGTGATCACAGGATTTCGTTATTTTTGCTGTAGCTATTATAGTTAACGAGAAAATCGACTTTAAAGTTTTTCATAAAAAAATTTCCAAAAAAAAATTTTTTTTGAGTGATCACAGGATTTCGTTATTTTTGCTGTAGCTATTATAGTTAACGAGAAAATCGACTTTAAAGTTTTTCATAAAAAAATTTCCAAAAAAAATTTTTTTTTGAGTGATCACAGGATTTCGTTATTTTTGCTGTAGCTATTATAGTTAACGAGAAAATCGACTTTAAAGTTTTTCATAAAAAAATTAAAAAAAAAATTTTTTTTTGAGTGATCACAGGATTTCGTTATTTTTGCTGTAGCTATTATAGTTAACGAGAAAATCGACTTTAAAGTTTTTTTCAAAAAAAAAAATTTTTTTTGAGTGATCACAGGATTTCGTTATTTTTGCTGTAGCTATTATAGTTAACGAGAAAATCGACTTTAAAGTTTTTCATAAAAAAATTTCCAAAAAAAATTTTTTTTTGAGTGATCACAGCATTTCGTTATTTTTGCTGTAGCTATTATAGTTAACGAGAAAATCGACTTTAAAGTTTTTCATAAAAAAATTTCCAAAAAAAATTTTTTTTTGAGTGATCACAGGATTTCGTTATTTTTGCTGTAGCTATTATAGTTAACGAGAAAATCGACTTTAAAGTTTTTCATAAAAAAATTTAAAAAAAAAAATTTTTTTGAGTGATCACAGGATTTCGTTATTTTTGCTGTAGCTATTATAGTTAACGAGAAAATCGACTTTAAAGTTTTTCATAAAAAAATTTCCAAAAAAAATTTTTTTTTGAGTGATCACAGGATTTCGTTATTTTTGCTGTAGCTATTATAGTTAACGAGAAAATCGACTTTAAAGTTTTTCATAAAAAAATTTCCAAAAAAAAAAAATTTTTTGAGTGATCACAGGATTTCGTTATTTTTGCTGTAGCTATTATAGTTAACGAGAAAATCGACTTTAAAGTTTTTCATAAAAAAATTTCCAAAAAAAATTTTTTTTTGAGTGATCACAGGATTTCGTTATTTTTGCTGTAGCTATTATAGTTAACGAGAAAATCGACTTTAACGTTTTTCATAAAAAAATTTCAAAAAAAAAAAAATTTTTTTGAGTGATCACAGGATTTCGTTATTTTTGCTGTAGCTATTATAGTTAACGAGAAAATCGACTTTAAAGTTTTTCATAAAAAAATTAAAAAAAAAAAATTTTTTTTTGAGTGATCACAGGATTTCGTTATTTTTGCTGTAGCTATTATAGTTAACGAGAAAATCGACTTTAAAGTTTTTCATAAAAAAATTTCCAAAAAAAATTTTTTTTTGAGTGATCACAGCATTTCGTTATTTTTGCTGTAGCTATTATAGTTAACGAGAAAATCGACTTTAAAGTTTTTCATAAAAAAATTTCCAAAAAAAATTTTTTTTTGAGTGATCACAGGATTTCGTTATTTTTGCTGTAGCTATTATAGTTAACGAGAAAATCGACTTTAAAGTTTTTCATAAAAAAATTAAAAAAAAAAATTTTTTTTGAGTGATCACAGGATTTCGTTATTTTTGCTGTAGCTATTATAGTTAACGAGAAAATCGACTTTAAAGTTTTTCATAAAAAAATTTCCAAAAAAAATTTTTTTTTGAGTGATCACAGGATTTCGTTATTTTTGCTGTAGCTATTATAGTTAACGAGAAAATCGACTTTAAAGTTTTTCATAAAAAAATTTCCAAAAAAAAAATTTTTTTGAGTGATCACAGGATTTCGTTATTTTTGCTGTAGCTATTATAGTTAACGAGAAAATCGACTTTAAAGTTTTTCATAAAAAAATTTCAAAAAAAAAAAATTTTTTTTGAGTGATCACAGGATTTCGTTATTTTTGCTGTAGCTATTATAGTTAACGAGAAAATCGACTTTAAAGTTTTTCATAAAAAAATTTAAAAAAAAAAAATTTTTTTTGAGTGATCACAGGATTTCGTTATTTTTGCTGTAGCTATTATAGTTAACGAGAAAATCGACTTTAAAGTTTTCCATAAAAAAATTTCCAAAAAAAATTTTTTTTGAGTGATCACAGGATTTCGTTATTTTTGCTGTAGCTATTATAGTTAACGAGAAAATCGACTTTAAAGTTTTTCATAAAAAAATTTCCAAAAAAAAAATTTTTTTGAGTGATCACAGGATTTCGTTATTTTTGCTGTAGCTATTATAGTTAACGAGAAAATCGACTTTAAAGTTTTTCATAAAAAAATTTCAAAAAAAAAAAAATTTTTTTGAGTGATCACAGGATTTCGTTATTTTTGCTGTAGCTATTATAGTTAACGAAAAAATCGACTTTAAAGTTTTTCATAAAAAAATTTCCAAAAAAAAATTTTTTTTGAGTGATCACAGGATTTCGTTATTTTTGCTGTAGCTATTATAGTTAACGAGAAAATCGACTTTAAAGTTTTTCATAAAAAAATTTCGATTTCGTTATTTTTGCTGTAGCTATTATAGTTAACGAGAAAATCGACTTTAAAGTTTTTCATAAAAAAATTAAAAAAAAAATTTTTTTTTGAGTGATCACAGGATTTCGTTATTTTTGCTGTAGCTATTATAGTTAACGAGAAAATCGACTTTAAAGTTTTTCATAAAAAAATTTCCAAAAAAAAATTTTTTTTGAGTGATCACAGGATTTCGTTATTTTTGCTGTAGCTATTATAGTTAACGAGAAAATCGACTTTAAAGTTTTTCATAAAAAAATTTCCAAAAAAAATTTTTTTTTGAGTGATCACAGGATTTCGTTATTTTTGCTGTAGCTATTATAGTTAACGAGAAAATCGACTTTAAAGTTTTTCATAAAAAAATTAAAAAAAAAATTTTTTTTTGAGTGATCACAGGATTTCGTTATTTTTGCTGTAGCTATTATAGTTAACGAGAAAATCGACTTTAAAGTTTTTTTCAAAAAAAAAAATTTTTTTTGAGTGATCACAGGATTTCGTTATTTTTGCTGTAGCTATTATAGTTAACGAGAAAATCGACTTTAAAGTTTTTCATAAAAAAATTTCCAAAAAAAATTTTTTTTGAGTGATCACAGGATTTCGTTATTTTTGCTGTAGCTATTATAGTTAACGAGAAAATCGACTTTAAAGTTTTTCATAAAAAAATTTTCCAAAAAAAATTTTTTTTTGAGTGATCACAGGATTTCGTTATTTTTGCTGTAGCTATTATAGTTAACGAGAAAATCGACTTTAAAGTTTTTCATAAAAAAATTTCCAAAAAAAAGTTTTTTTTGAGTGATCACAGGATTTCGTTATTTTTGCTGTAGCTATTATAGTTAACGAGAAAATCGACTTTAAAGTTTTTCATAAAAAAATTTAAAAAAAAAATTTTTTTTGAGTGATCACAGGATTTCGTTATTTTTGCTGTAGCTATTATAGTTAACGAGAAAATCGACTTTAAAGTTTTTCATAAAAAAATTTCCAAAAAAATTTTTTTTTGAGTGATCACAGGATTTCGTTATTTTTGCTGTAGCTATTATAGTTAACGAGAAAATCGACTTTAAAGTTTTTCATAAAAAAATTTCCAAAAAAAAAATTTTTTTGAGTGATCACAGGATTTCGTTATTTTTGCTGTAGCTATTATAGTTAACGAGAAAATCGACTTTAAAGTTTTTCATAAAAAAATTTCCAAAAAAAATTTTTTTTGAGTGATCACAGGATTTCGTTATTTTTGCTGTAGCTATTATAGTTAACGAGAAAATCGACTTTAAAGTTTTTCATAAAAAAATTTCCAAAAAAATTTTTTTTTGAGTGATCACAGGATTTCGTTATTTTTGCTGTAGCTATTATAGTTAACGAGAAAATCGACTTTAAAGTTTTTCATAAAAAAATTTCCAAAAAAAAAATTTTTTTGAGTGATCACAGGATTTCGTTATTTTTGCTGTAGCTATTATAGTTAACTAGAAAATCGACTTTAAAGTTTTTCATAAAAAAATTTCAAAAAAAAAATTTTTTTTTGAGTGATCACAGGATTTCGTTATTTTTGCTGTAGCTATTATAGTTAACGAGAAAATCGACTTTAAAGTTTTTCATAAAAAAATTAAAAAAAAAAAAAATTTTTTTGAGTGATCACAGGATTTCGTTATTTTTGCTGTAGCTATTATAGTTAACGAGAAAATCGACTTTAAAGTTTTTCATAAAAAAATTTCCAAAAAAAATTTTTTTTTGAGTGATCACAGGATTTCGTTATTTTTGCTGTAGCTATTATAGTTAACGAGAAAATCGACTTTAAAGTTTTTCATAAAAAAATTTCCAAAAAAAATTTTTTTTTTTGAGTGATCACAGGATTTCGTTATTTTTGCTGTAGCTATTATAGTTAACGAGAAAATCGACTTTAAAGTTATTCATAAAAAAATTTCCAAAAAAAAATTTTTTTTGAGTGATTTCGTTATTTTTGCTGTAGCTATTATAGTTAACGAGAAAATCGACTTTAAAGTTTTTCATAAAAAAATTTTTTTTTGAGTGATCACAGGATTTCGTTATTTTTGCTGTAGCTATTATAGTTAACGAGAAAATCGACTTTAAAGTTTTTCATAAAAAAATTTCCAAAAAAAAATTTTTTTTGAGTGATCACAGGATTTCGTTATTTTTGCTGTAGCTATTATAGTTAACGAGAAAATCGACTTTAAAGTTTTTCATAAAAAAATTTCCAAAAAAAAATTTTTTTTGAGTGATCACAGGATTTCGTTATTTTTGCTGTAGCTATTATAGTTAACGAGAAAATCGACTTTAAAGTTTTTCATAAAAAAATTTCCAAAAAAATTTTTTTTTGAGTGATCACAGGATTTCGTTATTTTTGCTGTAGCTATTATAGTTAACGAGAAAATCGACTTTAAAGTTTTTCATAAAAAAATTAAAAAAAAAAAATTTTTTTTTGAGTGATCACAGGATTTCGTTATTTTTGCTGTAGCTATTATAGTTAACGAGAAAATCGACTTTAAAGTTTTTCATAAAAAAATTTCCAAAAAAAATTTTTTTTTGAGTGATCACAGGATTTCGTTATTTTTGCTGTAGCTATTATAGTTAACGAGAAAATCGACTTTAAAGTTTTTCATAAAAAAATTAAAAAAAAAAATTTTTTTTTGAGTGATCACAGGATTTCGTTATTTTTGCTGTAGCTATTATAGTTAACGAGAAAAGTTTAAAGTTTTTCATAAAAAAATTTCCAAAAAAAGTTTTTTTTTGAGTGATCACAGGATTTCGTTATTTTTGCTGTAGCTATTATAGTTAACGAGAAAATCGACTTTAAAGTTTTTCATAAAAAAATTTCCAAAAAAAAATTTTTTTTGAGTGATCACAGGATTTCGTTATTTTTGCTGTAGCTATTATAGTTAACGAGAAAATCGACTTTAAAGTTTTTCATAAAAAAATTTCCAAAAAAAATTTTTTTTTGAGTGATCACAGGATTTCGTTATTTTTGCTGTAGCTATTATAGTTAACGAGAAAATCGACTTTAAAGTTTTTCATAAAAAAATTTCCAAAAAAATTTTTTTTTGAGTGATCACAGGATTTCGTTATTTTTGCTGTAGCTATTATAGTTAACGAGAAAATCGACTTTAAAGTTTTTCATAAAAAAATTTAAAAAAAAATTTTTTTTTGAGTGATCACAGGATTTCGTTATTTTTGCTGTAGCTATTATAGTTAACGAGAAAATCGACTTTAAAGTTTTTCATAAAAAAATTTCCAAAAAAAATTTTTTTTTGAGTGATCACAGGATTTCGTTATTTTTGCTGTAGCTATTATAGTTAACGAGAAAATCGACTTTAAAGTTTTTCATAAAAAAATTTCCAAAAAAAAAATTTTTTTGAGTGATCACAGGATTTTGTTATTTTTGCTGTAGCTATTATAGTTAACGAGAAAATCGACTTTAAAGTTTTTCATAAAAAAATTTCAAAAAAAAAAAATTTTTTTTGAGTGATCATAGGATTTCGTTATTTTTGCTGTAGCTATTATAGTTAACGAGAAAATCGACTTTAAAGTTTTTCATAAAAAAATTAAAAAAAAAAATTTTTTTTTGAGTGATCACAGGATTTCGTTATTTTTGCTGTAGCTATTATAGTTAACGAGAAAATCGACTTTAAAGTTTTTCATAAAAAAATTAAAAAAAAAAAATTTTTTTTTGAGTGATCACAGGATTTCGTTATTTTTGCTGTAGCTATTATAGTTAACGAGAAAATCGACTTTAAAGTTTTTCATAAAAAAATTTCCAAAAAAATTTTTTTTGAGTGATCACAGGATTTCGTTATTTTTGCTGTAGCTATTATAGTTAACGAGAAAATCGACTTTAAAGTTTTTCATAAAAAAATTAAAAAAAAAAATTTTTTTTTGAGTGATCACAGGATTTCGTTATTTTTGCTGTAGCTATTATAGTTAACGAGAAAATCGACTTTAAAGTTTTTCATAAAAAAATTAAAAAAAAAAAATTTTTTTTTGAGTGATCACAGGATTTCGTTATTTTTGCTGTAGCTATTATAGTTAACGAGAAAATCGACTTTAAAGTTTTTCATAAAAAAATTTCCAAAAAAATTTTTTTTGAGTGATCACAGGATTTCGTTATTTTTGCTGTAGCTATTATAGTTAACGAGAAAATCGACTTTAAAGTTTTTCATAAAAAAATTTCCAAAAAAATTTTTTTTGAGTGATCACAGGATTTCGTTATTTTTGCTGTAGCTATTATAGTTAACGAGAAAATCGACTTTAAAGTTTTTCATAAAAAAATTTAAAAAAAAAATTTTTTTTTGAGTGTATTGTAAATATTGTTTCAGATTTAAAGATTTTTAGAAAACAACTTAATTTATTTAATTTTATTTTTTATTTCGAAAATTTTCTTCTTTTCTTCACAAAATATTCAAAGCTTATAAGTATAAATTACAAATTTAAAACAAGTTAAATTATAAACAAAGTATTTTGTTTCTACACTCCTCCTCTTTGTTTATAATTATGATAATCCTAAAAGTGTTCTTAACATTAACAATCGTGGCTTAGGAAGTGGTTTTGTCAAAACATCTGCTATCATTTTATCTGTAGGACAATATTTAAGATTTACAAAATTTTGTATACAAAAATCTTTTACAAAATGATACTTTATATCAATATGTTTTGACCTAGCATTGAATTTTTCATTTAATACCATCTTAATGCAACTCTGATTGTCTTCCATTATTGTAATTGGTGTATTCACTATATGGCCCATTTCTTGTAGAAGACCATGTATCCACTTTACTTCTTTACAAGCTTCTGATAGTGCTATAAATTCTGCTTCTGCTGTTGATAGTGAGACACAACTTTGCTTTCGACACGACCAGTTCACAACACCTCCATTTAAATAAAATACATAACCACTGTGAGATTTTCTATCAGTTTTGTTTTCACCCCAATCTGCATCTACATATCCAAATAAATTATTATTTTCAGTTGAACTACTTAACTTGAGTGATAAATTAGCTGATCCTTTTAAGTATTTTATAACTCTCTTTACTTCATTCCAATCTTCTTTAGATGGTGCTTGAATTTTCTGTGCTAGTATTGCTACACTGTTATATCTGGTCTTGCTGTTATATCTGGTCTTGTATTTACAGATAAATATAAAAGAGATCCAATAGCTTTCTGGTAAATTTGATTATCTAATAATCTTTCTGAATCCAAAGTTTTGTTATATGAAGGAATTAATGGTATATCTGAAGTTTTAGATTCTTGAAGACCAAATTCATTTACAATTTTCCTGATATACTGTTCTTGACTTAATAAAAAATTTCCATCTTTATCTTGAGTAACTTCCATTCCCAAATAGTGTTTAATTGGTCCTAAATTTGACATGACGAATTTTGAGTTTAACATCTTAAAAATTTCTTCAATAAATTTTATATCCTTACTTGCAATAATCATATCATCAACATATACTAAAATATAATCCATACCTTCTTTGGATTTCCTGGTATACAAACAAGGATCTAATATACTTTGCTTAAATTTAAATTCAATTAACGCTTTATGAATACATTGATTCCACGAACGAGCCGCTTGCTTTAACCCATATAAACTCTTCTTGAGTAAACAAACTTTATTGGGATTTTGTTCTGAAATAAATCCTGGAGGCTGTTTCATATAAATTGTTTCTTCCAAATCTCCATTTAAAAATGCAGTCTTAACATCAAAATGAAATACCTTCATTTTTTGTTTACCAGCAATTGAAAATAAAATTCTTGTTGTAGTCTGCTTAACAACTGGTGCGAATACTGCATCATAATCTATACCATATTTTTGATTATATCCTTGTGCTACAAGTCGTGCCTTAAATCGATCTATTTCTCCTTTTTCATTTAACTTTTTCTTATAAACCCATTTGCAGCCAATTGCCTTACGGCCGGGGGGAAGATCAACAAGGTCCCAAGTATGGTTTTCTTTAATAGATTTAAGCTCCTCCTGCATGGCACCAATCCACTGAGATTTTAAAAAAAAAAAAATTTTTTTGAGTGATCACAGGATTTCGTTATTTTTGCTGTAGCTATTATAGTTAACGAGAAAATCGACTTTAAAGTTTTTCATAAAAAAATTTCCAAAAAAAATTTTTTTTTGAGTGATCACAGGATTTCGTTATTTTTGCTGTAGCTATTATAGTTAACGAGAAAATCGACTTTAAAGTTTTTCATAAAAAAATTTCCAAAAAAAAAATTTTTTTGAGTGATCACAGGATTTCGTTATTTTTGCTGTAGCTATTATAGTTAACGAGAAAATCGACTTTAAAGTTTTTCATAAAAAAATTTCAAAAAAAAAAAATTTTTTTTGAGTGATCACAGGATTTCGTTATTTTTGCTGTAGCTATTATAGTTAACGAGAAAATCGACTTTAAAGTTTTTCATAAAAAAATTTCCAAAAAAAAATTTTTTTTGAGTGATCACAGGATTTCGTTATTTTTGCTGTAGCTATTATAGTTAACGAGAAAATCGACTTTAAAGTTTTTCATAAAAACATTTCCAAAAAAAATTTTTTTTTGAGTGATCACAGGATTTCGTTATTTTTTCTGTAGCTATTATAGTTAACGAGAAAATCGACTTTAAAGTTTTTCATAAAAAAATTTCCAAAAAAAATTTTTTTTTGAGTGATCACAGGATTTCGTTATTTTTGCTGTAGCTATTATAGTTAACGAGAAAATCGACTTTAAAGTTTTTCATAAAAAAATTAAAAAAAAAAATTTTTTTTTGAGTGATCACAGGATTTCGTTATTTTTGCTGTAGCTATTATAGTTAACGAGAAAATCGACTTTAAAGTTTTTCATAAAAAAATTTCCAAAAAAAATTTTTTTTTGAGTGATCACAGGATTTCGTTATTTTTGCTGTAGCTATTATAGTTAACGAGAAAATCGACTTTAAAGTTTTTCATAAAAAAATTTAAAAAAAAAATTTTTTTTTGAGTGATCACAGGATTTCGTTATTTTTGCTGTAGCTATTATAGTTAACGAGAAAATCGACTTTAAAGTTTTTCATAAAAAAATTTAAAAAAAAAATTTTTTTTGAGTGATCACAGGATTTCGTTATTTTTGCTGTAGCTATTATAGTTAACGAGAAAATCGACTTTAAAGTTTTTCATAAAAAAATTTCCAAAAAAAATTTTTTTTTGAGTGATCACAGGATTTCGTTATTTTTGCTGTAGCTATTATAGTTAACGAGAAAATCGACTTTAAAGTTTTTCATAAAAAAATTTCAAAAAAAAAATTTTTTTTGAGTGATCACAGGATTTCGTTATTTTTGCTGTAGCTATTATAGTTAACGAGAAAATCGACTTTAAAGTTTTTCATAAAAAAATTTAAAAAAAAAAATTTTTTTTGAGTGATCACAGGATTTCGTTATTTTTGCTGTAGCTATTATAGTTAACGAGAAAATCGACTTTAAAGTTTTTCATAAAAAAATTTCAAAAAAAAAATTTTTTTTGAGTGATCACAGGATTTCGTTATTTTTGCTGTAGCTATTATAGTTAACGAGAAAATCGACTTTAAAGTTTTTCATAAAAAAATTTCCAAAAAAAATTTTTTTTTGAGTGATCACAGGATTTCGTTATTTTTGCTGTAGCTATTATAGTTAACGAGAAAATCGACTTTAAAGTTTTTCATAAAAAAATTTCCAAAAAAAATTTTTTTTTGAGTGATCACAGGATTTCGTTATTTTTGCTGTAGCTATTATAGTTAACGAGAAAATCGACTTTAAAGTTTTTCATAAAAAAATTTCCAAAAAAAATTTTTTTTTGAGTGATCACAGGATTTCGTTATTTTTGCTGTAGCTATTATAGTTAACGAGAAAATCGACTTTAAAGTTTTTCATAAAAAAATTTCAAAAAAAAAATTTTTTTTGAGTGATCACAGGATTTCGTTATTTTTGCTGTAGCTATTATAGTTAACGAGAAAATCGACTTTAAAGTTTTTCATAAAAAAATTTAAAAAAAAAAAATTTTTTTTGAGTGATCACAGGATTTCGTTATTTTTGCTGTAGCTATTATAGTTAACGAGAAAATCGACTTTAAAGTTTTTCATAAAAAAATTTAAAAAAAAAAAATTTTTTTTGAGTGATCACAGGATTTCGTTATTTTTGCTGTAGCTATTATAGTTAACGAGAAAATCGACTTTAAAGTTTTTCATAAAAAAATTTCCAAAAAAAATTTTTTTTTGAGTGATCACAGGATTTCGTTATTTTTGCTGTAGCTATTATAGTTAACGAGAAAATCGACTTTAAAGTTTTTCATAAAAAAATTTAAAAAAAAAAAATTTTTTTTGAGTGATCACAGGATTTCGTTATTTTTGCTGTAGCTATTATAGTTAACGAGAAAATCGACTTTAAAGTTTTTCATAAAAAAATTTCCAAAAAAAAAATTTTTTTGAGTGATCACAGGATTTCGTTATTTTTGCTGTAGCTATTATAGTTAACGAGAAAATCGACTTTAAAGTTTTTCATAAAAAAATTTCCAAAAAAAATTTTTTTTTGAGTGATCACAGGATTTCGTTATTTTTGCTGTAGCTATTATAGTTAACGAGAAAATCGACTTTAAAGTTTTTCATAAAAAAATTTAAAAAAAAAATTTTTTTTTGAGTGTATTGTAAATATTGTTTCAGATTTAAAGATTTTTAGAAAACAACTTAATTTATTTAATTTTATTTTTTATTTCGAAAATTTTCTTCTTTTCTTCACAAAATATTCAAAGCTTATAAGTATAAATTACAAATTTAAAACAAGTTAAATTATAAACAAAGTATTTTGTTTCTACACTCCTCCTCTTTGTTTATAATTATGATAATCCTAAAAGTGTTCTTAACATTAACAATCGTGGCTTAGGAAGTGGTTTTGTCAAAACATCTGCTATCATTTTATCTGTAGGACAATATTTAAGATTTACAAAATTTTGTATACAAAAATCTTTTACAAAATGATACTTTATATCAATATGTTTTGACCTAGCATTGAATTTTTCATTTAATACCATCTTAATGCAACTCTGATTGTCTTCCATTATTGTAATTGGTGTATTCACTATATGGCCCATTTCTTGTAGAAGACCATGTATCCACTTTACTTCTTTACAAGCTTCTGATAGTGCTATAAATTCTGCTTCTGCTGTTGATAGTGAGACACAACTTTGCTTTCGACACGACCAGTTCACAACACCTCCATTTAAATAAAATACATAACCACTGTGAGATTTTCTATCAGTTTTGTTTTCACCCCAATCTGCATCTACATATCCAAATAAATTATTATTTTCAGTTGAACTACTTAACTTGAGTGATAAATTAGCTGATCCTTTTAAGTATTTTATAACTCTCTTTACTTCATTCCAATCTTCTTTAGATGGTGCTTGAATTTTCTGTGCTAGTATTGCTACACTGTTATATCTGGTCTTGCTGTTATATCTGGTCTTGTATTTACAGATAAATATAAAAGAGATCCAATAGCTTTCTGGTAAATTTGATTATCTAATAATCTTTCTGAATCCAAAGTTTTGTTATATGAAGGAATTAATGGTATATCTGAAGTTTTAGATTCTTGAAGACCAAATTCATTTACAATTTTCCTGATATACTGTTCTTGACTTAATAAAAAATTTCCATCTTTATCTTGAGTAACTTCCATTCCCAAATAGTGTTTAATTGGTCCTAAATTTGACATGACGAATTTTGAGTTTAACATCTTAAAAATTTCTTCAATAAATTTTATATCCTTACTTGCAATAATCATATCATCAACATATACTAAAATATAATCCATACCTTCTTTGGATTTCCTGGTATACAAACAAGGATCTAATATACTTTGCTTAAATTTAAATTCAATTAACGCTTTATGAATACATTGATTCCACGAACGAGCCGCTTGCTTTAACCCATATAAACTCTTCTTGAGTAAACAAACTTTATTGGGATTTTGTTCTGAAATAAATCCTGGAGGCTGTTTCATATAAATTGTTTCTTCCAAATCTCCATTTAAAAATGCAGTCTTAACATCAAAATGAAATACCTTCATTTTTTGTTTACCAGCAATTGAAAATAAAATTCTTGTTGTAGTCTGCTTAACAACTGGTGCGAATACTGCATCATAATCTATACCATATTTTTGATTATATCCTTGTGCTACAAGTCGTGCCTTAAATCGATCTATTTCTCCTTTTTCATTTAACTTTTTCTTATAAACCCATTTGCAGCCAATTGCCTTACGGCCGGGGGGAAGATCAACAAGGTCCCAAGTATGGTTTTCTTTAATAGATTTAAGCTCCTCCTGCATGGCACCAATCCACTGAGATTTTAAAAAAAAAAAAATTTTTTTGAGTGATCACAGGATTTCGTTATTTTTGCTGTAGCTATTATAGTTAACGAGAAAATCGACTTTAAAGTTTTTCATAAAAAAATTTCCAAAAAAAATTTTTTTTTGAGTGATCACAGGATTTCGTTATTTTTGCTGTAGCTATTATAGTTAACGAGAAAATCGACTTTAAAGTTTTTCATAAAAAAATTTCCAAAAAAAAAATTTTTTTGAGTGATCACAGGATTTCGTTATTTTTGCTGTAGCTATTATAGTTAACGAGAAAATCGACTTTAAAGTTTTTCATAAAAAAATTTCAAAAAAAAAAAATTTTTTTTGAGTGATCACAGGATTTCGTTATTTTTGCTGTAGCTATTATAGTTAACGAGAAAATCGACTTTAAAGTTTTTCATAAAAAAATTTCCAAAAAAAAATTTTTTTTGAGTGATCACAGGATTTCGTTATTTTTGCTGTAGCTATTATAGTTAACGAGAAAATCGACTTTAAAGTTTTTCATAAAAACATTTCCAAAAAAAATTTTTTTTTGAGTGATCACAGGATTTCGTTATTTTTTCTGTAGCTATTATAGTTAACGAGAAAATCGACTTTAAAGTTTTTCATAAAAAAATTTCCAAAAAAAATTTTTTTTTGAGTGATCACAGGATTTCGTTATTTTTGCTGTAGCTATTATAGTTAACGAGAAAATCGACTTTAAAGTTTTTCATAAAAAAATTAAAAAAAAAAATTTTTTTTTGAGTGATCACAGGATTTCGTTATTTTTGCTGTAGCTATTATAGTTAACGAGAAAATCGACTTTAAAGTTTTTCATAAAAAAATTTCCAAAAAAATCGACTTTAAAGTTTTTCATAAAAAAATTTCCAAAAAAAGTTTTTTTTTGAGTGATCACAGGATTTCGTTATTTTTGCTGTAGCTATTATAGTTAACGAGAAAATCGACTTTAAAGTTTTTCATAAAAAAAATAAAAAAAAAAATTTTTTTTTGAGTGATCACAGGATTTCGTTATTTTTGCTGTAGCTATTATAGTTAACGAGAAAATCGACTTTAAAGATTTTCATAAAAAAATTAAAAAAAAACAAAATTATTTTGAGTGATCACAGGATTTCGTTATTTTTGCTGTAGCTATTATAGTTAACGAGAAAATCGACTTTAAAGTTTTTCATAAAAAAATTTCCAAAAAAAAATTTTTTTTTAATGATCACAGGATTTCGTTATTTTTGCTGTAGCTATTATAGTTAACGAGAAAATCGACTTTAAAGTTTTTCATAAAAAAATTTCCAAAAAAAATTTTTTTTTGAGTGATCACAGGATTTCGTTATTTTTGCTGTAGCTATTATAGTTAACGAGAAAATCGACTTTAAAGTTTTTCATAAAAAAATTTCCAAAAAAAATTTTTTTTGAGTGATCACAGGATTTCGTTATTTTTGCTGTAGCTATTATAGTTAACGAGAAAATCGACTTTAAAGTTTTTCATAAAAAAATTAAAAAAAAAAATTTTTTTTTGAGTGATCACAGGATTTCGTTATTTTTGCTGTAGCTATTATAGTTAACGAGAAAATCGACTTTAAAGTTTTTCATAAAAAAATTTAAAAAAAAAATTTTTTTTGAGTGATCACAGGATTTCGTTATTTTTGCTGTAGCTATTATAGTTAACGAGAAAATCGACTTTAAAGTTTTTCATAAAAAAATTTCCAAAAAAAATTTTTTTTTGAGTGATCACAGGATTTCGTTATTTTTGCTGTAGCTATTATAGTTAACGAGAAAATCGACTTTAAAGTTTTTCATAAAAAAATTTCCAAAAAAAAAATTTTTTTGAGTGATCACAGGATTTCGTTATTTTTGCTGTAGCTATTATAGTTAACGAGAAAATCGACTTTAAAGATTTTCACAAGAAAATTAAAAAAAAAAAAAATTATTTTGAGTGATCACAGGATTTCGTTATTTTTGCTGTAGCTATTATAGTTAACGAGAAAATCGACTTTAAAGTTTTTGATAAAAAAATTTCCAAAAAAAATTTTTTTTTGAGTGATCACAGGATTTCGTTATTTTTGCTGTAGCTATTATAGTTAACGAGAAAATGGACTTTAAAGATTTTCACAAAAAATTTAAAAAAAAAAAATTTTTTTTTGAGTGATCACAGGATTTCGTTATTTTTGCTGTAGCTATTATAGTTAACGAGAAAATCGACTTTAAAGTTTTTCATAAAAAAATTTCCAAAAAAAATTTTTTTTTGAGTGATCACAGGATTTCGTTATTTTTGCTGTAGCTATTATAGTTAACGAGAAAATCGACTTTAAAGTTTTTCATAAAAAAATTTAAAAAAAAAAAATTTTTTTTGAGTGATCACAGGATTTCGTTATTTTTGCTGTAGCTATTATAGTTAACGAGAAAATCGACTTTAAAGTTTTTCATAAAAAAATTAAAAAAAAAAATTTTTTTTTGAGTGTATTGTAAATATTGTTTCAGATTTAAAGATTTTTAGAAAACAACTTAATTTATTTAATTTTATTTTTTATTTCGAAAATTTTCTTCTTTTCTTCACAAAATATTCAAAGCTTATAAGTATAAATTACAAATTTAAAACAAGTTAAATTATAAACAAAGTATTTTGTTTCTACACTCCTCCTCTTTGTTTATAATTATGATAATCCTAAAAGTGTTCTTAACATTAACAATCGTGGCTTAGGAAGTGGTTTTGTCAAAACATCTGCTATCATTTTATCTGTAGGACAATATTTAAGATTTACAAAATTTTGTATACAAAAATCTTTTACAAAATGATACTTTATATCAATATGTTTTGACCTAGCATTGAATTTTTCATTTAATACCATCTTAATGCAACTCTGATTGTCTTCCATTATTGTAATTGGTGTATTCACTATATGGCCCATTTCTTGTAGAAGACCATGTATCCACTTTACTTCTTTACAAGCTTCTGATAGTGCTATAAATTCTGCTTCTGCTGTTGATAGTGAGACACAACTTTGCTTTCGACACGACCAGTTCACAACACCTCCATTTAAATAAAATACATAACCACTGTGAGATTTTCTATCAGTTTTGTTTTCACCCCAATCTGCATCTACATATCCAAATAAATTATTATTTTTAGTTGAACTACTTAACTTGAGTGATAAATTAGCTGATCCTTTTAAGTATTTTATAACTCTCTTTACTTCATTCCAATCTTCTTTAGATGGTGCTTGAATTTTCTGTGCTAGTATTGCTACACTGTTATATCTGGTCTTGCTGTTATATCTGGTCTTGTATTTACAGATAAATATAAAAGAGATCCAATAGCTTTCTGGTAAATTTGATTATCTAATAATCTTTCTGAATCCAAAGTTTTGTTATATGAAGGAATTAATGGTATATCTGAAGTTTTAGATTCTTGAAGACCAAATTCATTTACAATTTTCCTGATATACTGTTCTTGACTTAATAAAAAATTTCCATCTTTATCTTGAGTAACTTCCATTCCCAAATAGTGTTTAATTGGTCCTAAATTTGACATGACGAATTTTGAGTTTAACATCTTAAAAATTTCTTCAATAAATTTTATATCCTTACTTGCAATAATCATATCATCAACATATACTAAAATATAATCCATACCTTCTTTGGATTTCCTGGTATACAAACAAGGATCTAATATACTTTGCTTAAATTTAAATTCAATTAACGCTTTATGAATACATTGATTCCACGAACGAGCCGCTTGCTTTAACCCATATAAACTCTTCTTGAGTAAACAAACTTTATTGGGATTTTGTTCTGAAATAAATCCTGGAGGCTGTTTCATATAAATTGTTTCTTCCAAATCTCCATTTAAAAATGCAGTCTTAACATCAAAATGAAATACCTTCACCTTCCAAGTTTTTCATAAAAAAATTTCCAAAAAAAATTTTTTTTTGAGTGATCACAGGATTTCGTTATTTTTGCTGTAGCTATTATAGTTAACGAGAAAATCGACTTTAAAGTTTTTCATAAAAAAATTTCCAAAAAAAGTTTTTTTTTGAGTGATCACAGGATTTCGTTATTTTTGCTGTAGCTATTATAGTTAACGAGAAAATCGACTTTAAAGTTTTTCATAAAAAAAATAAAAAAAAAAATTTTTTTTTGAGTGATCACAGGATTTCGTTATTTTTGCTGTAGCTATTATAGTTAACGAGAAAATCGACTTTAAAGATTTTCATAAAAAAATTAAAAAAAAAAAAAATTATTTTGAGTGATCACAGGATTTCGTTATTTTTGCTGTAGCTATTATAGTTAACGAGAAAATCGACTTTAAAGTTTTTCATAAAAAAATTTCCAAAAAAAAATTTTTTTTTAATGATCACAGGATTTCGTTATTTTTGCTGTAGCTATTATAGTTAACGAGAAAATCGACTTTAAAGTTTTTCATAAAAAAATTTCCAAAAAAAATTTTTTTTTGAGTGATCACAGGATTTCGTTATTTTTGCTGTAGCTATTATAGTTAACGAGAAAATCGACTTTAAAGTTTTTCATAAAAAAATTTCCAAAAAAATTTTTTTTTGAGTGATCACAGGATTTCGTTATTTTTGCTGTAGCTATTATAGTTAACGAGAAAATCGACTTTAAAGTTTTTCATAAAAAAATTAAAAAAAAAAATTTTTTTTTGAGTGATCACAGGATTTCGTTATTTTTGCTGTAGCTATTATAGTTAACGAGAAAATCGACTTTAAAGTTTTTCATAAAAAAATTTAAAAAAAAATTTTTTTTGAGTGATCACAGGATTTCGTTATTTTTGCTGTAGCTATTATAGTTAACGAGAAAATCGACTTTAAAGTTTTTCATAAAAAAATTTCCAAAAAAAATTTTTTTTTGAGTGATCACAGGATTTCGTTATTTTTGCTGTAGCTATTATAGTTAACGAGAAAATCGACTTTAAAGTTTTTCATAAAAAAATTTCCAAAAAAAAAATTTTTTTGAGTGATCACAGGATTTCGTTATTTTTGCTGTAGCTATTATAGTTAACGAGAAAATCGACTTTAAAGATTTTCACAAAAAATTTAAAAAAAAAAATTTTTTTTTGAGTGATCACAGGATTTCGTTATTTTTGCTGTAGCTATTATAGTTAACGAGAAAATCGACTTTAAAGTTTTTCATAAAAAAATTTCCAAAAAAAAAATTTTTTTGAGTGATCACAGGATTTCGTTATTTTTGCTGTAGCTATTATAGTTAACGAGAAAATCGACTTTAAAGATTTTCACAAGAAAATTAAAAAAAAAAAAATTATTTTGAGTGATCACAGGATTTCGTTATTTTTGCTGTAGCTATTATAGTTAACGAGAAAATCGACTTTAAAGTTTTTGATAAAAAAATTTCCAAAAAAAATTTTTTTTTGAGTGATCACAGGATTTCGTTATTTTTGCTGTAGCTATTATAGTTAACGAGAAAATCGACTTTAAAGATTTTCACAAAAAATTTAAAAAAAAAAATTTTTTTTTGAGTGATCACAGGATTTCGTTATTTTTGCTGTAGCTATTATAGTTAACGAGAAAATCGACTTTAAAGTTTTTCATAAAAAAATTTCCAAAAAAAATTTTTTTTTGAGTGATCACAGGATTTCGTTATTTTTGCTGTAGCTATTATAGTTAACGAGAAAATCGACTTTAAAGTTTTTCATAAAAAAATTTCAAAAAAAAAATTTTTTTTGAGTGATCACAGGATTTCGTTATTTTTGCTGTAGCTATTATAGTTAACGAGAAAATCGACTTTAAAGTTTTTCATAAAAAAATTTAAAAAAAAAAAAATTTTTTTGAGTGATCACAGGATTTCGTTATTTTTGCTGTAGCTATTATAGTTAACAAGAAAATCAACTTTAAAGTTTTTCATAAAAAAATTTCCAAAAAAAAATTTTTTTTGAGTGATCACAGGATTTCGTTATTTTTGCTGTAGCTATTATAGTTAACGAGAAAATCGACTTTAAAGTTTTTCATAAAAAAATTTCCAAAAAAAATTTTTTTTTTAATGATCACAGGATTTCGTTATTTTTGCTGTAGCTATTATAGTTAACGAGAAAATCGACTTTAAAGTTTTTCATAAAAAAATTTCCAAAAAAAATTTTTTTTTGAGTGATCACAGGATTTCGTTATTTTTGCTGTAGCTATTATAGTTAACGAGAAAATCGACTTTAAAGTTTTTCATAAAAAAATTTCCAAAAAAAATTTTTTTTTTAATGATCACAGGATTTCGTTATTTTTGCTGTAGCTATTATAGTTAACGAGAAAATCGACTTTAAAGTTTTTCATAAAAAAATTTCCAAAAAAATTTTTTTTTGAGTGATCACAGGATTTCGTTATTTTTGCTGTAGCTATTATAGTTAACGAGAAAATCGACTTTAAAGTTTTTCATAAAAAAATTTCCAAAAAAACATTTTTTTTGAGTGATCACAGGATTTCGTTATTTTTGTTGTAGCTATTATAGTTAACGAGAAAATCGACTTTAAAGTTTTTCATAAAAAAATTTCCAAAAAAAAATTTTTTTTGAGTGATCACAGGATTTCGTTATTTTTGCTGTAGCTATTATAGTTAACGAGAAAATCGACTTTAAAGTTTTTCATAAAAAAATTTCCAAAAAAAATTTTTTTTTGAGTGATCACAGGATTTCGTTATTTTTGCTGTAGCTATTATAGTTAACGAGAAAATCGACTTTAAAGTTTTTCATAAAAAAATTTAAAAAAAAAATTTTTTTTGAGTGATCACAGGATTTCGTTATTTTTGCTGTAGCTATTATAGTTAACGAGAAAATCGACTTTAAAGTTTTTCATAAAAAAATTTCCAAAAAAAATTTTTTTTTGAGTGATCACAGGATTTCGTTATTTTTGCTGTAGCTATTATAGTTAACGAGAAAATCGACTTTAAAGTATTTCATAAAAAAATTTCCAAAAAAAATTATTTTTTTGAGTGATCACAGGATTTCGTTATTTTTGCTGTAGCTATTATAGTTAACGAGAAAATCGACTTTAAAGTTTTTCATAAAAAAATTTCCAAAAAAATTTTTTTTTGAGTGATCACAGGATTTCGTTATTTTTGCTGTAGCTATTATAGTTAACGAGAAAATCGACTTTAAAGTTTTTCATAAAAAAATTTCCAAAAAAAAATTTTTTTTGAGTGATCACAGGATTTCGTTATTTTTGCTGTAGCTATTATAGTTAACGAGAAAATCGACTTTAAAGTTTTTCATAAAAAAATTTCCAAAAAAAATTTTTTTTTGAGTGATCACAGGATTTCGTTATTTTTGCTGTAGCTATTATAGTTAACGAGAAAATCGACTTTAAAGTTTTTCATAAAAAAATTTCCAAAAAAATTTTTTTTTGAGTGATCACAGGATTTCGTTATTTTTGCTGTAGCTATTATAGTTAACGAGAAAATCGACTTTAAAGTTTTTCATAAAAAAATTTCCAAAAAAAATTTTTTTTGAGTGATCACAGGATTTCGTTATTTTTGCTGTAGCTATTATAGTTAACGAGAAAATCGACTTTAAAGTTTTTCATAAAAAAATTTTCCAAAAAAAATTTTTTTTTGAGTGATCACAGGATTTCGTTATTTTTGCTGTAGCTATTATAGTTAACGAGAAAATCGACTTTAAAGTTTTTCATAAAAAATTTTCCAAAAAAAAGTTTTTTTTGAGTGATCACAGGATTTCGTTATTTTTGCTGTAGCTATTATAGTTAACGAGAAAATCGACTTTAAAGTTTTTCATAAAAAAATTTCCAAAAAAAAAAAAATTTTTGAGTGATCACAGGATTTCGTTATTTTTGCTGTAGCTATTATAGTTAACGAGAAAATCGACTTTAAAGTTTTTCATAAAAAAATTAAAAAAAAAAAATTTTTTTTGAGTGATCACAGGATTTCGTTATTTTTGCTGTAGCTATTATAGTTAACGAGAAAATCGACTTTAACGTTTTTCATAAAAAAATTTCAAAAAAAAAAATTTTTTTTTGAGTGATCACAGGATTTCGTTATTTTTGCTGTAGCTATTATAGTTAACGAGAAAATCGACTTTAAAGTTTTTCATAAAAAAATTAAAAAAAAAAAAATTTTTTTTGAGTGATCACAGGATTTCGTTATTTTTGCTGTAGCTATTATAGTTAACGAGAAAATCGACTTTAAAGTTTTTCATAAAAAAATTTCCAAAAAAAATTTTTTTTTGAGTGATCACAGCATTTCGTTATTTTTGCTGTAGCTATTATAGTTAACGAGAAAATCGACTTTAAAGTTTTTCATAAAAAAATTTCCAAAAAAAATTTTTTTTTGAGTGATCACAGGATTTCGTTATTTTTGCTGTAGCTATTATAGTTAACGAGAAA
Organism: Stomorhina lunata; assembly: GCA_933228675.1. Lineage (NCBI taxonomy): Eukaryota > Metazoa > Arthropoda > Insecta > Diptera > Rhiniidae > Stomorhina > Stomorhina lunata. The sequence goes on along the minus strand of OW121744.1, from coordinate 27,137,727 downwards.
ATCGACTTTAAAGTTTTTCATAAAAAAATTTAAAAAAAAAAATTTTTTTGAGTGATCACAGGATTTCGTTATTTTTGCTGTAGCTATTATAGTTAACGAGAAAATCGACTTTAAAGTTTTTCATAAAAAAATTTCCAAAAAAAATTTTTTTTTGAGTGATCACAGGATTTCGTTATTTTTGCTGTAGCTATTATAGTTAACGAGAAAATCGACTTTAAAGTTTTTCATAAAAAAATTTCCAAAAAAAAAAAATTTTTTGAGTGATCACAGGATTTCGTTATTTTTGCTGTAGCTATTATAGTTAACGAGAAAATCGACTTTAAAGTTTTTCATAAAAAAATTAAAAAAAAAAATTTTTTTTTGAGTGATCACAGGATTTCGTTATTTTTGCTGTAGCTATTATAGTTAACGAGAAAATCGACTTTAACGTTTTTCATAAAAAAATTTCAAAAAAAAAAAATTGTTTTTGAGTGATCACAGGATTTCGTTATTTTTGCTGTAGCTATTATAGTTAACGAGAAAATCGACTTTAAAGTTTTTCATAAAAAAATTAAAAAAAAAAAATTTTTTTTTGAGTGATCACAGGATTTCGTTATTTTTGCTGTAGCTATTATAGTTAACGAGAAAATCGACTTTAAAGTTTTTCATAAAAAAATTTCCAAAAAAAATTTTTTTTTGAGTGATCACAGGATTTCGTTATTTTTGCTGTAGCTATTATAGTTAACGAGAAAATCGACTTTAAAGTTTTTCATAAAAAAATTAAAAAAAAAAAATTTTTTTTTGAGTGATCACAGGATTTCGTTATTTTTGCTGTAGCTATTATAGTTAACGAGAAAATCGACTTTAAAGTTTTTCATAAAAAAATTAAAAAAAAAAAATTTTTTTTGAGTGATCACAGGATTTCGTTATTTTTGCTGTAGCTATTATAGTTAACGAGAAAATCGACTTTAACGTTTTTCATAAAAAAATTTCAAAAAAAAAAAATTGTTTTTGAGTGATCACAGGATTTCGTTATTTTTGCTGTAGCTATTATAGTTAACGAGAAAATCGACTTTAAAGTTTTTCATAAAAAAATTTCCAAAAAAAATTTTTTTTTGAGTGATCACAGCATTTCGTTATTTTTGCTGTAGCTATTATAGTTAACGAGAAAATCGACTTTAAAGTTTTTCATAAAAAAATTAAAAAAAAAAAAATTTTTTTTTGAGTGATCACAGCATTTCGTTATTTTTGCTGTAGCTATTATAGTTAACGAGAAAATCGACTTTAAAGTTTTTCATAAAAAAATTTAAAAAAAAAAAATTTTTTTTTGAGTGATCACAGCATTTCGTTATTTTTGCTGTAGCTATTATAGTTAACGAGAAAATCGACTTTAAAGTTTTTCATAAAAAAATTAAAAAAAAAAAAATTTTTTTTTGAGTGATCACAGGATTTCGTTATTTTTGCTGTAGCTATTATAGTTAACGAGAAAATCGACTTTAAAGTTTTTCATAAAAAAATTTCCAAAAAAAATTTTTTTTTGAGTGATCACAGCATTTCGTTATTTTTGCTGTAGCTATTATAGTTAACGAGAAAATCGACTTTAAAGTTTTTCATAAAAAAATTTAAAAAAAAAATTTTTTTTGAGTGATCACAGGATTTCGTTATTTTTGCTGTAGCTATTATAGTTAACGAGAAAATCGACTTTAAAGTTTTTCATAAAAAAATTTCCAAAAAAAATTTTTTTTTGAGTGATCACAGGATTTCGTTATTTTTGCTGTAGCTATTATAGTTAACGAGAAAATCGACTTTAAAGTTTTTCATAAAAAAATTTCCAAAAAAAAAATTTTTTTGAGTGATCACAGGATTTCGTTATTTTTGCTGTAGCTATTATAGTTAACGAGAAAATCGACTTTAAAGTTTTTCATAAAAAAATTTCAAAAAAAAAAAATTTTTTTTGAGTGATCACAGGATTTCGTTATTTTTGCTGTAGCTATTATAGTTAACGAGAAAATCGACTTTAAAGTTTTTCATAAAAAAATTTAAAAAAAAAAAATTTTTTTTGAGTGATCACAGGATTTCGTTATTTTTGCTGTAGCTATTATAGTTAACGAGAAAATCGACTTTAAAGTTTTCCATAAAAAAATTTCCAAAAAAAATTTTTTTTGAGTGATCACAGGATTTCGTTATTTTTGCTGTAGCTATTATAGTTAACGAGAAAATCGACTTTAAAGTTTTTCATAAAAAAATTTCCAAAAAAAAAATTTTTTTGAGTGATCACAGGATTTCGTTATTTTTGCTGTAGCTATTATAGTTAACGAGAAAATCGACTTTAAAGTTTTTCATAAAAAAATTTCAAAAAAAAAAAAATTTTTTTGAGTGATCACAGGATTTCGTTATTTTTGCTGTAGCTATTATAGTTAACGAAAAAATCGACTTTAAAGTTTTTCATAAAAAAATTTCCAAAAAAAAATTTTTTTTGAGTGATCACAGGATTTCGTTATTTTTGCTGTAGCTATTATAGTTAACGAGAAAATCGACTTTAAAGTTTTTCATAAAAAAATTTCCAAAAAAAATTTTTTTTTTAATGATCACAGGATTTCGTTATTTTTGCTGTAGCTATTATAGTTAACGAGAAAATCGACTTTAAAGTTTTTCATAAAAAAATTTCCAAAAAAAATTTTTTTTTGAGTGATCACAGGATTTCGTTATTTTTGCTGTAGCTATTATAGTTAACGAGAAAATCGACTTTAAAGTTTTTCATAAAAAAATTTCCAAAAAAAATTTTTTTTTTAATGATCACAGGATTTCGTTATTTTTGCTGTAGCTATTATAGTTAACGAGAAAATCGACTTTAAAGTTTTTCATAAAAAAATTTCCAAAAAAAAATTTTTTTTGAGTGATCACAGGATTTCGTTATTTTTGCTGTAGCTATTATAGTTAACGAGAAAATCGACTTTAAAGTTTTTCATAAAAAAATTTCCAAAAAAAATTTTTTTTTGAGTGATCACAGGATTTCGTTATTTTTGCTGTAGCTATTATAGTTAACGAGAAAATCGACTTTAAAGTTTTTCATAAAAAAATTTCCAAAAAAAATTTTTTTTTTAATGATCACAGGATTTCGTTATTTTTGCTGTAGCTATTATAGTTAACGAGAAAATCGACTTTAAAGTTTTTCATAAAAAAATTTCCAAAAAAAATTTTTTTTTGAGTGATCACAGGATTTCGTTATTTTTGCTGTAGCTATTATAGTTAACGAGAAAATCGACTTTAAAGTTTTTCATAAAAAAATTTCCAAAAAAATTTTTTTTTGAGTGATCACAGGATTTCGTTATTTTTGCTGTAGCTATTATAGTTAACGAGAAAATCGACTTTAAAGTTTTTCATAAAAAAATTTCCAAAAAAATTTTTTTTTGAGTGATCACAGGATTTCGTTATTTTTGCTGTAGCTATTATAGTTAACGAGAAAATCGACTTTAAAGTTTTTCATAAAAAAATTTCCAATAAAAATTTTTTTTTGAGTGATCACAGGATTTCGTTATTTTTGCTGTAGCTATTATAGTTAACGAGAAAATCGACTTTAAAGTTTTTCATAAAAAAATTTCAAAAAAAAAAAATTTTTTTTGAGTGATCACAGGATTTCGTTATTTTTGCTGTAGCTATTATAGTTAACGAGAAAATCGACTTTAAAGTTTTTCATAAAAAAATTTCCAAAAAAAATTTTTTTTTTAATGATCACAGGATTTCGTTATTTTTGCTGTAGCTATTATAGTTAACGAGAAAATCGACTTTAAAGTTTTTCATAAAAAAATTTCCAAAAAAATTTTTTTTTGAGTGATCACAGGATTTCGTTATTTTTGCTGTAGCTATTATAGTTAACGAGAAAATCGACTTTAAAGTTTTTCATAAAAAAATTTCCAAAAAAAATTTTTTTTTGAGTGATCACAGGATTTCGTTATTTTTGCTGTAGCTATTATAGTTAACGAGAAAATCGACTTTAAAATTTTTCATAAAAAAATTTCAAAAAAAAATTTTTTTTTAATGATCACAGGATTTCGTTATTTTTGCTGTAGCTATTATAGTTAACGAGAAAATCGACTTTAAAGTTTTTCATAAAAAAATTTCCAAAAAAAAATTTTTTTTGAGTGATCACAGGATTTCGTTATTTTTGCTGTAGCTATTATAGTTAACGAGAAAATCGACTTTAAAGTTTTTCATAAAAAAATTTCCAAAAAAAATTTTTTTGAGTGATCACAGGATTTCGTTATTTTTGCTGTAGCTATTATAGTTAACGAGAAAATCGACTTTAAAGTTTTTCATAAAAAAATTTCCAAAAAAAATTTTTTTTTGAGTGATCACAGGATTTCGTTATTTTTGCTGTAGCTATTATAGTTAACGAGAAAATCGACTTTAAAGTTTTTCATAAAAAAATTTCCAAAAAAAATTTTTTTTTTAATGATCACAGGATTTCGTTATTTTTGCTGTAGCTATTATAGTTAACGAGAAAATCGACTTTAAAGTTTTTCATAAAAAAATTTCCAAAAAAAATTTTTTTTTGAGTGATCACAGGATTTCGTTATTTTTGCTGTAGCTATTATAGTTAACGAGAAAATCGACTTTAAAGTTTTTCATAAAAAAATTTCCAAAAAAATTTTTTTTTGAGTGATCACAGGATGATCACAGATTTTGCTGTAGCTATTATAGTTAACGAGAAAATCGACTTTAAAGTTTTTCATAAAAAAATTTCAAAAAAAAAAAATTTTTTTTGAGTGATCACAGGATTTCGTTATTTTTGCTGTAGCTATTATAGTTAACGAGAAAATCGACTTTAAAGTTTTTCATAAAAAAATTTCCAAAAAAAAATTTTTTTTGAATGATCACAGGATTTCGTTATTTTTGCTGTAGCTATTATAGTTAACGAGAAAATCGACTTTAAAGTTTTTCATAAAAAAATTTCCAAAAAAAAATTTTTTTTTAATGATCACAGGATTTCGTTATTTTTGCTGTAGCTATTATAGTTAACGAGAAAATCGACTTTAAAGTTTTTCATAAAAAAATTTCCAAAAAAAATTTTTTTTTGAGTGATCACAGGATTTCGTTATTTTTGCTGTAGCTATTATAGTTAACGAGAAAATCGACTTTAAAGTTTTTCATAAAAAAATTTCCAAAAAAAATTTTTTTTTTAATGATCACAGGATTTCGTTATTTTTGCTGTAGCTATTATAGTTAACGAGAAAATCGACTTTAAAGTTTTTCATAAAAAAATTTCCAAAAAATTTTTTTTTTGAGTGATCACAGGATTTCGTTATTTTTGCTGTAGCTATTATAGTTAACGAGAAAATCGACTTTAAAGTTTTTCATAAAAAAATTTCCAAAAAAAAATTTTTTTTGAGTGATCACAGGATTTCGTTATTTTTGCTGTAGCTATTATAGTTAACGAGAAAATCGACTTTAAAGTTTTTCATAAAAAAATGTCCAAAAAAAATTTTTTTTTGAGTGATCACAGGATTTCGTTATTTTTGCTGTAGCTATTATAGTTAACGAGAAAATCGACTTTAAAGTTTTTCATAAAAAAATTTCCAAAAAAAATTTTTTTTTGAGTGATCACAGGATTTCGTTATTTTTGCTGTAGCTATTATAGTTAACGAGAAAATCGACTTTAAAGTTTTTCATAAAAAAATTTCCAAAAAAATTTTTTTTTGAGTGATCACAGGATTTCGTTATTTTTGCTGTAGCTATTATAGTTAACGAGAAAATCGACTTTAAAGTTTTTCATAAAAAAATTTCAAAAAAAAAAAAATTTTTTTGAGTGATCACAGGATTTCGTTATTTTTGCTGTAGCTATTATAGTTAACGAGAAAATCGACTTTAAAGTTTTTCATAAAAAAATTTCCAAAAAAAAATTTTTTTTGAGTGATCACAGGATTTCGTTATTTTTGCTGTAGCTATTATAGTTAACGAGAAAATCGACTTTAAAGTTTTTCATAAAAAAATTTCAAAAAAAAAATTTTTTTTTGAGTGATCACAGGATTTCGTTATTTTTGCTGTAGCTATTATAGTTAACGAGAAAATCGACTTTAAAGTTTTTCATAAAAAAATTTCCAAAAAAAAATTTTTTTTGAGTGATCACAGGATTTCGTTATTTTTGCTGTAGCTATTATAGTTAACGAGAAAATCGACTTTAAAGTTTTTCATAAAAAAATTTCCAAAAAAAAATTTTTTTTTAATGATCACAGGATTTCGTTATTTTTGCTGTAGCTATTATAGTTAACGAGAAAATCGACTTTAAAGTTTTTCATAAAAAAATTTCCAAAAAAAATTTTTTTTTTAATGATCACAGGATTTCGTTATTTTTGCTGTAGCTATTATAGTTAACGAGAAAATCGACTTTAAAGTTTTTCATAAAAAAATTAAAAAAAAAAATTTTTTTTTGAGTGATCACAGGATTTCGTTATTTTTGCTGTAGCTATTATAGTTAACGAGAAAATCGACTTTAAAGTTTTTCATAAAAAAATTTCCAAAAAAAAATTTTTTTGAGTGATCACAGGATTTCGTTATTTTTGCTGTAGCTATTATAGTTAACGAGAAAATCGACTTTAAAGTTTTTCATAAAAAAATTTCCAAAAAAAATTTTTTTTTGAGTGATCACAGGATTTCGTTATTTTTGCTGTAGCTATTATAGTTAACGAGAAAATCGACTTTAAAGTTTTTCATAAAAAAATTTCCAAAAAAAATTTTTTTTTTAATGATCACAGGATTTCGTTATTTTTGCTGTAGCTATTATAGTTAACGAGAAAATCGACTTTAAAGTTTTTCATAAAAAAATTTCCAAAAAATTTTTTTTTTGAGTGATCACAGGATTTCGTTATTTTTGCTGTAGCTATTATAGTTAACGAGAAAATCGACTTTAAAGTTTTTCATAAAAAAATTTCCAAAAAAAAATTTTTTTTGAGTGATCACAGGATTTCGTTATTTTTGCTGTAGCTATTATAGTTAACGAGAAAATCGACTTTAAAGTTTTTCATAAAAAAATGTCCAAAAAAAATTTTTTTTTGAGTGATCACAGGATTTCGTTATTTTTGCTGTAGCTATTATAGTTAACGAGAAAATCGACTTTAAAGTTTTTCATAAAAAAATTTCCAAAAAAAATTTTTTTTTGAGTGATCACAGGATTTCGTTATTTTTGCTGTAGCTATTATAGTTAACGAGAAAATCGACTTTAAAGTTTTTCATAAAAAAATTTCCAAAAAAATTTTTTTTTGAGTGATCACAGGATTTCGTTATTTTTGCTGTAGCTATTATAGTTAACGAGAAAATCGACTTTAAAGTTTTTCATAAAAAAATTTCAAAAAAAAAAAAATTTTTTTGAGTGATCACAGGATTTCGTTATTTTTGCTGTAGCTATTATAGTTAACGAGAAAATCGACTTTAAAGTTTTTCATAAAAAAATTTCCAAAAAAAAATTTTTTTTGAGTGATCACAGGATTTCGTTATTTTTGCTGTAGCTATTATAGTTAACGAGAAAATCGACTTTAAAGTTTTTCATAAAAAAATTTCAAAAAAAAAATTTTTTTTTGAGTGATCACAGGATTTCGTTATTTTTGCTGTAGCTATTATAGTTAACGAGAAAATCGACTTTAAAGTTTTTCATAAAAAAATTTCCAAAAAAAAATTTTTTTGAGTGATCACAGGATTTCGTTATTTTTGCTGTAGCTATTATAGTTAACGAGAAAATCGACTTTAAAGTTTTTCATAAAAAAATTTCCAAAAAAAAATTTTTTTTTAATGATCACAGGATTTCGTTATTTTTGCTGTAGCTATTATAGTTAACGAGAAAATCGACTTTAAAGTTTTTCATAAAAAAATTTCCAAAAAAAAATTTTTTTTTTAATGATCACAGGATTTCGTTATTTTTGCTGTAGCTATTATAGTTAACGAGAAAATCGACTTTAAAGTTTTTCATAAAAAAATTAAAAAAAAAATTTTTTTTTGAGTGATCACAGGATTTCGTTATTTTTGCTGTAGCTATTATAGTTAACGAGAAAATCGACTTTAAAGTTTTTCATAAAAAAATTTCCAAAAAAAAATTTTTTTTGAGTGATCACAGGATTTCGTTATTTTTGCTGTAGCTATTATAGTTAACGAGAAAATCGACTTTAAAGTTTTTCATAAAAAAATTTCCAAAAAAAATTTTTTTTTGAGTGATCACAGGATTTCGTTATTTTTGCTGTAGCTATTATAGTTAACGAGAAAATCGACTTTAAAGTTTTTCATAAAAAAATTTCCAAAAAAATTTTTTTTTTGAGTGATCACAGGATTTCGTTATTTTTGCTGTAGCTATTATAGTTAACGAGAAAATCGACTTTAAAGTTTTTCATAAAAAAATTTCCAAAAAAAAAATTTTTTTGAGTGATCACAGGATTTCGTTATTTTTGCTGTAGCTATTATAGTTAACGAGAAAATCGACTTTAAAGTTTTTCATAAAAAAATTTCCAAAAAAAATTTTTTTTTAAAAAAAAAAAAAATTTTTTTGAGTGATCACAGGATTTCGTTATTTTTGCTGTAGCTATTATAGTTAACGAGAAAATCGACTTTAAAGTTTTTCATAAAAAAATTTCCAAAAAAAATTTTTTTTTTGAGTGATCACAGGATTTCGTTATTTTTGCTGTAGCTATTATAGTTAACGAGAAAATCGACTTTAAAGTTTTTCATAAAAAAATTTCCAAAAAAAAAATTTTTTTGAGTGATCACAGGATTTCGTTATTTTTGCTGTAGCTATTATAGTTAACGAGAAAATCGACTTTAAAGTTTTTCATAAAAAAATTTCAAAAAAAAAAAATTTTTTTGAGTGATCACAGGATTTCGTTATTTTTGCTGTAGCTATTATAGTTAACGAGAAAATCGACTTTAAAGTTTTTCATAAAAAAATTTCCAAAAAAAAATTTTTTTTGAGTGATCACAGGATTTCGTTATTTTTGCTGTAGCTATTATAGTTAACGAGAAAATCGACTTTAAAGTTTTTCATAAAAAAATTTCCAAAAAAAATTTTTTTTTAATGATCACAGGATTTCGTTATTTTTGCTGTAGCTATTATAGTTAACGAGAAAATCGACTTTAAAGTTTTTCATAAAAAAATTTCCAAAAAAAATTTTTTTTTGAGTGATCACAGGATTTCGTTATTTTTGCTGTAGCTATTATAGTTAACGAGAAAATCGACTTTAAAGTTTTTCATAAAAAAATTTCCAAAAAAAATTTTTTTTTTAATGATCACAGGATTTCGTTATTTTTGCTGTAGCTATTATAGTTAACGAGAAAATCGACTTTAAAGTTTTTCATAAAAAAATTTCCAAAAAAAATTTTTTTTTGAGTGATCACAGGATTTCGTTATTTTTGCTGTAGCTATTATAGTTAACGAGAAAATCGACTTTAAAGTTTTTCATAAAAAAATTTCCAAAAAAAATTTTTTTTGAGTGATCACAGGATTTCGTTATTTTTGCTGTAGCTATTATAGTTAACGAGAAAATCGACTTTAAAGTTTTTCATAAAAAAATTTCCAAAAAAATTTTTTTTTTTAATGATCACAGGATTTCGTTATTTTTGCTGTAGCTATTATAGTTAACGAGAAAATCGACTTTAAAGTTTTTCATAAAAAAATTTCCAAAAAAAATTTTTTTTTGAGTGATCACAGGATTTCGTTATTTTTGCTGTAGCTATTATAGTTAACGAGAAAATCGACTTTAAAGTTTTTCATAAAAAAATTTCAAAAAAAAAAAAATTTTTTTGAGTGATCACAGGATTTCGTTATTTTTGCTGTAGCTATTATAGTTAACGAGAAAATCGACTTTAAAGTTTTTCATAAAAAAATTTCCAAAAAAAAAATTTTTTTGAGTGATCACAGGATTTCGTTATTTTTGCTGTAGCTATTATAGTTAACGAGAAAATCGACTTTAAAGTTTTTCATAAAAAAATTTCAAAAAAAAAATTTTTTTTTGAGTGATCACAGGATTTCGTTATTTTTGCTGTAGCTATTATAGTTAACGAGAAAATCGACTTTAAAGTTTTTCATAAAAAAATTTCCAAAAAAAAATTTTTTTTGAGTGATCACAGGATTTCGTTATTTTTGCTGTAGCTATTATAGTTAACGAGAAAATCGACTTTAAAGTTTTTCATAAAAAAATTTCCAAAAAAAATTTTTTTTTTAATGATCACAGGATTTCGTTATTTTTGCTGTAGCTATTATAGTTAACGAGAAAATCGACTTTAAAGTTTTTCATAAAAAAATTTCCAAAAAAAATTTTTTTTTGAGTGATCACAGGATTTCGTTATTTTTGCTGTAGCTATTATAGTTAACGAGAAAATCGACTTTAAAGTTTTTCATAAAAAAATTAAAAAAAAAAATTTTTTTGAGTGATCACAGGATTTCGTTATTTTTGCTGTAGCTATTATAGTTAACGAGAAAATCGACTTTAAAGTTTTTCATAAAAAAATTTCCAAAAAAAATTTTTTTTTGAGTGATCACAGGATTTCGTTATTTTTGCTGTAGCTATTATAGTTAACGAGAAAATCGACTTTAAAGTTTTTCATAAAAAAATTTCCAAAAAAAAATTTTTTTTGAGTGATCACAGGATTTCGTTATTTTTGCTGTAGCTATTATAGTTAACGAGAAAATCGACTTTAAAGTTTTTCATAAAAAAATTTCCAAAAAAAATTTTTTTTTGAGTGATCACAGGATTTCGTTATTTTTGCTGTAGCTATTATAGTTAACGAGAAAATCGACTTTAAAGTTTTTCATAAAAAAATTTAAAAAAAAAAGTTTTTTTGAGTGATCACAGGATTTCGTTATTTTTGCTGTAGCTATTATAGTTAACGAGAAAATCGACTTTAAAGTTTTTCATAAAAAAATTTCCAAAAAAAATTTTTTTTTGAGTGATCACAGGATTTCGTTATTTTTGCTGTAGCTATTATAGTTAACGAGAAAATCGACTTTAAAGTTTTTCATAAAAAAATTTCCAAAAAAAATTTTTTTTTGAGTGATCACAGGATTTCGTTATTTTTGCTGTAGCTATTATAGTTAACGAGAAAATCGACTTTAAAGTTTTTCATAAAAAAATTTCCAAAAAAATTTTTTTTTGAGTGATCACAGGATTTCGTTATTTTTGCTGTAGCTATTATAGTTAACGAGAAAATCGACTTTAAAGTTTTTAAAAAAAAAAAAATTTTTTTGAGTGATCACAGGATTTCGTTATTTTTGCTGTAGCTATTATAGTTAACGAGAAAATCGACTTTAAAGTTTTTCATAAAAAAATTTCCAAAAAAAAATTTTTTTTGAGTGATCACAGGATTTCGTTATTTTTGCTGTAGCTATTATAGTTAACGAGAAAATCGACTTTAAAGTTTTTCATAAAAAAATTTCCAAAAAAATTTTTTTTTGAGTGATCACAGGATTTCGTTATTTTTGCTGTAGCTATTATAGTTAACGAGAAAATCGACTTTAAAGTTTTTCATAAAAAAATTTCCAAAAAAAAATTTTTTTTGAGTGATCACAGGATTTCGTTATTTTTGCTGTAGCTATTATAGTTAACGAGAAAATCGACTTTAAAGTTTTTCATAAAAAAATTTCCAAAAAAAATTTTTTTTTGAGTGATCACAGGATTTTGTTATTTTTGCTGTAGCTATTATAGTTAACGAGAAAATCGACTTTAAAGTTTTTCATAAAAAAATTTCCAAAAAAAATTTTTTTTTGAGTGATCACAGGATTTCGTTATTTTTGCTGTAGCTATTATAGTTAACGAGAAAATCGACTTTAAAGTTTTTCATAAAAAAATTTCCAAAAAAAATTTTTTTTTGAGTGATCACAGGATTTCGTTATTTTTGCTGTAGCTATTATAGTTAACGAGAAAATCGACTTTAAAGTTTTTCATAAAAAAATTTCCAAAAAAAATTTTTTTTTGAGTGATCACAGGATTTCGTTATTTTTGCTGTAGCTATTATAGTTAACGAGAAAATCGACTTTAAAGTTTTTCATAAAAAAATTTCAAAAAAAAAAAATTTTTTTTTTTAGTGATCACAGGATTTCGTTATTTTTGCTGTAGCTATTATAGTTAACGAGAAAATCGACTTTAAAGTTTTTCATAAAAAATTAAAAAAAAAAAAATTTTTTTTGAGTGATCACAGGATTTCGTTATTTTTGCTTTAAAGTTTTTCATAAAAAAATTTCAAAAAAAAAAAAATTTTTTTGAGTGATCACAGGATTTCGTTATTTTTGCTGTAGCTATTATAGTTAACGAGAAAATCGACTTTAAAGTTTTTCATAAAAAATTAAAAAAAAAAAAAATTTTTTTGAGTGATCACAGGATTTCGTTATTTTTGCTGTAGCTATTATAGTTAACGAGAAAATCGACTTTAAAGTTTTTCATAAAAAAATTTCAAAAAAAAAAAATTTTTTTTTTTAGTGATCACAGGATTTCGTTATTTTTGCTGTAGCTATTATAGTTAACGAGAAAATCGACTTTAAAGTTTTTCATAAAAAATTAAAAAAAAAAAAATTTTTTTTGAGTGATCACAGGATTTCGTTATTTTTGCTTTAAAGTTTTTCATAAAAAAATTTCAAAAAAAAAAAAATTTTTTTGAGTGATCACAGGATTTCGTTATTTTTGCTGTAGCTATTATAGTTAACGAGAAAATCGACTTTAAAGTTTTTCATAAAAAAATTTCCAAAAAAAAATTTTTTTTGAGTGATCACAGGATTTCGTTATTTTTGCTGTAGCTATTATAGTTAACGAGAAAATCGACTTTAAAGTTTTTCATAAAAAAATTTCCAAAAAAAATTTTTTTTTGAGTGATCACAGGATTTTGTTATTTTTGCTGTAGCTATTATAGTTAACGAGAAAATCGACTTTAAAGTTTTTCATAAAAAAATTTCCAAAAAAAATTTTTTTTTGAGTGATCACAGGATTTCGTTATTTTTGCTGTAGCTATTATAGTTAACGAGAAAATCGACTTTAAAGTTTTTCATAAAGAAATTTCCAAAAAAAATTTTTTTTTGAGTGATCACAGGATTTCGTTATTTTTGCTGTAGCTATTATAGTTAACGAGAAAATCGACTTTAAAGTTTTTCATAAAAAAATTTCCAAAAAAAATTTTTTTTTGAGTGATCACAGGATTTCGTTATTTTTGCTGTAGCTATTATAGTTAACGAGAAAATCGACTTTAAAGTTTTTCATAAAAAAATTTCAAAAAAAAAAAATTTTTTTTTTTAGTGATCACAGGATTTCGTTATTTTTGCTGTAGCTATTATAGTTAACGAGAAAATCGACTTTAAAGTTTTTCATAAAAAATTTAAAAAAAAAATTTTTTTTGAGTGATCACAGGATTTCGTTATTTTTGCTTTAAAGTTTTTCATAAAAAAATTTCAAAAAAAAAAAAATTTTTTTGAGTGATCACAGGATTTCGTTATTTTTGCTGTAGCTATTATAGTTAACGAGAAAATCGACTTTAAAGTTTTTCATAAAAAATTAAAAAAAAAAAAAATTTTTTTGAGTGATCACAGGATTTCGTTATTTTTGCTGTAGCTATTATAGTTAACGAGAAAATCGACTTTAAAGTTTTTCATAAAAAAATTTCAAAAAAAAAAAATTTTTTTTTTTAGTGATCACAGGATTTCGTTATTTTTGCTGTAGCTATTATAGTTAACGAGAAAATCGACTTTAAAGTTTTTCATAAAAAATTAAAAAAAAAAAAATTTTTTTTGAGTGATCACAGGATTTCGTTATTTTTGCTTTAAAGTTTTTCATAAAAAAATTTCAAAAAAAAAAAAATTTTTTTGGGTGATCACAGGATTTCGTTATTTTTGCTGTAGCTATTATAGTTAACGAGAAAATCGACTTTAAAGTTTTTCATAAAAAAATTTCAAAAAACATTTTTTTTTGAGTGATCACAGGATTTCGTTATTTTTGCTGTAGCTATTATAGTTAACGAGAAAATCGACTTTAAAGTTTTTCATAAAAAAATTTCCAAAAAAAAATTTTTTTTGAGTGATCACAGGATTTCGTTATTTTTGCTGTAGCTATTATAGTTAACGAGAAAATCGACTTTAAAGTTTTTCATAAAAAAATTTCCAAAAAAATTTTTTTTTGAGTGATCACAGGATTTCGTTATTTTTGCTGTAGCTATTATAGTTAACGAGAAAATCGACTTTAAAGTTTTTCATAAAAAAATTTCCAAAAAAAAATTTTTTTTGAGTGATCACAGGATTTCGTTATTTTTGCTGTAGCTATTATAGTTAACGAGAAAATCGACTTTAAAGTTTTTCATAAAAAAATTTCCAAAAAAAAATTTTTTTGAGTGATCACAGGATTTCGTTATTTTTGCTGTAGCTATTATAGTTAACGAGAAAATCGACTTTAAAGTTTTTCATAAAAAAATTTCCAAAAAAATTTTTTTTTGAGTGATCACAGGATTTCGTTATTTTTGCTGTAGCTATTATAGTTAACGAGAAAATCGACTTTAAAGTTTTTCATAAAAAAATTTCCAAAAAAATTTTTTTTTGAGTGATCACAGGATTTCGTTATTTTTGCTGTAGCTATTATAGTTAACGAGAAAATCGACTTTAAAGTTTTTCATAAAAAAATTTCCAAAAAAAAATTTTTTTTGAGTGATCACAGGATTTCGTTATTTTTGCTGTAGCTATTATAGTTAACGAGAAAATCGACTTTAAAGTTTTTCATAAAAAAATTTCCAAAAAAAAATTTTTTTGAGTGATCACAGGATTTCGTTATTTTTGCTGTAGCTATTATAGTTAACGAGAAAATCGACTTTAAAGTTTTTCATAAAAAAATTTCCAAAAAAAATTTTTTTGAGTGATCACAGGATTTCGTTATTTTTGCTGTAGCTATTATAGTTAACGAGAAAATCGACTTTAAAGTTTTTCATAAAAAAATTTCCAAAAAAAATTTTTTTTTGAGTGATCACAGGATTTCGTTATTTTTGCTGTAGCTATTATAGTTAACGAGAAAATCGACTTTAAAGTTTTTTATAAAAAAATTTCCAAAAAAAGTTTTTTTTTGAGTGATCACAGGATTTCGTTATTTTTGCTGTAGCTATTATAGTTAACTAGAAAATCGACTTTAAAGTTTTTCATAAAAAAATTAAAAAAAAAAATTTTTTTTTGAGTGATCACAGGATTTCGTTATTTTTGCTGTAGCTATTATAGTTAACGAGAAAATCGACTTTAAAGATTTTCATAAAAAAATTTCCAAAAAAAATTTTTTTTTAATGATCACAGGATTTCGTTATTTTTGCTGTAGCTATTATAGTTAACGAGAAAATCGACTTTAAAGTTTTTCATAAAAAAATTTCCAAAAAAATTTTTTTTTGAGTGATCACAGGATTTCGTTATTTTTGCTGTAGCTATTATAGTTAACGAGAAAATCGACTTTAAAGTTTTTCATAAAAAAATATCCAAAAAAAAAATTTTTTTTGAGTGATCACAGGATTTCGTTATTTTTGCTGTAGCTATTATAGTTAACGAGAAAATCGACTTTAAAGTTTTTCATAAAAAAATTTCCAAAAAAAAATTTTTTTTGAGTGATCACAGGATTTCGTTATTTTTGCTGTAGCTATTATAGTTAACGAGAAAATCGACTTTAAAGTTTTTCATAAAAAAATTTCCAAAAAATTTTTTTTTGAGTGATCACAGGATTTCGTTATTTTTGCTGTAGCTATTATAGTTAACGAGAAAATCGACTTTAAAGTTTTTCATAAAAAAATTTCCAAAAAAAAATTTTTTTTGAGTGATCACAGGATTTCGTTATTTTTGCTGTAGCTATTATAGTTAACGAGAAAATCGACTTTAAAGTTTTTCATAAAAAAATTTCCAAAAAAAATTTTTTTTTGAGTGATCACAGGATTTCGTTATTTTTGCTGTAGCTATTATAGTTAACGAGAAAATCGACTTTAAAGTTTTTCATAAAAAAATTTCCAAAAAAATTTTTTTTTGAGTGATCACAGGATTTCGTTATTTTTGCTGTAGCTATTATAGTTAACGAGAAAATCGACTTTAAAGTTTTTCATAAAAAAATTTCCAAAAAAAGTTTTTTTTTGAGTGATCACAGGATTTCGTTATTTTTGCTGTAGCTATTATAGTTAACTAGAAAATCGACTTTAAAGTTTTTCATAAAAAAATTAAAAAAAAAAATTTTTTTTTGAGTGATCACAGGATTTCGTTATTTTTGCTGTAGCTATTATAGTTAACGAGAAAATCGACTTTAAAGATTTTCACAAAAAAATTAAAAAAAAAAAATTATTTTGAGTGATCACAGGATTTCGTTATTTTTGCTGTAGCTATTATAGTTAACGAGAAAATCGACTTTAAAGATTTTCATAAAAAAATTTAAAAAAAAAAAATTTTTTGAGTGATCACAGGATTTCGTTATTTTTGCTGTAGCTATTATAGTTAACGAGAAAATCGACTTTAAAGTTTTTCATAAAAAAATTAAAAAAAAAATTTTTTTTTTGAGTGATCACAGGATTTCGTTATTTTTGCTGTAGCTATTATAGTTAACGAGAAAATCGACTTTAAAGTTTTTCATAAAAAAATTTTAAAAAAAAATTTTTTTTGAGTGATCACAGGATTTCGTTATTTTTGCTGTAGCTATTATAGTTAACGAGAAAATCGACTTTAAAGTTTTTCATAAAAAAATTTCCAAAAAAAATTTTTTTTTGAGTGATCACAGGATTTCGTTATTTTTGCTGTAGCTATTATAGTTAACGAGAAAATCGACTTTAAAGTTTTTCATAAAAAAATTTCCAAAAAAAAAATTTTTTTGAGTGATCACAGGATTTCGTTATTTTTGCTGTAGCTATTATAGTTAACTAGAAAATCGACTTTAAAGTTTTTCATAAAAAAATTAAAAAAAAAAAATTTTTTTTGAGTGATCACAGGATTTCGTTATTTTTGCTGTAGCTATTATAGTTAACGAGAAAATCGACTTTAAAGATTTTCACAAAAAAATTAAAAAAAAAATTATTTTGAGTGATCACAGGATTTCGTTATTTTTGCTGTAGCTATTATAGTTAACGAGAAAATCGACTTTAAAGATTTTCACAAAAAAATTAAAAAAAAAAAATTATTTTGAGTGATCACAGGATTTCGTTATTTTTGCTGTAGCTATTATAGTTAACGAGAAAATCGACTTTAAAGATTTTCACAAAAAAATTTAAAAAAAAAATTTTTTTTGAGTGATCACAGGATTTCGTTATTTTTGCTGTAGCTATTATAGTTAACGAGAAAATCGACTTTAAAGTTTTTCATAAAAAAATTAAAAAAAAAAATTTTTTTTTGAGTGATCACAGGATTTCGTTATTTTTGCTGTAGCTATTATAGTTAACGAGAAAATCGACTTTAAAGTTTTTCATAAAAAAATTTCCAAAAAAAAAATTTTTTTGAGTGATCACAGGATTTCGTTATTTTTGCTGTAGCTATTATAGTTAACGAGAAAATCGACTTTAAAGTTTTTCATAAAAAAATTAAAAAAAAAAATTTTTTTTTGAGTGATCACAGGATTTCGTTATTTTTGCTGTAGCTATTATAGTTAACGAGAAAATCGACTTTAAAGTTTTTCATAAAAAAATTTCCAAAAAAAATTTTTTTTTGAGTGATCACAGGATTTCGTTATTTTTGCTGTAGCTATTATAGTTAACGAGAAAATCGACTTTAAAGTTTTTCATAAAAAAATTTCCAAAAAAAATTTTTTTTGAGTGATCACAGGATTTCGTTATTTTTGCTGTAGCTATTATAGTTAACGAGAAAATCGACTTTAAAGTTTTTCATAAAAAAATTTCCAAAAAAAAAATTTTTTTGAGTGATCACAGGATTTCGTTATTTTTGCTGTAGCTATTATAGTTAACGAGAAAATCGACTTTAAAGTTTTTCATAAAAAAATTTCAAAAAAAAAAATTTTTTTTGAGTGATCACAGGATTTCGTTATTTTTGCTGTAGCTATTATAGTTAACGAGAAAATCGACTTTAAAGTTTTTCATAAAAAAATTAAAAAAAAAAAATTTTTTTTGAG
Organism: Stomorhina lunata; assembly: GCA_933228675.1. NCBI lineage: Eukaryota > Metazoa > Arthropoda > Insecta > Diptera > Rhiniidae > Stomorhina > Stomorhina lunata. The sequence goes on along the minus strand of OW121744.1, from coordinate 27,119,680 downwards.
TGATCACAGGATTTCGTTATTTTTGCTGTAGCTATTATAGTTAACGAGAAAATCGACTTTAAAGTTTTTCATAAAAAAATTAAAAAAAAAAATTTTTTTTGAGTGATCACAGGATTTCGTTATTTTTGCTGTAGCTATTATAGTTAACGAGAAAATCGACTTTAAAGTTTTTCATAAAAAAATTAAAAAAAAAAAAATTTTTTTGAGTGATCACAGGATTTCGTTATTTTTGCTGTAGCTATTATAGTTAACGAGAAAATCGACTTTAAAGATTTTCACAAAAAAATTTAAAAAAAAAATTTTTTTTGAGTGATCACAGGATTTCGTTATTTTTGCTGTAGCTATTATAGTTAACGAGAAAATCGACTTTAAAGTTTTTCATAAAAAAATTAAAAAAAAAAATTTTTTTTTGAGTGATCACAGGATTTCGTTATTTTTGCTGTAGCTATTATAGTTAACGAGAAAATCGACTTTAAAGTTTTTCATAAAAAAATTTGCAAAAAAAATTTTTTTTGAGTGATCACAGGATTTCGTTATTTTTGCTGTAGCTATTATAGTTAACGAGAAAATCGACTTTAAAGTTTTTCATAAAAAAATTTCCAAAAAAAATTTTTTTTTGAGTGATCACAGGATTTCGTTATTTTTGCTGTAGCTATTATAGTTAACGAGAAAATCGACTTTAAAGTTTTTCATAAAAAAATTTCAAAAAAAAAATTTTTTTTTGAGTGATCACAGGATTTCGTTATTTTTGCTGTAGCTATTATAGTTAACGAGAAAATCGACTTTAAAGTTTTTCATAAAAAAATTAAAAAAAAAAAATTTTTTTTGAGTGATCACAGGATTTCGTTATTTTTGCTGTAGCTATTATAGTTAACGAGAAAATCGACTTTAAAGTTTTTCATAAAAATATTAAAAAAAAAAATTTTTTTTTGAGTGATCACAGGATTTCGTTATTTTTGCTGTAGCTATTATAGTTAACGAGAAAATCGACTTTAAAGTTTTTCATAAAAATATTAAAAAAAAAAATTTTTTTTTGAGTGATCACAGGATTTCGTTATTTTTGCTGTAGCTATTATAATTAACGAGAAAATCGACTTTAAAGTTTTTCATAAAAAAATTTCCAAAAAAAATTTTTTTTTGAGTGATCACAGGATTTCGTTATTTTTGCTGTAGCTATTATAGTTAACGAGAAAATCGACTTTAAAGTTTTTCATAAAAAAATTTCAAAAAAAAAAATTTTTTTGAGTGATCACAGGATTTCGTTATTTTTGCTGTAGCTATTATAGTTAACGAGAAAATCGACTTTAAAGTTTTTCATAAAAAAATTTCCAAAAAAAAAAATTTTTTTGAGTGATCACAGGATTTCGTTATTTTTGCTGTAGCTATTATAGTTAACGAGAAAATCGACTTTAAAGTTTTTCATAAAAAAATTTCAAAAAAAAAAAATTTTTTTGAGTGATCACAGGATTTCGTTATTTTTGCTGTAGCTATTATAGTTAACGAGAAAATCGACTTTAAAGTTTTTCATAAAAAAATTTCCAAAAAAAATTTTTTTTTGAGTGATCACAGGATTTCGTTATTTTTGCTGTAGCTATTATAGTTAACGAGAAAATCGACTTTAAAGTTTTTCATAAAAAAATTTCCAAAAAAAAAATTTTTTTGAGTGATCACAGGATTTCGTTATTTTTGCTGTAGCTATTATAGTTAACGAGAAAATCGACTTTAAAGTTTTTCATAAAAAAATTAAAAAAAAAAATTTTTTTTTGAGTGATCACAGGATTTCGTTATTTTTGCTGTAGCTATTATAGTTAACGAGAAAATCGACTTTAAAGTTTTTCATAAAAAAATTTAAAAAAAAAATTTTTTTGAGTGATCACAGGATTTCGTTATTTTTGCTGTAGCTATTATAGTTAACGAGAAAATCGACTTTAAAGTTTTTCATAAAAAAATTTCAAAAAAAAAAAATTTTTTTTGAGTGATCACAGGATTTCGTTATTTTTGCTGTAGCTATTATAGTTAACGAGAAAATCGACTTTAAAGTTTTTCATAAAAAAATTTCAAAAAAAAAATTTTTTTTTGAGTGATCACAGGATTTCGTTATTTTTGCTGTAGCTATTATAGTTAACGAGAAAATCGACTTTAAAGTTTTTCATAAAAAAATTAAAAAAAAAAATTTTTTTTGAGTGATCACAGGATTTCGTTATTTTTGCTGTAGCTATTATAGTTAACGAGAAAATCGACTTTAAAGTTTTTCATAAAAATATTAAAAAAAAAAATTTTTTTTTGAGTGATCACAGGATTTCGTTATTTTTGCTGTAGCTATTATAGTTAACGAGAAAATCGACTTTAAAGTTTTTCATAAAAAAATTTCAAAAAAAAAATTTTTTTTTGAGTGATCACAGGATTTCGTTATTTTTGCTGTAGCTATTATAGTTAACGAGAAAATCGACTTTAAAGTTTTTCATAAAAAAATTTCCAAAAAAAATTTTTTTTTGAGTGATCACAGGATTTCGTTATTTTTGCTGTAGCTATTATAGTTAACGAGAAAATCGACTTTAAAGTTTTTCATAAAAAAATTTCAAAAAAAAAAAATTTTTTTTGAGTGATCACAGGATTTCGTTATTTTTGCTGTAGCTATTATAGTTAACGAGAAAATCGACTTTAAAGTTTTTCATAAAAAAATTTCAAAAAAAACATTTTTTTTTGAGTGATCACAGGATTTCGTTATTTTTGCTGTAGCTATTATAGTTAACGAGAAAATCGACTTTAAAGTTTTTCATAAAAATATTAAAAAAAAAAAATTTTTTTTTGAGTGATCACAGGATTTCGTTATTTTTGCTGTAGCTATTATAATTAACGAGAAAATCGACTTTAAAGTTTTTCATAAAAAAATTTCCAAAAAAAATTTTTTTTTGAGTGATCACAGGATTTCGTTATTTTTGCTGTAGCTATTATAGTTAACGAGAAAATCGACTTTAAAGTTTTTCATAAAAAAATTTCAAAAAAAAAATTTTTTTTTGAGTGATCACAGGATTTCGTTATTTTTGCTGTAGCTATTATAGTTAACGAGAAAATCGACTTTAAAGATTTTCATAAAAAAATTAAAAAAAAAAAATTTTTTTTGAGTGATCACAGGATTTCGTTATTTTTGCTGTAGCTATTATAGTTAACGAGAAAATCGACTTTAAAGTTTTTCATAAAAATATTAAAAAAAAAAATTTTTTTTTGAGTGATCACAGGATTTCGTTATTTTTGCTGTAGCTATTATAGTTAACGAGAAAATCGACTTTAAAGTTTTTCATAAAAATATTAAAAAAAAAAATTTTTTTTTGAGTGATCACAGGATTTCGTTATTTTTGCTGTAGCTATTATAATTAACGAGAAAATCGACTTTAAAGTTTTTCATAAAAAAATTTCCAAAAAAAATTTTTTTTTGAGTGATCACAGGATTTCGTTATTTTTGCTGTAGCTATTATAGTTAACGAGAAAATCGACTTTAAAGTTTTTCATAAAAAAATTTCAAAAAAAAAAATTTTTTTGAGTGATCACAGGATTTCGTTATTTTTGCTGTAGCTATTATAGTTAACGAGAAAATCGACTTTAAAGTTTTTCATAAAAAAATTTCCAAAAAAAAAAATTTTTTTGAGTGATCACAGGATTTCGTTATTTTTGCTGTAGCTATTATAGTTAACGAGAAAATCGACTTTAAAGTTTTTCATAAAAAAATTTCAAAAAAAAAAAATTTTTTTGAGTGATCACAGGATTTCGTTATTTTTGCTGTAGCTATTATAGTTAACGAGAAAATCGACTTTAAAGTTTTTCATAAAAAAATTTCCAAAAAAAATTTTTTTTTGAGTGATCACAGGATTTCGTTATTTTTGCTGTAGCTATTATAGTTAACGAGAAAATCGACTTTAAAGTTTTTCATAAAAAAATTTCCAAAAAAAAAATTTTTTTGAGTGATCACAGGATTTCGTTATTTTTGCTGTAGCTATTATAGTTAACGAGAAAATCGACTTTAAAGTTTTTCATAAAAAAATTAAAAAAAAAAATTTTTTTTTGAGTGATCACAGGATTTCGTTATTTTTGCTGTAGCTATTATAGTTAACGAGAAAATCGACTTTAAAGTTTTTCATAAAAAAATTTAAAAAAAAAATTTTTTTGAGTGATCACAGGATTTCGTTATTTTTGCTGTAGCTATTATAGTTAACGAGAAAATCGACTTTAAAGTTTTTCATAAAAAAATTTGCAAAAAAAATTTTTTTTGAGTGATCACAGGATTTCGTTATTTTTGCTGTAGCTATTATAGTTAACGAGAAAATCGACTTTAAAGTTTTTCATAAAAAAATTTCCAAAAAAAATTTTTTTTTGAGTGATCACAGGATTTCGTTATTTTTGCTGTAGCTATTATAGTTAACGAGAAAATCGACTTTAAAGTTTTTCATAAAAAAATTTCAAAAAAAAAATTTTTTTTTGAGTGATCACAGGATTTCGTTATTTTTGCTGTAGCTATTATAGTTAACGAGAAAATCGACTTTAAAGTTTTTCATAAAAAAATTAAAAAAAAAAAATTTTTTTTGAGTGATCACAGGATTTCGTTATTTTTGCTGTAGCTATTATAGTTAACGAGAAAATCGACTTTAAAGTTTTTCATAAAAATATTAAAAAAAAAAATTTTTTTTTGAGTGATCACAGGATTTCGTTATTTTTGCTGTAGCTATTATAGTTAACGAGAAAATCGACTTTAAAGTTTTTCATAAAAATATTAAAAAAAAAAATTTTTTTTTGAGTGATCACAGGATTTCGTTATTTTTGCTGTAGCTATTATAATTAACGAGAAAATCGACTTTAAAGTTTTTCATAAAAAAATTTCCAAAAAAAATTTTTTTTTGAGTGATCACAGGATTTCGTTATTTTTGCTGTAGCTATTATAGTTAACGAGAAAATCGACTTTAAAGTTTTTCATAAAAAAATTTCAAAAAAAAAAATTTTTTTGAGTGATCACAGGATTTCGTTATTTTTGCTGTAGCTATTATAGTTAACGAGAAAATCGACTTTAAAGTTTTTCATAAAAAAATTTCCAAAAAAAAAAATTTTTTTGAGTGATCACAGGATTTCGTTATTTTTGCTGTAGCTATTATAGTTAACGAGAAAATCGACTTTAAAGTTTTTCATAAAAAAATTTCAAAAAAAAAAAATTTTTTTGAGTGATCACAGGATTTCGTTATTTTTGCTGTAGCTATTATAGTTAACGAGAAAATCGACTTTAAAGTTTTTCATAAAAAAATTTCCAAAAAAAATTTTTTTTTGAGTGATCACAGGATTTCGTTATTTTTGCTGTAGCTATTATAGTTAACGAGAAAATCGACTTTAAAGTTTTTCATAAAAAAATTTCCAAAAAAAAAATTTTTTTGAGTGATCACAGGATTTCGTTATTTTTGCTGTAGCTATTATAGTTAACGAGAAAATCGACTTTAAAGTTTTTCATAAAAAAATTAAAAAAAAAAATTTTTTTTTGAGTGATCACAGGATTTCGTTATTTTTGCTGTAGCTATTATAGTTAACGAGAAAATCGACTTTAAAGTTTTTCATAAAAAAATTTAAAAAAAAAATTTTTTTGAGTGATCACAGGATTTCGTTATTTTTGCTGTAGCTATTATAGTTAACGAGAAAATCGACTTTAAAGTTTTTCATAAAAAAATTTCAAAAAAAAAAAATTTTTTTTGAGTGATCACAGGATTTCGTTATTTTTGCTGTAGCTATTATAGTTAACGAGAAAATCGACTTTAAAGTTTTTCATAAAAAAATTTCCAAAAAAAATTTTTTTTTGAGTGATCACAGGATTTCGTTATTTTTGCTGTAGCTATTATAGTTAACGAGAAAATCGACTTTAAAGTTTTTCATAAAAAAATTTCCAAAAAAAAAATTTTTTTGAGTGATCACAGGATTTCGTTATTTTTGCTGTAGCTATTATAGTTAACGAGAAAATCGACTTTAAAGTTTTTCATAAAAAAATTTAAAAAAAAAAATTTTTTTGAGTGATCACAGGATTTCGTTATTTTTGCTGGAGCTATTAAAGTTAACGAGAAAATCGACTTTAAAGTTTTTCATAAAAAAATTTCCAAAAAAAATTTTTTTTTGAGTGATCACAGGATTTCGTTATTTTTGCTGTAGCTATTATAGTTAACGAGAAAATCGACTTTAAAGTTTTTCATAAAAAAATTTCCAAAAAAAAAAATTTTTTTGAGTGATCACAGGATTTCGTTATTTTTGCTGTAGCTATTATAGTTAACGAGAAAATCGACTTTAAAGTTTTTCATAAAAAAATTTCAAAAAAAAAAATTTTTTTTGAGTGATCACAGGATTTCTTTATTTTTGCTGTAGCTATTATAGTTAACGAGAAAATCGACTTTAAAGTTTTTCATAAAAAAATTAAAAAAAAAAAATTTTTTTTGAGTGATCACAGGATTTCGTTATTTTTGCTGTAGCTATTATACTTAACGAGAAAATCGACTTTAAAGTTTTTCATAAAAAAATTTCCAAAAAAAATTTTTTTTTGAGTGATCACAGGATTTCGTTATTTTTGCTGTAGCTATTATAGTTAACGAGAAAATCGACTTTAAAGTTTTTCATAAAAAAATTTGCAAAAAAAATTTTTTTTTGAGTGATCACAGGATTTCGTTATTTTTGCTGTAGCTATTATAGTTAACGAGAAAATCGACTTTAAAGTTTTTCATAAAAAAATTAAAAAAAAAAATTTTTTTTTGAGTGATCACAGGATTTCGTTATTTTTGCTGTAGCTATTATAGTTAACGAGAAAATCGACTTTAAAGTTTTTCATAAAAAAATTTCCAAAAAAAAAATTTTTTTTTGAGTGATCACAGGATTTCGTTATTTTTGCTGTAGCTATTATAGTTAACGAGAAAATCGACTTTAAAGTTTTTCATAAAAAAATTTAAAAAAAAAAATTTTTTGAGTGATCACAGGATTTCGTTATTTTTGCTGTAGCTATTATAGTTAACGAGAAAATCGACTTTAAAGTTTTTCATAAAAAAATTTCCAAAAAAAAAATTTTTTTGAGTGATCACAGGATTTCGTTATTTTTGCTGTAGCTATTATAGTTAACGAGAAAATCGACTTTAAAGTTTTTCATAAAAAAATTTCAAAAAAAAAAAATTTTTTTTGAGTGATCACAGGATTTCGTTATTTTTGCTGTAGCTATTATAGTTAACGAGAAAATCGACTTTAAAGTTTTTCATAAAAAAATTTCCAAAAAAAAATTTTTTTTTGAGTGATCACAGGATTTCGTTATTTTTGCTGTAGCTATTATAGTTAACGAGAAAATCGACTTTAAAGTTTTTCATAAAAAAATTTCAAAAAAAAAAAATTTTTTTTGAGTGATCACAGGATTTCGTTATTTTTGCTGTAGCTATTATAGTTAACGAGAAAATCGACTTTAAAGTTTTTCATAAAAAAATTTCCAAAAAAAAATTTTTTTTTGAGTGATCACAGGATTTCGTTATTTTTGCTGTAGCTATTATAGTTAACGAGAAAATCGACTTTAAAGTTTTTCATAAAAAAATTAAAAAAAAAAATTTTTTTTTGAGTGATCACAGGATTTCGTTATTTTTGCTGTAGCTATTATAGTTAACGAGAAAATCGACTTTAAAGTTTTTCATAAAAAAATTTAAAAAAAAAATTTTTTTTGAGTGATCACAGGATTTCGTTATTTTTGCTGTAGCTATTATAGTTAACGAGAAAATCGACTTTAAAGTTTTTCATAAAAAAATTTCCAAAAAAAATTTTTTTTTGAGTGATCACAGGATTTCGTTATTTTTGCTGTAGCTATTATAGTTAACGAGAAAATCGACTTTAAAGTTTTTCATAAAAAAATTTCCAAAAAAAAAATTTTTTTGAGTGATCACAGGATTTCGTTATTTTTGCTGTAGCTATTATAGTTAACTAGAAAATCGACTTTAAAGTTTTTCATAAAAAAATTAAAAAAAAAAAATTTTTTTTGAGTGATCACAGGATTTCGTTATTTTTGCTGTAGCTATTATAGTTAACGAGAAAATCGACTTTAAAGATTTTCACAAAAAAATTAAAAAAAAAATTATTTTGAGTGATCACAGGATTTCGTTATTTTTGCTGTAGCTATTATAGTTAACGAGAAAATCGACTTTAAAGTTTTTCATAAAAAAATTTAAAAAAAAAATTTTTTTTGAGTGATCACAGGATTTCGTTATTTTTGCTGTAGCTATTATAGTTAACGAGAAAATCGACTTTAAAGTTTTTCATAAAAAAATTTCCAAAAAAAAAATTTTTTTGAGTGATCACAGGATTTCGTTATTTTTGCTGTAGCTATTATAGTTAACGAGAAAATCGACTTTAAAGTTTTTCATAAAAAAATTTCAAAAAAAAAAAATTGTTTTTGAGTGATCACAGGATTTCGTTATTTTTGCTGTAGCTATTATAGTTAACGAGAAAATCGACTTTAAAGTTTTTCATAAAAAAATTTAAAAAAAAAATTTTTTTTGAGTGATCACAGGATTTCGTTATTTTTGCTGTAGCTATTATAGTTAACGAGAAAATCGACTTTAAAGTTTTTCATAAAAAAATTTCCAAAAAAATTTTTTTTTGAGTGATCACAGGATTTCGTTATTTTTGCTGTAGCTATTATAGTTAACGAGAAAATCGACTTTAAAGTTTTTCATAAAAAAATTTCCAAAAAAAAAATTTTTTTGAGTGATCACAGGATTTCGTTATTTTTGCTGTAGCTATTATAGTTAACTAGAAAATCGACTTTAAAGTTTTTCATAAAAAAATTAAAAAAAAAAATTTTTTTTTTGAGTGATCACAGGATTTCGTTATTTTTGCTGTAGCTATTATAGTTAACGAGAAAATCGACTTTAAAGATTTTCACAAAAAAATTAAAAAAAAAAAATTATTTTGAGTGATCACAGGATTTCGTTATTTTTGCTGTAGCTATTATAGTTAACGAGAAAATCGACTTTAAAGTTTTTCATAAAAAAATTTAAAAAAAAAATTTTTTTTGAGTGATCACAGGATTTCGTTATTTTTGCTGTAGCTATTATAGTTAACGAGAAAATCGACTCTAAAGTTTTTCATAAAAAAATTTCCAAAAAAAAAATTTTTTTGAGTGATCACAGGATTTCGTTATTTTTGCTGTAGCTATTATAGTTAACGAGAAAATCGACTTTAAAGTTTTTCATAAAAAAATTTCAAAAAAAAAAAATTTTTTTTGAGTGATCACAGGATTTCGTTATTTTTGCTGTAGCTATTATAGTTAACGAGAAAATCGACTTTAAAGTTTTTCATAAAAAAATTTCCAAAAAAAAATTTTTTTTGAGTGATCACAGGATTTCGTTATTTTTGCTGTAGCTATTATAGTTAACGAGAAAATCGACTTTAAAGTTTTTCATAAAAAAATTTCCAAAAAAAATTTTTTTTTTAATGATCACAGGATTTCGTTATTTTTGCTGTAGCTATTATAGTTAACGAGAAAATCGACTTTAAAGTTTTTCATAAAAAAATTTCCAAAAAAATTTTTTTTTGAGTGATCACAGGATTTCGTTATTTTTGCTGTAGCTATTATAGTTAACGAGAAAATCGACTTTAAAGTTTTTCATAAAAAAATTTCCAAAAAAAAATTTTTTTTGAGTGATCACAGGATTTCGTTATTTTTGCTGTAGCTATTATAGTTAACGAGAAAATCGACTTTAAAGTTTTTCATAAAAAAATTTCCAAAAAAAAAATTTTTTTGAGTGATCACAGGATTTCGTTATTTTTGCTGTAGCTATTATAGTTAACGAGAAAATCGACTTTAAAGTTTTTCATAAAAAAATTTCCAAAAAAAATTTTTTTTTGAGTGATCACAGGATTTCGTTATTTTTGCTGTAGCTATTATAGTTAACGAGAAAATCGACTTTAAAGTTTTTCATAAAAAAATTTCCAAAAAAATTTTTTTTTGAGTGATCACAGGATTTCGTTATTTTTGCTGTAGCTATTATAGTTAACGAGAAAATCGACTTTAAAGTTTTTCATAAAAAAATTAAAAAAAAAAAATTTTTTTTTGAGTGATCACAGGATTTCGTTATTTTTGCTGTAGCTATTATAGTTAACGAGAAAATCGACTTTAAAGTTTTTCATAAAAAAATTAAAAAAAAAAAATTTTTTTGAGTGATCACAGGATTTCGTTATTTTTGCTGTAGCTATTATAGTTAACGAGAAAATCGACTTTAAAGTTTTTCATAAAAAAATTTCCAAAAAAAATTTTTTTTTGAGTGATCACAGGATTTCGTTATTTTTGCTGTAGCTATTATAGTTAACGAGAAAATCGACTTTAAAGTTTTTCATAAAAAAATTTAAAAAAAAAAAAATTTTTTTTGAGTGATCACAGGATTTCGTTATTTTTGCTGTAGCTATTATAGTTAACGAGAAAATCGACTTTAAAGTTTTTCATAAAAAAATTTCCAAAAAAAGTTTTTTTTGAGTGATCACAGGATTTCGTTATTTTTGCTGTAGCTATTATAGTTAACGAGAAAATCGACTTTAAAGTTTTTCATAAAAAAATTAAAAAAAAATTTTTTTTTTTGAGTGATCACAGGATTTCGTTATTTTTGCTGTAGCTATTATAGTTAACGAGAAAATCGACTTTAAAGTTTTTCATAAAAAAATTTCCAAAAAAAAAATTTTTTTGAGTGATCACAGGATTTCGTTATTTTTGCTGTAGCTATTATAGTTAACGAGAAAATCGACTTTAAAGTTTTTCATAAAAAAATTTCCAAAAAAAATTTTTTTTTGAGTGATCACAGGATTTCGTTATTTTTGCTGTAGCTATTATAGTTAACGAGAAAATCGACTTTAAAGTTTTTCATAAAAAAATTTCCAAAAAAATTTTTTTTTGAGTGATCACAGGATTTCGTTATTTTTGCTGTAGCTATTATAGTTAACGAGAAAATCGACTTTAAAGTTTTTCATAAAAAAATTAAAAAAAAAAATTTTTTTTTGAGTGATCACAGGATTTCGTTATTTTTGCTGTAGCTATTATAGTTAACGAGAAAATCGACTTTAAAGTTTTTCATAAAAAAATTAAAAAAAAAAAATTTTTTTTGAGTGATCACAGGATTTCGTTATTTTTGCTGTAGCTATTATAGTTAACGAGAAAATCGACTTTAAAGTTTTTCATAAAAAAATTTCCAAAAAAAATTTTTTTTTGAGTGATCACAGGATTTCGTTATTTTTGCTGTAGCTATTATAGTTAACGAGAAAATCGACTTTAAAGTTTTTCATAAAAAAATTTCCAAAAAAAAATTTTTTTTGAGTGATCACAGGATTTCGTTATTTTTGCTGTAGCTATTATAGTTAACGAGAAAATCGACTTTAAAGTTTTTCATAAAAAAATTTCAAAAAAAAAAAATTTTTTTGAGTGATCACAGGATTTCGTTATTTTTGCTGTAGCTATTATAGTTAACGAGAAAATCGACTTTAAAGTTTTTCATAAAAAAATTTAAAAAAAAAAAATTTTTTTTGAGTGATCACAGGATTTCGTTATTTTTGCTGTAGCTATTATAGTTAACGAGAAAATCGACTTTAGAGTTTTTCATAAAAAAATTTCCAAAAAAAATTTTTTTTTGAGTGATCACAGGATTTCGTTATTTTTGCTGTAGCTATTATAGTTAACGAGAAAATCGACTTTAAAGTTTTTCATAAAAAAATTTCCAAAAAAAAATTTTTTTTGAGTGATCACAGGATTTCGTTATTTTTGCTGTAGCTATTATAGTTAACGAGAAAATCGACTTTAAAGTTTTTCATAAAAAAATTAAAAAAAAAAATTTTTTTTTGAGTGATCACAGGATTTCGTTATTTTTGCTGTAGCTATTATAGTTAACGAGAAAATCGACTTTAAAGTTTTTCATAAAAAAATTTCCAAAAAAAAATTTTTTTTGAGTGATCACAGGATTTCGTTATTTTTGCTGTAGCTATTATAGTTAACGAGAAAATCGACTTTAAAGTTTTTCATAAAAAAATTTCCAAAAAAATTTTTTTTTGAGTGATCACAGGATTTCGTTATTTTTGCTGTAGCTATTATAGTTAACGAGAAAATCGACTTTAAAGTTTTTCATAAAAAAATTAAAAAAAAAAATTTTTTTTGAGTGATCACAGGATTTCGTTATTTTTGCTGTAGCTATTATAGTTAACGAGAAAATCGACTTTAAAGTTTTTCATAAAAAAATTTCCAAAAAAAAAATTTTTTTGAGTGATCACAGGATTTCGTTATTTTTGCTGTAGCTATTATAGTTAACGAGAAAATCGACTTTAAAGTTTTTCATAAAAAAATTTCAAAAAAAAAAAATTTTTTTTGAGTGATCACAGGATTTCGTTATTTTTGCTGTAGCTATTATAGTTAACGAGAAAATCGACTTTAAAGTTTTTCATAAAAAAATTTCCAAAAAAAAATTTTTTTTGAGTGATCACAGGATTTCGTTATTTTTGCTGTAGCTATTATAGTTAACGAGAAAATCGACTTTAAAGTTTTTCATAAAAAAATTTCCAAAAAAAATTTTTTTTTTAATGATCACAGGATTTCGTTATTTTTGCTGTAGCTATTATAGTTAACGAGAAAATCGACTTTAAAGTTTTTCATAAAAAAATTTCCAAAAAAATTTTTTTTTGAGTGATCACAGGATTTCGTTATTTTTGCTGTAGCTATTATAGTTAACGAGAAAATCGACTTTAAAGTTTTTCATAAAAAAATTTCCAAAAAAAAATTTTTTTTGAGTGATCACAGGATTTCGTTATTTTTGCTGTAGCTATTATAGTTAACGAGAAAATCGACTTTAAAGTTTTTCATAAAAAAATTAAAAAAAAAAAATTTTTTTTGAGTGATCACAGGATTTCGTTATTTTTGCTGTAGCTATTATAGTTAACGAGAAAATCGACTTTAAAGTTTTTCATAAAAAAATTTCCAAAAAAAATTTTTTTTTGAGTGATCACAGGATTTCGTTATTTTTGCTGTAGCTATTATAGTTAACGAGAAAATCGACTTTAAAGTTTTTCATAAAAAAATTTCCAAAAAAAAATTTTTTTTGAGTGATCACAGGATTTCGTTATTTTTGCTGTAGCTATTATAGTTAACGAGAAAATCGACTTTAAAGTTTTTCATAAAAAATTTCCAAAAAAAGTTTTTTTTGAGTGATCACAGGATTTCGTTATTTTTGCTGTAGCTATTATAGTTAACGAGAAAATCGACTTTAAAGTTTTTCATAAAAAAATTAAAAAAAAAATTTTTTTTTTGAGTGATCACAGGATTTCGTTATTTTTGCTGTAGCTATTATAGTTAACGAGAAAATCGACTTTAAAGTTTTTCATAAAAAAATTTAAAAAAAAAAATTTTTTTGAGTGATCACAGGATTTCGTTATTTTTGCTGTAGCTATTATAGTTAACGAGAAAATCGACTTTAAAGTTTTTCATAAAAAAATTTCCAAAAAAATTATTTTTTGAGTGATCACAGGATTTCGTTATTTTTGCTGTAGCTATTATAGTTAACGAGAAAATCGACTTTAAAGTTTTTCATAAAAAAATTAAAAAAAAAAATTTTTTTTTGAGTGATCACAGGATTTCGTTATTTTTGCTGTAGCTATTATAGTTAACGAGATAATCGACTTTAAAGTTTTTCATAAAAAAATTAAAAAAAAAAATTTTTTTTGAGTGATCACAGGATTTCGTTATTTTTGCTGTAGCTATTATAGTTAACGAGAAAATCGACTTTAAAGTTTTTCATAAAAAAATTTCCAAAAAAAATTTTTTTTTGAGTGATCACAGGATTTCGTTATTTTTGCTGTAGCTATTATAGTTAACGAGAAAATCGACTTTAAAGTTTTTCATAAAAAAATTTCCAAAAAAAAAATTTTTTTGAGTGATCACAGGATTTCGTTATTTTTGCTGTAGCTATTATAGTTAACGAGAAAATCGACTTTAAAGTTTTTCATAAAAAAATTTCAAAAAAAAAAATTTTTTTTGAGTGATCACAGGATTTCGTTATTTTTGCTGTAGCTATTATAGTTAACGAGAAAATCGACTTTAAAGTTTTTCATAAAAAAATTTAAAAAAAAAAAATTTTTTTTGAGTGATCACAGGATTTCGTTATTTTTGCTGTAGCTATTATAGTTAACGAGAAAATCGACTTTAAAGTTTTTCATAAAAAAATTTCCAAAAAAAATTTTTTTTTGAGTGATCACAGGATTTCGTTATTTTTGCTGTAGCTATTATAGTTAACGAGAAAATCGACTTTAAAGTTTTTCATAAAAAAATTTCCAAAAAAAAATTTTTTTTTAGTGATCACAGGATTTCGTTATTTTTGCTGTAGCTATTATAGTTAACGAGAAAATCGACTTTAAAGTTTTTCATAAAAAAATTAAAAAAAAAATTTTTTTTTGAGTGATCACAGGATTTCGTTATTTTTGCTGTAGCTATTATAGTTAACGAGAAAATCGACTTTAAAGTTTTTCATAAAAAAATTTCCAAAAAAAATTTTTTTTTGAGTGATCACAGGATTTCGTTATTTTTGCTGTAGCTATTATAGTTAACGAGAAAATCGACTTTAAAGTTTTTCATAAAAAAATTTCCAAAAAAAATTTTGTTTTGAGTGATCACAGGATTTCGTTATTTTTGCTGTAGCTATTATAGTTAACGAGAAAATCGACTTTAAAGTTTTTCATAAAAAAATTAAAAAAAAAATTTTTTTTTTGAGTGATCACAGGATTTCGTTATTTTTGCTGTAGCTATTATAGTTAACGAGAAAATCGACTTTAAAGTTTTTCATAAAAAAATTTAAAAAAAAAATTTTTTTTGAGTGATCACAGGATTTCGTTATTTTTGCTGTAGCTATTATAGTTAACGAGAAAATCGACTTTAAAGTTTTTCATAAAAAAATTTCCAAAAAAAAAATTTTTTTGAGTGATCACAGGATTTCGTTATTTTTGCTGTAGCTATTATAGTTAACGAGAAAATCGACTTTAAAGTTTTTCATAAAAAAATTTCAAAAAAAAAAAATTTTTTTTGAGTGATCACAGGATTTCGTTATTTTTGCTGTAGCTATTATAGTTAACGAGAAAATCGACTTTAAAGTTTTTCATAAAAAAATTTCCAAAAAAAAATTTTTTTTGAGTGATCACAGGATTTCGTTATTTTTGCTGTAGCTATTATAGTTAACGAGAAAATCGACTTTAAAGTTTTTCATAAAAAAATTTCCAAAAAAAATTTTTTTTTTTAATGATCACAGGATTTCGTTATTTTTGCTGTAGCTATTATAGTTAACGAGAAAATCGACTTTAAAGTTTTTCATAAAAAAATTTCCAAAAAAATTTTTTTTTGAGTGATCACAGGATTTCGTTATTTTTGCTGTAGCTATTATAGTTAACGAGAAAATCGACTTTAAAGTTTTTCATAAAAAAATTTCCAAAAAAAAATTTTTTTTGAGTGATCACAGGATTTCGTTATTTTTGCTGTAGCTATTATAGTTAACGAGAAAATCGACTTTAAAGTTTTTCATAAAAAAATTTCAAAAAAAATTTTTTTTTGAGTGATCACAGGATTTTGTTATTTTTGCTGTAGCTATTATAGTTAACGAGAAAATCGACTTTAAAGTTTTTCATAAAAAAATTAAAAAAAAAATTTTTTTTGAGTGATCACAGGATTTCGTTATTTTTGCTGTAGCTATTATAGTTAACGAGAAAATCGACTTTAAAGTTTTTCATAAAAAAATTAAAAAAAAAATTTTTTTTGAGTGATCACAGGATTTCGTTATTTTTGCTGTAGCTATTATAGTTAACGAGAAAATCGACTTTAAAGTTTTTCATAAAAAAATTTCCAAAAAAAATTTTTTTTTGAGTGATCACAGGATTTCGTTATTTTTGCTGTAGCTATTATAGTTAACGAGAAAATCGACTTTAAAGTTTTTCATAAAAAAATTTCCAAAAAAAAAATTTTTTTTGAGTGATCACAGGATTTCGTTATTTTTGCTGTAGCTATTATAGTTAACGAGAAAATCGACTTTAAAGTTTTTCATAAAAAAATTTCCAAAAAAAGTTTTTTTTGAGTGATCACAGGATTTCGTTATTTTTGCTGTAGCTATTAAGTTAACGAGAAAATCGACTTTAAAGTTTTTCATAAAAAAATTAAAAAAAAAATTTTTTTTTTGAGTGATCATAGGATTTCGTTATTTTTGCTGTAGCTATTATAGTTAACGAGAAAATCGACTTTAAAGTTTTTCATAAAAAAATTTAAAAAAAAAATTTTTTTTGAGTGATCACAGGATTTCGTTATTTTTGCTGTAGCTATTATAGTTAACGAGAAAATCGACTTTAAAGTTTTTCATAAAAAAATTTCCAAAAAAAAATTTTTTTTGAGTGATCACAGGATTTCGTTATTTTTGCTGTAGCTATTATAGTTAACGAGAAAATCGACTTTAAAGTTTTTCATAAAAAAATTTCCAAAAAAAATTTTTTTTTTAGTGATCACAGGATTTCGTTATTTTTGCTGTAGCTATTATAGTTAACGAGAAAATCGACTTTAAAGATTTTCACAAAAAAATTAAAAAAAAAAAATTATTTTGAGTGATCACAGGATTTCGTTATTTTTGCTGTAGCTATTATAGTTAACGAGAAAATCGACTTTAAAGATTTTCACAAAAAAATTAAAAAAAAAATTTTTTTGAGTGATCACAGGATTTCGTTATTTTTGCTGTAGCTATTATAGTTAACGAGAAAATCGACTTTAAAGTTTTTCATAAAAAAATTTCCAAAAAAAATTTTTTTTTGAGTGATCACAGGATTTCGTTATTTTTGCTGTAGCTATTATAGTTAACGAGAAAATCGACTTTAAAGTTTTTCATAAAAAAATTTCCAAAAAAAAATTTTTTTTGAGTGATTACAGGATTTCGTTATTTTTGCTGTAGCTATTATAGTTAACGAGAAAATCGACTTTAAAGTTTTTCATAAAAAAATTTCCAAAAAAATTTTTTTTTGAGTGATCACAGGATTTCGTTATTTTTGCTGTAGCTATTATAGTTAACGAGAAAATCGACTTTAAAGTTTTTCATAAAAAAATTTCCAAAAAAAATTTTTTTTTGAGTGATCACAGGATTTCGTTATTTTTGCTGTAGCTATTATAGTTAACGAGAAAATCGACTTTAAAGTTTTTCATAAAAAAATTAAAAAAAAAAAATTTTTTTTGAGTGATCACAGGATTTCGTTATTTTTGCTGTAGCTATTATAGTTAACGAGAAAATCGACTTTAAAGTTTTTCATAAAAAAATTTCCAAAAAAATTTTTTTTTGAGTGATCACAGGATTTCGTTATTTTTGCTGTAGCTATTATAGTTAACGAGAAAATCGACTTTAAAGTTTTTCATAAAAAAATTTCCAAAAAAAGTTTTTTTTGAGTGATCACAGGATTTCGTTATTTTTGCTGTAGCTATTATAGTTAACGAGAAAATCGACTTTAAAGTTTTTCATAAAAAAATTAAAAAAAAAATTTTTTTTTGAGTGATCACAGGATTTCGTTATTTTTGCTGTAGCTATTATAGTTAACGAGAAAATCGACTTTAAAGTTTTTCATAAAAAAATTTAAAAAAAAAATTTTTTTTGAGTGATCACAGGATTTCGTTATTTTTGCTGTAGCTATTATAGTTAACGAGAAAATCGACTTTAAAGTTTTTCATAAAAAAAATAAAAAAAAAAATTTTTTTTTGAGTGATCACAGGATTTCGTTATTTTTGCTGTAGCTATTATAGTTAACGAGAAAATCGACTTTAAAGTTTTTCATAAAAAAATTTCCAAAAAAAATTTTTTTTTGAGTGATCACAGGATTTCGTTATTTTTGCTGTAGCTATTATAGTTAACGAGAAAATCGACTTTAAAGTTTTTCATAAAAAAAATAAAAAAAAAAAATTTTTTTTGAATGATCACAGGATTTCGTTATTTTTGCTGTAGCTATTATAGTTAACGAGAAAATCGACTTTAAAGATTTTCACAAAAAAATTAAAAAAAAAAAAATTATTTTGAGTGATCACAGGATTTCGTTATTTTTGCTGTAGCTATTATAGTTAACGAGAAAATCGACTTTAAAGATTTTCTCAAAAAAATTAAAAAAAAAATTTTTTTTGAGTGATCACAGGATTTCGTTATTTTTGCTGTAGCTATTATAGTTAACGAGAAAATCGACTTTAAAGTTTTTCATAAAAAAATTTCAAAAAAAATTTTTTTTTGAGTGATCACAGGATTTCGTTATTTTTGCTGTAGCTATTATAGTTAACGAGAAAATCGACTTTAAAGTTTTTCATAAAAAAAATAAAAAAAAAAAATTTTTTTTGAATGATCACAGGATTTCGTTATTTTTGCTGTAGCTATTATAGTTAACGAGAAAATCGACTTTAAAGATTTTCACAAAAAAATTAAAAAAAAAAAAATTATTTTGAGTGATCACAGGATTTCGTTATTTTTGCTGTAGCTATTATAGTTAACGAGAAAATCGACTTTAAAGATTTTCACAAAAAAATTTAAAAAAAAAATTTTTTTGAGTGATCACAGGATTTCGTTATTTTTGCTGTAGCTATTATAGTTAACGAGAAAATCGACTTTAAAGTTTTTCATAAAAAAATTTCCAAAAAAAATTTTTTTTTGAGTGATCACAGGATTTCGTTATTTTTGCTGTAGCTATTATAGTTAACGAGAAAATCGACTTTAAAGATTTTCACAAAAAAATTTAAAAAAAAATTTTTTTTGAAAGATCACAGGATTTCGTTATTTTTGCTGTAGCTATTATAGTTAACGAGAAAATCGACTTTAAAGTTTTTCATAAAAAAATTTCCAAAAAAAATTTTTTTTTGAGTGATCACAGGATTTCGTTATTTTTGCTGTAGCTATTATAGTTAACGAGAAAATCGACTTTAAAGATTTTCACAAAAAAATTTAAAAAAAAAATTTTTTTGAGTGATCACAGGATTTCGTTATTTTTGCTGTAACTATTATAGTTAACGAGAAAATCGACTTTAAAGTTTTTCATAAAAAAATTTCCAAAAAAAATTTTTTTTTGAGTGATCACAGGATTTCGTTATTTTTGCTGTAGCTATTATAGTTAACGAGAAAATCGACTTTAAAGATTTTCACAAAAAAATTTAAAAAAAAATTTTTTTTGAAAGATCACAGGATTTCGTTATTTTTGCTGTAGCTATTATAGTTAACGAGAAAATCGACTTTAAAGTTTTTCATAAAAAAATTTCCAAAAAAAATTTTTTTTTGAGTGATCACAGGATTTCGTTATTTTTGCTGTAGCTATTATAGTTAACGAGAAAATCGACTTTAAAGTTTTTCACAAAAAAATTTCCAAAAAAAATTTTTTTTTGAGTGATCACAGGATTTCGTTATTTTTGCTGTAGCTATTATAGTTAACGAGAAAATCGACTTTAAAGTTTTTCATAAAAAAATTTCCAAAAAAATTTTGTTTTGAGTGATCACAGGATTTCGTTATTTTTGCTGTAGCTATTATAGTTAACGAGAAAATCGACTTTAAAGTTTTTCATAAAAAAATTAAAAAAAAAAATTTTTTTTGAGTGATCACAGGATTTCGTTATTTTTGCTGTAGCTATTATAGTTAACGAGAAAATCGACTTTAAAGTTTTTCATAAAAAAATTTCCAAAAAAAATTTTTTTTTGAGTGATCACAGGATTTCGTTATTTTTGCTGTAGCTATTATAGTTAACGAGAAAATCGACTTTAAAGTTTTTCATAAAAAAATTTCCAAAAAAAAAATTTTTTTGAGTGATCACAGGATTTCGTTATTTTTGCTGTAGCTATTATAGTTAACGAGAAAATCGACTTTAAAGTTTTTCATAAAAAAATTTCCAAAAAAAATTTTTTTTTGAGTGATCACAGGATTTCGTTATTTTGGCTGTAGCTATTATAGTTAACGAGAAAATCGACTTTAAAGTTTTTCATAAAAAAATTTCCAAAAAAATTTTTTTTTTAGTGATCACAGGATTTCGTTATTTTTGCTGTAGCTATTATAGTTAACGAGAAAATCGACTTTAAAGTTTTTCATAAAAAAATTTCCAAAAAAAATTTTTTTTTGAGTGATCACAGGATTTCGTTATTTTTGCTGTAGCTATTATAGTTAACGAGAAAATCGACTTTAAAGTTTTTCATAAAAAAATTTCCAAAAAAAAAATTTTTTTGAGTGATCACAGGATTTCGTTATTTTTGCTGTAGCTATTATAGTTAACGAGAAAATCGACTTTAAAGTTTTTCATAAAAAAATTTCCAAAAAAAATTTTTTTTTGAGTGATCACAGGATTTCGTTATTTTGGCTGTAGCTATTATAGTTAACGAGAAAATCGACTTTAAAGTTTTTCATAAAAAAATTTCCAAAAAAATTTTTTTTTTAGTGATCACAGGATTTCGTTATTTTTGCTGTAGCTATTATAGTTAACGAGAAAATCGACTTTAAAGTTTTTCATAAAAAAATTTCCAAAAAAAATTTTTTTTTGAGTGATCACAGGATTTCGTTATTTTTGCTGTAGCTATTATAGTTAACGAGAAAATCGACTTTAAAGTTTTTCATAAAAAAATTTCCAAAAAAATTTTTTTTTGAGTGATCACAGGATTTCGTTATTTTTGCTGTAGCTATTATAGTTAACGAGAAAATCGACTTTAAAGTTTTTCATAAAAAAATTTCCAAAAAAAATTTTTTTTTGAGTGATCACAGGATTTCGTTATTTTTGCTGTAGCTATTATAGTTAACGAGAAAATCGACTTTAAAGTTTTTATAAAAAAATTTCCAAAAAAAATTTTTTTTTGAGTGATCACAGGATTTCGTTATTTTTGCTGTAGCTATTATAGTTAACGAGAAAATCGACTTTAAAGTTTTTCATAAAAAAATTTCCAAAAAAAAATTTTTTTTGAGTGATCACAGGATTTCGTTATTTTTGCTGTAGCTATTATAGTTAACGAGAAAATCGACTTTAAAGTTTTTCATAAAAAAATTTCCAAAAAAAATTTTTTTTTGAGTGATCACAGGATTTCGTTATTTTTGCTGTAGCTATTATAGTTAACGAGAAAATCGACTTTAAAGTTTTTCATAAAAAAATTTCCAAAAAAATTTTTTTTTGAGTGATCACAGGATTTCGTTATTTTTGCTGTAGCTATTATAGTTAACGAGAAAATCGACTTTAAAGTTTTTCATAAAAAAATTTAAAAAAAAAAATTTTTTTTGAGTGATCACAGGATTTCGTTATTTTTGCTGTAGCTATTATAGTTAACGAGAAAATCGACTTTAAAGTTTTTCATAAAAAAATTAAAAAAAAAATTTTTTTTGAGTGATCACAGGATTTCGTTATTTTTGCTGTAGCTATTATAGTTAACGAGGAAATCGACTTTAAAGTTTTTCATAAAAAAATTTAAAAAAAAAATTTTTTTTGAGTGATCACAGGATTTCGTTATTTTTGCTGTAGCTATTATAGTTAACGAGAAAATCGACTTTAAAGTTTTTCATAAAAAAATTTCCAAAAAAAAAATTTTTTTGAGTGATCACAGGATTTCGTTATTTTTGCTGTAGCTATTATAGTTAACGAGAAAATCGACTTTAAAGTTTTTCATAAAAAAATTAAAAAAAAAAATTTTTTTTTGAGTGATCACAGGATTTCGTTATTTTTGCTGTAGCTATTATAGTTAACGAGAAAATCGACTTTAAAGTTTTTCATAAAAAAATTTCCAAAAAAAATTTTTTTTTGAGTGATCACAGGATTTCGTTATTTTTGCTGTAGCTATTATAGTTAACGAGAAAATCGACTTTAAAGTTTTTATAAAAAAATTTCCAAAAAAAATTTTTTTTTGAGTGATCACAGGATTTCGTTATTTTTGCTGTAGCTATTATAGTTAACGAGAAAATCGACTTTAAAGTTTTTCATAAAAAAATTTCCAAAAAAAAATTTTTTTTGAGTGATCACAGGATTTCGTTATTTTTGCTGTAGCTATTATAGTTAACGAGAAAATCGACTTTAAAGTTTTTCATAAAAAAATTTCCAAAAAAAATTTTTTTTTGAGTGATCACAGGATTTCGTTATTTTTGCTGTAGCTATTATAGTTAACGAGAAAATCGACTTTAAAGTTTTTCATAAAAAAATTTCCAAAAAAATTTTTTTTTGAGTGATCACAGGATTTCGTTATTTTTGCTGTAGCTATTATAGTTAACGAGAAAATCGACTTTAAAGTTTTTCATAAAAAAATTTCCAAAAAAATTTTTTTTTGAGTGATCACAGGATTTCGTTATTTTTGCTGTAGCTATTATAGTTAACGAGAAAATCGACTTTAAAGTTTTTCATAAAAAAATTTCCAAAAAAAATTTTTTTTTGAGTGATCACAGGATTTCGTTATTTTTGCTGTAGCTATTATAGTTAACGAGAAAATCGACTTTAAAGTTTTTATAAAAAAATTTCAAAAAAAAATTTTTTTTTGAGTGATCACAGGATTTCGTTATTTTTGCTGTAGCTATTATAGTTAACGAGAAAATCGACTTTAAAGTTTTTCATAAAAAAATTTCCAAAAAAAAATTTTTTTTGAGTGATCACAGGATTTCGTTATTTTTGCTGTAGCTATTATAGTTAACGAGAAAATCGACTTTAAAGTTTTTCATAAAAAAATTTCCAAAAAAAATTTTTTTTTGAGTGATCACAGGATTTCGTTATTTTTGCTGTAGCTATTATAGTTAACGAGAAAATCGACTTTAAAGTTTTTCATAAAAAAATTTCCAAAAAAATTTTTTTTTGAGTGATCACAGGATTTCGTTATTTTTGCTGTAGCTATTATAGTTAACGAGAAAATCGACTTTAAAGTTTTTCATAAAAAAATTTAAAAAAAAAAATTTTTTTTGAGTGATCACAGGATTTCGTTATTTTTGCTGTAGCTATTATAGTTAACGAGAAAATCGACTTTAAAGTTTTTCATAAAAAAATTAAAAAAAAAATTTTTTTTGAGTGATCACAGGATTTCGTTATTTTTGCTGTAGCTATTATAGTTAACGAGAAAATCGACTTTAAAGTTTTTCATAAAAAAATTTAAAAAAAAAATTTTTTTTGAGTGATCACAGGATTTCGTTATTTTTGCTGTAGCTATTATAGTTAACGAGAAAATCGACTTTAAAGTTTTTCATAAAAAAATTTCCAAAAAAAAAATTTTTTTGAGTGATCACAGGATTTCGTTATTTTTGCCTTAGCTATTATAGTTAACGAGAAAATCGACTTTAAAGTTTTTCATAAAAAAATTTAAAAAAAAAATTTTTTTTTGAGTGATCACAGGATTTCGTTATTTTTGCTGTAGCTATTATAGTTAACGAGAAAATCGACTTTAAAGTTTTTCATAAAAAAATTTCCAAAAAAAATTTTTTTTTGAGTGATCACAGGATTTCGTTATTTTTGCTGTAGCTATTATAGTTAACGAGAAAATCGACTTTAAAGTTTTTCATAAAAAAATTTCCAAAAAAATTTTTTTTTGAGTGATCACAGGATTTCGTTATTTTTGCTGTAGCTATTATAGTTAACGAGAAAATCGACTTTAAAGTTTTTATAAAAAAATTTCCAAAAAAAATTTTTTTTTGAGTGATCACAGGATTTCGTTATTTTTGCTGTAGCTATTATAGTTAACGAGAAAATCGACTTTAAAGTTTTTCATAAAAAAATTTCCAAAAAAAATTTTTTTTTGAGTGATCACAGGATTTCGTTATTTTTGCTGTAGCTATTATAGTTAACGAGAAAATCGACTTTAAAGTTTTTCATAAAAAAATTTCCAAAAAAATTTTTTTTTGAGTGATCACAGGATTTCGTTATTTTTGCTGTAGCTATTATAGTTAACGAGAAAATCGACTTTAAAGTTTTTATAAAAAAATTTCCAAAAAAAATTTTTTTTTGAGTGATCACAGGATTTCGTTATTTTTGCTGTAGCTATTATAGTTAACGAGAAAATCGACTTTAAAGTTTTTCATAAAAAAATTTCCAAAAAAAAATTTTTTTTGAGTGATCACAGGATTTCGTTATTTTTGCTGTAGCTATTATAGTTAACGAGAAAATCGACTTTAAAGTTTTTCATAAAAAAATTTCCAAAAAAAATTTTTTTTTGAGTGATCACAGGATTTCGTTATTTTTGCTGTAGCTATTATAGTTAACGAGAAAATCGACTTTAAAGTTTTTCATAAAAAAATTTCCAAAAAAATTTTTTTTTGAGTGATCACAGGACTTTAAAGTTTTTATAAAAAAATTTCCAAAAAAAATTTTTTTTTGAGTGATCACAGGATTTCGTTATTTTTGCTGTAGCTATTATAGTTAACGAGAAAATCGACTTTAAAGTTTTTCATAAAAAAATTTCCAAAAAAAAATTTTTTTTGAGTGATCACAGGATTTCGTTATTTTTGCTGTAGCTATTATAGTTAACGAGAAAATCGACTTTAAAGTTTTTCATAAAAAAATTTCCAAAAAAAATTTTTTTTTGAGTGATCACAGGATTTCGTTATTTTTGCTGTAGCTATTATAGTTAACGAGAAAATCGACTTTAATGTTTTTCATAAAAAAATTTCCAAAAAAATTTTTTTTTGAGTGATCACAGGATTTCGTTATTTTTGCTGTAGCTATTATAGTTAACGAGAAAATCGACTTTAAAGTTTTTCATAAAAAAATTTCCAAAAAAATTTTTTTTTGAGTGATCACAGGATTTCGTTATTTTTGCTGTAGCTATTATAGTTAACGAGAAAATCGACTTTAAAGTTTTTCATAAAAAAATTTCCAAAAAAAATTTTTTTTTGAGTGATCACAGGATTTCGTTATTTTTGCTGTAGCTATTATAGTTAACGAGAAAATCGACTTTAAAGTTTTTATAAAAAAATTTCCAAAAAAAATTTTTTTTTGAGTGATCACAGGATTTCGTTATTTTTGCTGTAGCTATTATAGTTAACGAGAAAATCGACTTTAAAGTTTTTCATAAAAAAATTTCCAAAAAAAAATTTTTTTTGAGTGATCACAGGATTTCGTTATTTTTGCTGTAGCTATTATAGTTAACGAGAAAATCGACTTTAAAGTTTTTCATAAAAAAATTTCCAAAAAAAATTTTTTTTTGAGTGATCACAGGATTTCGTTATTTTTGCTGTAGCTATTATAGTTAACGAGAAAATCGACTTTAAAGTTTTTCATAAAAAAATTTCCAAAAAAATTTTTTTTTGAGTGATCACAGGATTTCGTTATTTTTGCTGTAGCTATTATAGTTAACGAGAAAATCGACTTTAAAGTTTTTCATAAAAAAATTTCCAAAAAAATTTTTTTTTGAGTGATCACAGGATTTCGTTATTTTTGCTGTAGCTATTATAGTTAACGAGAAAATCGACTTTAAAGTTTTTCATAAAAAAATTTCCAAAAAAAATTTTTTTTTGAGTGATCACAGGATTTCGTTATTTTTGCTGTAGCTATTATAGTTAACGAGAAAATCGACTTTAAAGTTTTTATAAAAAAATTTCCAAAAAAAATTTTTTTTTGAGTGATCACAGGATTTCGTTATTTTTGCTGTAGCTATTATAGTTAACGAGAAAATCGACTTTAAAGTTTTTCATAAAAAAATTTCCAAAAAAAAATTTTTTTTGAGTGATCACAGGATTTCGTTATTTTTGCTGTAGCTATTATAGTTAACGAGAAAATCGACTTTAAA
Source organism: Stomorhina lunata (assembly GCA_933228675.1). Taxonomy (NCBI): domain Eukaryota; kingdom Metazoa; phylum Arthropoda; class Insecta; order Diptera; family Rhiniidae; genus Stomorhina; species Stomorhina lunata. The sequence goes on along the minus strand of OW121744.1, from coordinate 27,093,920 downwards.
GTTTTTCATAAAAAAATTTCCAAAAAAAATTTTTTTTTGAGTGATCACAGGATTTCGTTATTTTTGCTGTAGCTATTATAGTTAACGAGAAAATCGACTTTTGAGTGATCACAGGATTTCGTTATTTTTGCTGTAGCTATTATAGTTAACGAGAAAATCGACTTTAAAGTTTTTCATAAAAAAATTTAAAAAAAAAAAAATTTTTTTTGAGTGATCACAGGATTTCGTTATTTTTGCTGTAGCTATTATAGTTAACGAGAAAATCGACTTTAAAGTTTTTCATAAAAAAATTTCCAAAAAAAAATTTTTTTTGAGTGATCACAGGATTTCGTTATTTTTGCTGTAGCTATTATAGTTAACGAGAAAATCGACTTTAAAGTTTTTCATAAAAAAATTTCCAAAAAAAATTTTTTTTTGAGTGATCACAGGATTTCGTTATTTTTGCTGTAGCTATTATAGTTAACGAGAAAATCGACTTTAAAGTTTTTCATAAAAAAATTTCCAAAAAAATTTTGTTTTGAGTGATCACAGGATTTCGTTATTTTTGCTGTAGCTATTATAGTTAACGAGAAAATCGACTTTAAAGTTTTTCATAAAAAAATTAAAAAAAAAAATTTTTTTTGAGTGATCACAGGATTTCGTTATTTTTGCTGTAGCTATTATAGTTAACGAGAAAATCGACTTTAAAGTTTTTCATAAAAAAATTTCCAAAAAAAATTTTTTTTGAGTGATCACAGGATTTCGTTATTTTTGCTGTAGCTATTATAGTTAACGAGAAAATCGACTTTAAAGTTTTTATAAAAAAATTTCCAAAAAAAATTTTTTTTTGAGTGATCACAGGATTTCGTTATTTTTGCTGTAGCTATTATAGTTAACGAGAAAATCGACTTTAAAGTTTTTCATAAAAAAATTTCCAAAAAAAAATTTTTTTTGAGTGATCACAGGATTTCGTTATTTTTGCTGTAGCTATTATAGTTAACGAGAAAATCGACTTTAAAGTTTTTCATAAAAAAATTTAAAAAAAAAAATTTTTTTGAGTGATCACAGGATTTCGTTATTTTTGCTGTAGCTATTATAGTTAACGAGAAAATCGACTTTAAAGTTTTTCATAAAAAAATTTCCAAAAAAAATTTTTTTTTTGAGTGATCACAGGATTTCGTTATTTTTGCTGTAGCTATTATAGTTAACGAGAAAATCGACTTTAAAGTTTTTCATAAAAAAATTTCCAAAAAAAAAATTTTTTTGAGTGATCACAGGATTTCGTTATTTTTGCTGTAGCTATTATAGTTAACGAGAAAATCGACTTTAGGGTTTTTCATAAAAAAATTAAAAAAAAAAAAATTTTTTTTGAGTGATCACAGGATTTCGTTATTTTTGCTGTAGCTATTATAGTTAACGAGAAAATCGACTTTAAAGTTTTTCATAAAAAAATTTCAAAAAAAAAAATTTTTTTGAGTGATCACAGGATTTCGTTATTTTTGCTGTAGCTATTATAGTTAACGAGAAAATCGACTTTAAAGTTTTTCATAAAAAAATTAAAAAAAAAAAAATTTTTTTTGAGTGATCACAGGATTTCGTTATTTTTGCTGTAGCTATTATAGTTAACGAGAAAATCGACTTTAAAGTTTTTCATAAAAAAATTTCCAAAAAAAATTTTTTTTTGAGTGATCACAGGATTTCGTTATTCGTTAAAAAAATTTAAAAAAAAAAAATTTTTTTTGAGTGATCACAGGATTTCGTTATTTTTGCTGTAGCTATTATATACTTTAAAGTTTTTCATAAAAAAATTTCAAAAAAAAAAATTTTTTTGAGTGATCACAGGATTTCGTTATTTTTGCTGTAGCTATTATAGTTAACGAGAAAATCGACTTTAAAGTTTTTCATAAAAAAATTTAAAAAAAAAATTTTTTTTTGAGTGATCACAGGATTTCGTTATTTTTGCTGTAGCTATTATAGTTAACGAGAAAATCGACTTTAAAGTTTTTCATAAAAAAATTTAAAAAAAAAAATTTTTTTTGAGTGATCACAGGATTTCGTTATTTTTGCTGTAGCTATTATAGTTAACGAGAAAATCGACTTTAAAGTTTTTCATAAAAAAATTAAAAAAAAAAATTTTTTTGAGTGATCACAGGATTTCGTTATTTTTGCTGTAGCTATTATAGTTAACGAGAAAATCGACTTTAAAGTTTTTCATAAAAAAATTTCCAAAAAAAATTTTTTTTGAGTGATCACAGGATTTCGTTATTTTTGCTGTAGCTATTATAGTTAACGAGAAAATCGACTTTAAAGTTTTTCATAAAAAAATTTCCAAAAAAATTTTTTTTTGAGTGATCACAGGATTTCGTTATTTTTGCTGTAGCTATTATAGTTAACGAGAAAATCGACTTTAAAGTTTTTCATAAAAAAATTTCCAAAAAAAATTTTTTTTTGAGTGATCACAGGATTTCGTTATTTTTGCTGTAGCTATTATAGTTAACGAGAAAATCGACTTTAAAGTTTTTCATAAAAAAATTTCCAAAAAAATTTTTTTTTGAGTGATCACAGGATTTCGTTATTTTTGCTGTAGCTATTATAGTTAACGAGAAAATCGACTTTAAAGTTTTTATAAAAAAATTTCCAAAAAAAATTTTTTTTTGAGTGATCACAGGATTTCGTTATTTTTGCTGTAGCTATTATAGTTAACGAGAAAATCGACTTTAAAGTTTTTCATAAAAAAATTTCCAAAAAAAAATTTTTTTTGAGTGATCACAGGATTTCGTTATTTTTGCTGTAGCTATTATAGTTAACGAGAAAATCGACTTTAAAGTTTTTCATAAAAAAATTTCCAAAAAAATTTTTTTTTGAGTGATCACAGGATTTCGTTATTTTTGCTGTAGCTATTATAGTTAACGAGAAAATCGACTTTAAAGTTTTTATAAAAAAATTTCCAAAAAAAATTTTTTTTTGAGTGATCACAGGATTTCGTTATTTTTGCTGTAGCTATTATAGTTAACGAGAAAATCGACTTTAAAGTTTTTCATAAAAAAATTTCCAAAAAAAAATTTTTTTTGAGTGATCACAGGATTTCGTTATTTTTGCTGTAGCTATTATAGTTAACGAGAAAATCGACTTTAAAGTTTTTCATAAAAAAATTAAAAAAAAAAAAATTTTTTTTGAGTGATCACAGGATTTCGTTATTTTTGCTGTAGCTATTATAGTTAACGAGAAAATCGACTTTAAAGTTTTTCATAAAAAAATTAAAAAAAAAATTTTTTTTTGAGTGATCACAGGATTTCGTTATTTTTGCTGTAGCTATTGTAGTTAACGAGAAAATCGACTTTAAAGTTTTTCATAAAAAAATTTAAAAAAAAAAATTTTTTTGAGTGATCACAGGATTTCGTTATTTTTGCTGTAGCTATTATAGTTAACGAGAAAATCGACTTTAAAGTTTTTCATAAAAAAATTTCCAAAAAAAATTTTTTTTTTGAGTGATCACAGGATTTCGTTATTTTTGCTGTAGCTATTATAGTTAACGAGAAAATCGACTTTAAAGTTTTTCATAAAAAAATTTCCAAAAAAAAATTTTTTTGAGTGATCACAGGATTTCGTTATTTTTGCTGTAGCTGTAATGCAAGATTTTTAGGATTTATAATTTTTATATTCTTTATTCAAAAATTCTTTTTTTTATATATATTTTTTTTTTCTCAACCTATGAGTTTTTTACACATATTTATTTTTTTTTATTCTTAAAAAAATATCTAGTTGTTAATTTCTTGTTCGCAACATGTTTATATAAAACAAAAGAAATGTCAGCAAGGCTTTTAAAATGTTTATTTTGGACATCATTCGATTATAAACATCGGTGAACCGACTAATGTTGCTAAGCGTAGGTGCTGGACTTAGCTAAAAAGTTTATTTGCATGATTAATTAATGTACTCTCACACACACTGCCAATATGCCTTATACATTGAAATTTTTGCTTAACAACATGCATACATTCTTAAAACTAAAGTTTGATAATTACTGGAAAATGATTTTTAAGATTAACAGAATTGTTTACCAAAATATGAAGAAATTTGCTAAAGTATTTTCTTTTATTTATCTAAATGGGAAAATATTGTTTTGGCAAAAATTTTCTGTAAAGATCTTTAGTATTTTAAATCGTTCCAAAATATTTACTTCGGTTATTAAAATAGTATTTGCACTTAAATAAAGTGCCTCCAAATTTATTAGAATTTTATCTGTTTTTGACAAGTCATGGGTATTATTTGACAAGTCATGTTAAACAATCTGGTAATAATCTAGGCCTTGGTATTAAAACAGAGGTGTTATAATAGAGATAAGGCTATTACCAAATTCTTTTTCCGGTCAACTTTGCAAGCATCAACACCTTCTCATTTACAAGATCGGAAAAACTTATTTTTTTAATAGTGAGTAAAATAGTGGAAAAATTAAGTGAAAATAAAAGTATTTTATTAACTATACCCGATTAAAGCTACCGGAAATTGAAAGGTAATATTTGTCATATTTTCATATATTAAAAAATAGATATATATATTAACCAAATAAACTTAAAACTAAACAGATAATTGCGGAAAATTTATAAAATTCATTGAGTTTGGGAAAATTACGGCTAGAAGATTAGAGGATTGCTTATTCTAATAAAATTTCTACCAAAATTGCAATTTTCATCTGTGAACCTAAAATAAAATCTTTTCAAGGTAATATGTGTGCTTTTCTTAAAATGTAGATAACAATTTTTTAATCCGATTTCCTTTAAAAAATAGATAATTTTGTCGAAAACGGTAATAGAGTGATAGTTTTGGGAAATTGGTGCCGAAAACAATATTTTCATACCAACAATTATTTAATTTGTGATATTTATCTTCACATATCAAACTATTAAAACAATATAGCAAAAAGGTAATTTTGTATATAAATAAAAAATCATAATATCATTTTTTTAATAAAACTCATTAATTTTTCTAATAGGCTTATCCCCAATTATATTTTGTTGGTGGTGGACTCATATAGTGAGCCACTACTGTACTTTTTATTCTCTATTTGGCACATATTGATGTACAAACGTATGTTACATCGACCGTCAGCGTTAAGAATAATCTAGCTTTATGAAATATTGCTAGTGATATATGTCTGATTGTGTATCAGGTACTTGCAAATTCTCCCGAGAAGAAGAAGAAGCAAGAGAGCCGAGAGAGTTTAATGGTTAAAACATCATTTTATTAAAAAAATTCGGATTGAAAGCATGTAAAAAGTTAAATTAATTTTTTTAATGTGTTTTAAATTAAAATAATTGGGAAAAATTAAATATTTACCCCAAAATTGTTAACATCACCTAAAGTCCTAAAGTGCCAGACAGAAAATTAAGTAACATATACTAAAAACTTGCTAAGAAAACGCAAATTAGCCGAAGTTTCAAGAAGCAGTTTTATAGTGGAAAAATTTCGACACGCAGAGAAGTCATTTATATAAAATTAAATGGTTTAATTTTACGTAACTATTGTTTGGATTAAATTGTGGAAAAAATAACTTAATATTAAGCTTCTTAGTGCAAGTGAAAATGTAGAAATTTTACAAAAAAACTTTATATAATTTTGATCTAAAAATTTCGTCAAAATTTGCTAAAAATTTCATTAAATCAGTGATAAAAATTTGCATAAATTGAATTTATAATTTGCTATAGAATTTAAAACCGAAAAGAAAAATTTTCAAAAGAAAAATTTTCAAAAGAAAAACAAACAAAAATTTCCAAAAAATTGCTAAAAAGAATAATAAAAAAATAATTGCTAAAATTCTTAAATAACCCGGTGTTTGAAATTGATTAGGGTATTCCTAATAACTAATTTCAAAATATACAAAAAAAATCTTTATACTAGAAAAAATCTTAAATTCTATAAAAATAATAAATATTAACTTATCACAGTCATATTGCACTTGGAAGTTTCGTTTTGAGTTATTTTTCTTTATATATGATTTAAATGTTTAATTTTCCTTTTAAATTTTTAATTTAGATTAATTTTAAGTTCTACCTAAGTATTTGGAATCACCCTAATGATCTTACATCTATAAATATAGCAATAATAATTATTCTCCAGCAGTTGCAGAGGCCTCTCCATAAGCTGACAATTCAACGTACACACAAACATAAGTGGTGAGTGAGAAACAAAAAAACTGATTCCGTTTCTGAATATACATATGTATGCATTTAGCTAAGCCACATTAAAATTTAACAGATGTTAATGTTTATCACCACTGTTAAGTATTAACATTGATCACTCTCAGTAAATTTTTTACATTAAAATATTTTACATTAAAAATCTTAACATAATGTTGCTTTGCTAAATTCATACTTTGGTATATTTACTTAATTATTTTCGTATAAAAATTAAAAAATGTTTGATCATTATTAGTGATAATTTTTTTTATTTCGATTAAAAACCCAAAACTTTAGTTAAAAAACTTAAATGTATACTTTACCAAAAACCTCCTAAATCTGGTTTTAAATTTTTTGTTAATAGCATTTTATTTCTTATTAGTTGTTTTTTTTTTTTTGATTAAGTAAAATTATTAAAAGTAAATATATGGGTAGAAAAAAAAAAAGTGAATTAATTTCAAACTTATTTTAATTGTGTTACTTGTTAAAACATTTCTAGGTTTCAAAAACCTTATTGCTTTTTTTTTTCTCTTTCGCTTATTCAACGGTTTTGTTTATCCATAGAGTAAACTTAAGAATTCTATAAGTAGATTTAAGAATTGTTTTTTTTTGAAAACATGATTAATCTTAATTTAATTATCTTTTTCTGAATAAATTGAATTTCAATATGAAATGGTAAATCTTTAATCTTTTTTCTTACGGAGTGATGTGAGGAGATTGAGTTAGGACATCGGAATTTGGGATCTTAGATGAGTTTAAGCGCCGCTAAGATCATGGTAGGGAGGGTTTTGAGGCGCGTTTCTATCCATCAACATCTAGGATAGACATTATAAAACTTTGTAAATAAATTAGGTGAAAACTTTTATTTAATAGTTGTTTAATTGATCTTAATGGGATTTTATTAACATCTTTTAATTGGTATAAAGATCAATTCTGGCCCATATCGTTTACGTATTTTTTTTCTAGGAGTCTATAATAATTATTTATGTAGCAAATTGTTACTATTGAGGACCGAAGATATCAGAGACACGATCCCCCCTCCCGACTGAAAGCTAGTGGCTTCAATGGCTCCTAATTGTCCAGGTATCTTGGGATAGAGCTCCCAATAGTCTGTAACACCTCAAGTGGTTTTTACAAACATTCGTTTAAGTGAAAATATCAACTAGAAAATTTGTTCATTACATAAATTGGCGCCCAACGTGGGGCCGAGAAATTTTAACGCTTTGTTTTTTATCCACCTAGCAGATTTTCTTGGCTCTACATCATAAACTTTTATTTTTCATTTTTTTTAGATTTCAAAAAACTTATAAAATTTTTTAAATTTGTATATTTTTCGAATTCTTCTTTTTCAAATAATATCCAGGGTTGCTTGGACTTCGAATATCTGAGAGTTTAAGGTTCGGATATTTCGACCAGCAACTTCCCAGATATCCTTTTGATATTAGATGCAGACTGTATGCAAGCTTAAAGATTTTTGTAGCGGTTTGAAATAGTTGGTTAGTTTTCTTCTTTTCATTGCAACTTAGGCATCGATATCCTGGTTTTTCCTTGGATTTACAATGTATATGCTGTGAGTCTGCATCTCATTGTCCGTTAAAATCAGTTTTTATTAGAAATAAAATCTTAAGTATATCGGTTTGTTCTTTAAAAACAGAAAAACTATCAACTTTTTGAACTCCATAGACACAATTTGTTCCCTTTTCACCTATTTTTATTCAAAGCTTTTAAATTTTTTTTACCGACTCTTTTGACTCACATCACTTAATAGTAAGAAAAGTAAATCTATATTTTGTTACAATTTTATTATCTTGGTTTGCAATTTCCTATCAATTGCTTTAATATTTCATTGAAGTATTTTGTTGTTTATCTTTTGAAAAATTTAAATAGTTATTTTTTTATTGAAATTTTAATTGTTTAAATCAGTTTTTGGTACTACTTTAATTTTTGGTTAGATTTAACTCTAACTAAATCAAAATTACATTATTTCAAAATTGCTTTAGCATATGATTTTTGAAACTGTTGTAAGATACAACATAAAAAAATTTTCTTTAATATCTTGCTATTTTTTTTTCTCTTCAATTTGGCAATAAATTTATTTGTGTTAAAATTTTAACATAAATTGGTTATTTTTTTTTTCTTTTTGATACAAAATTGAAAATAGTTAAAAAAATTTTCAAATATTTTGCTTTAAAAAAGTTTTTAAATAAATTTTCTAATAATTTTCTCTAAAATAACAATAGTTCTTTATTTTTTTCATACTTTCAACAGGTATCAATTGATTTTTACTAAAGTTTTTACACAAATTTCATTAATTTTGTTTTGATTTTTGATAAGCCATAACTTTGCTTTTAATCAATTTTTTTTTTTTTTAATTTTTAAATTTCTCAAAAATTTCCAAATTTCTTAAAGATTTTCAAAATTTTCAAATTTCATAAAAAAATTTTAAATTTCTTAAAGATTTTCAAAATTTTTAGAATTTTCACATTTCATAAAAATTTTCAAATTTCTTAAAGATTTTCAAATTTCTTAAAAATTTTCAAATTTCCTAAAAATTTTCATTTTCTGAGTTTTCATTTTTGTAATCCAATAAAATACTAATACCTTTTATTTTGTTTTTTTTTAATTTATTTTGTTTGTAATAATTAAAAAAATAAAATCTATTTTTTGTTAATTTAATTGGGTTACAAATTACTTTATATTCAAACCATTTTCGAATTTGATTATTTTTTTTTTGAAAACCTATTTATTCAAATACATTTATTTCAAACTGTCGTTTTGAAATTTTTCTATTGAACTACATATTTTTACAATTCCTAACAATTTTTTTTTATCTCGAGTTAATACTTGATTCTCTTTTGCCTGATAATTTTACCTTAAAAATCTGAGAAAACATTTGTATTTTCTTTTTGATTTTGCCTTTTTGTTTTTTTTTTTTTGATTTTTCATTTTTTTTAATAGAAAACATTTATATTTTCTTTTGATTTTTGCGTTTTCATTATTTTTTTTTGGTTTTTCCATAATTTTCAATAGTTTTTTTTTAGTAGATTTTTAACTTTAAATCAAAATAAAATCTTATATAAATTTAAATTTTTGGAATTCATTTTTTTATAAGAATTTTCGAAAATTTAATTCAAATTAGATTTTGTGTGTCATTATTCAAAATATATCAATATTTTTAAGGCTTCAATTCAGGTTTTAATCAACCTCTTCCTAATTTACAACTCTGGTTTTGGTTTAGGATAATTTTTTTTGTTTCTATATTTTTTTTTTGCAAGTTTCAATACTATGATGGAACGATCACCTCCTCCACCAACACCTTCGCAACCATCTGGCTCAAATTCGGATCAATCTTGCAAAATTTGCAATGAACGATTATCCGAAGGCCAAGATTGTTTGATTATCTCTGAATGCAATCACGCGTTTCACCGCACTTGCATTGAGAATCATCTAGCTTTGGCCTCTGATTGTCCATCATGTAAACGGCCTTGCTCCCTAGCAGAGCTTAAGAGTTTCTATATGCAGGATGTTCAAATAGTTGACAAGTCCAAGCAACCTACTCGTGGAAGACCTCGAGGTGCTATGGCAAAACAGTATAATACCAGAAGTAATGTTAGAAACTTATTTAATGAGATACTCACTCCTTCGTCTAACGTGAACAATCCTTCAAATCAAATTAATGTTATTGATGATTCTCCTCCACCGAGAAACTTAAATCAATCAAACAATATAAATTCTCCACAGACGAACAGACCAAACCAAAATCCTCGGTATGGTAATGGAAATAATTCCAGAAATATAGATTATTCTAATTTGAATACAATCATTGAGAATACTGTTACTCGATTGTTGCAAAACCTAAACTTGACTCAAAATGCTCAAAATACTTTCAATAATTCAAATTTTCATCCACCAGCTACTTCTCAAAACCCTGTTCGAAATGCCCCAAACCATTCTCAAGCTCGTCCAGCATCACGTCAAAATCATTATAATTCATCTTTTGATGAAAATTTTGCAATTCGATCTGACAAAATAACTTCGATAATCCAAAACTGGAACATCAAATTTGATGGATCCAGTAATGGAATATCTGTGGACGAATTTTTATACAGAGTGCGATGCTTGACAAGAGAAAATTTTAACAATGATTTTACGTTCATTTGTAAAAATCTACATATTTTGTTAGCTGGTCGTGCGAGAGATTGGTATTGGCGCTATCACAAACAAGTAGAAGTGGTTGTTTGGAATGAGTTCTGCGAAGCGCTCAAATACCAATACAAAGAATTTAAGTCAGGCTTTGACATACACGAAGAGATCAGAAATAGGAAAATGAAAGTTAACGAAACATTTGAGTCATATTATGAATCGGTGTGTGTTCTGTTAGATCGTCTGTCAACACCATTACCAGAATCAGAATTGGTTGAAATTCTCACTAGAAATTTACGACCGGAAATCCGGCATGAATTACTTTATGTTCCTGTTTATTCAATTGCACACTTGAGAAAACTGGTCCAAATGCGAGAAAATTTAATGGATACGGACTATTTCCGTAAAAGTGCATCAAATAAATTTAACACAAATTTTGCTCAAAGACGTCAAGTGGCAGAACTTGAATTTTCGCATGAAGAGGTTGTTACCGAATCTGAACCAGAAATTTCTGTGGACGCCATTGAACGAACTCCACAAGTTTTTAAGTGCTGGAATTGCGAGCAACCAGGTCATCACTGGGAGGATTGTTTGGAGTCTAGAAATGTGTTTTGCTATGGGTGTGGGCTGAAAAATACCTACAAGCCTCAATGCACAAATTGTGCTAACAGAAAGCTTAACGCATCAAAAAACCGGCTAGCTCAGCACAATCCCCAGAATCGGCCATAACTAAAAATCCTTTTAATAATGAAACTTTGAATCTTTTGAAAAATGAAAACTGGAATCGTTTGAATAATGAAAACTTGAACCTTGTTAATAATGAAACTAAGAATGAAAACTTTAAAAATAAAATAATACAAATTTTGAAACGTGAAAATATTGAAAATAATGATGACAATAAAATTTTTGAAAATAAAAATAAAAATTCATATACTATATTACCATATCACATAAGATTAAGAAAATACTTAGAGAAACGTAGGGAAATTTTTCAGGTATGTACCATTCATAATTTGCCTTCATCGAAACCAAAAAGGTCAACGAAAAGGTTGCGTATCTATTTCAAAAATAGAAAAATTAGCTCAAAAATTTGTCTTTCTTCTATTGTAAATAATTCTGTTGATAAACGTTTTTATGCCCCAGTGAAGTTTTTGTCCTTTTTTGAATTTGGTCTCTTGGACACAGGAGCAAATATTTCCTGTATAGGTTCGTATTTAGCTAATTTTGATTTTAAGCAATTTAAAGAATTTAGTCCCATGAAAACATTTGTTAAGACGGCTGATGGCAGCAAACAAAAAGTTTTAGGAGTTCTTTGTGTTGATGTTTCCTTTAAGGATATGACAAAGCAGTTAAAAATATTAATTATTCCTTCAATCACTCAGAGAATAATTCTAGGATTAGATTTTTGGAAGTCTTTTAACTTAGCTCCTCAGATTTTTGATAATATAGTTTGTACTTCAATTGGAGAAAGTCCCCCTAAAATAGTGTCTGAATTGCTTAGTGATAAATTGTTAGTTCCCCTAACTGTGGGCCATGACTATCACTTAACCTCTAGCCAACAACAACAGCTTTCTACTATAATAGCGCTTTTTCCTAATTTTGAGAAGCAAGGTTTAGGTCGAACCAGTTTGATTCAACATACAATAGAAGTGGGTAGCGCTAAACCTGTTAAACAGCGGTTTTATCCGGTGTCACCTGCTGTGGAGAAGTTGATGTTTAAAGAGATCGACCGGATGCTAGAGTTAGGAGTGATTGAGCCCTCGACATCACCATGGAGCTCACCGATGAGACTTGTAGTTAAGCCCAACAAAGTAAGACTATGTTTAGATGCTCGCAAACTTAATGAAGTTACCAAGAAGGACGCGTATCCTTTGCCCAATATTGAGGGAATTTTCTCCAGGTTGCCCAAAGCTAACATAATTACAAAATTGGACCTTAAGGATGCATACTGGCAAATTGGAATTTCGGAAGAAGCAAAACCACTCACGGCTTTCACTGTTCCTGGAAGGCCATTGTACCAATTTGTGGTTATGCCCTTCGGACTATGTAATGCCCCATCTACAATGTGTCGCCTCATGGACAGTCTGATACCTCCAGATCTTCGTCATACTGTGTTTGGATATCTGGATGACTTGATTATTGTATCCGAAGACTTTGGCTCTCACTTGGCAATATTAGTTCGTATAGCTGAAGAATTTAAAAAAGCAAATCTGACCCTAAATGTAGCGAAATCGAAATTTTGTGTTACAGAAGTGAATTATTTAGGATATATTATAGGAAATGGTGGCATTAAAACGGATCCAGAGAAAGTCGAATCGATTAGGAACTGGCCAACGCCTAAAAACATAAAACAAGTGCGAGGTTTTCTTGGACTTGCCGGCTGGTACCGCAGGTTCGTTGCTAACTTTTCAACCATAGTCTTCCCTATAACCGAAGTCTTATCCACAAAACGAAAATTTAGTTGGACCCCAGAGGCTCAAAAATCTTTTGAAGAAATTAAGGACCTACTAACATCTGCCCCTGTACTTGTCAATCCTGATTTTTCCAAAAAGTTCATTCTACAATGCGACGCCAGCGACTATGGCATCGGTGCTGTGTTGGTGCAGTTAGATGATGATGGTCATGAAAAGCCCATAGCTTTTATGTCAAAGAAGCTGAATTCTGCCCAACGCAACTATAGTGTCACCGAACGCGAATGCTTGGCAGCGCTAGAGGCAATAAAGAAGTTCAGATGCTATCTTGAACTTCAAGAATTTGAGGTGGTTACAGACCATTCATCGTTAATATGGCTTTTGAAACAACAGGATGTAACGGGCAGGTTAGCTAGATGGGTATGGAGACTACAAGGTTACAAATTTACGATAAGTCATCGGAAAGGAAAAGATAATGTGGTACCAGACGCGCTGTCCAGAATTTCCTTCGAAGAAGTCGCCTCTATTGAATTGCCAGAACCGGAAATAGATTTACTCTCTCCCCATTTTAAAGACCCTGATTACATTGACTTGAAAAACAAAATAAGTAATAGTCCATCCAAATATCCAGACATTAAGGTGATAGATGATTTCGTTTATATTCGAACAGCTCACTACACTGGAGATCCTGAAAAAGATAATGATTCCTGGAAACTTTGGATTCCAGAACAACTAAGACAAGGTATGATTTCTCGTTTCCATTGCTCCCCAGTTGCTGCCCATGGAGGGATGGTTAAGACCCTTGAGCTAATTCGACAAAAATTTTATTGGCCAGGACTTGTCAGAGACGTTAGGAAATTTGTAGGTTCATGCGAAACATGTAAAGAATGTAAAGCCCCGAATGTTATTTTGAAGCCCAATATGGGAAAGCAAGTTGTTACCTGCAGACCTTTTCAAAGGTTATATGTTGACATTTTAGGACCGTATCCTCGTAGCAAACAAGGCAACATAGGAATTTTTATAGTACTCGATCATGTGTCCAAATTTCATTGGTTGTGTCCATTAAAGAAGTTCACTTCAGCAGTTATTCAAAAATATCTCTTAGAACATATCTTTCACATTTATGGAGTTCCAGAGACTTTAGTAAGTGACAATGGATCACAATTCAAAGCCAACGAATTTAATAGGTTTTTAACAGAATTAGGTATTCAACACGTCTATACCGCCATTTATTCTCCCCAATCAAATGCCTCAGAGAGGGTAAATAGGTCCATTATAGCTGGCATTAGATCGTATTTAAAGAAGGATCAAACTTTGTGGGACAAAAATTTAAGTCTAATTAGTTGTGCTTTACGAAATTCGCTCCACCAAACAATTCAAGTTTCCCCATACCATGCATTGTTTGGACAAGAAATGGTAACCCATGGTAGTTCTTATACTTTATTAAGGAACCTGAATGTCCTAAATGAACCTTCTGTCAAATTAGGAAACGATGATAGACTACAACTTATCCATATTGATATTCAAAAACATATTAATCGTGCATACGAAAAGAATAAGAATCAATATAACCTACGGGCTAGACCTATTTCATATGGCGTCGGCCAAATTGTTTTTAGAAGAAACTTTGCTCAATCCAATTTTGAAAAGAAATTCAACTCTAAGCTTGCTCCAAGTTTTTTGAAGTCGAAGGTGAAAGAAAAAGTAGGCAACAATTACTACATTTTAGAAGATGAAACTGGCAAAATATTAGGGACATATCATGCAAAAGATTTGCGCACATAATCTTGCTTCCTCCTAATACTGCAGTTCATAGAACCAGTATTATGCGGTTTGTAATGCAAGATTTTTAGGATTTATAATTTTTATATTCTTTATTCAAAAATTCTTTTTTTTATATATATTTTTTTTTTCTCAACCTATGAGTTTTTTACACATATTTATTTTTTTTATTCTTAAAAAAATATCTAGTTGTTAATTTCTTGTTCGCAACATGTTTATATAAAACAAAAGAAATGTCAGCAAGGCTTTTAAAATGTTTATTTTGGACATCATTCGATTATAAACATCGGTGAACCGACTAATGTTGCTAAGCGTAGGTGCTGGACTTAGCTAAAAAGTTTATTTGCATGATTAATTAATGTACTCTCACACACACTGCCAATATGCCTTATACATTGAAATTTTTGCTTAACAACATGCATACATTCTTAAAACTAAAGTTTGATAATTACTGGAAAATGATTTTTAAGATTAACAGAATTGTTTACCAAAATATGAAGAAATTTGCTAAAGTATTTTCTTTTATTTATCTAAATGGGAAAATATTGTTTTGGCAAAAATTTTCTGTAAAGATCTTTAGTATTTTAAATCGTTCCAAAATATTTACTTCGGTTATTAAAATAGTATTTGCACTTAAATAAAGTGCCTCCAAATTTATTAGAATTTTATCTGTTTTTGACAAGTCATGGGTATTATTTGACAAGTCATGTTAAACAATCTGGTAATAATCTAGGCCTTGGTATTAAAACAGAGGTGTTATAATAGAGATAAGGCTATTACCAAATTCTTTTTCCGGTCAACTTTGCAAGCATCAACACCTTCTCATTTACAAGATCGGAAAAACTTATTTTTTTAATAGTGAGTAAAATAGTGGAAAAATTAAGTGAAAATAAAAGTATTTTATTAACTATACCCGATTAAAGCTACCGGAAATTGAAAGGTAATATTTGTCATATTTTCATATATTAAAAAATAGATATATATATTAACCAAATAAACTTAAAACTAAACAGATAATTGCGGAAAATTTATAAAATTCATTGAGTTTGGGAAAATTACGGCTAGAAGATTAGAGGATTGCTTATTCTAATAAAATTTCTACCAAAATTGCAATTTTCATCTGTGAACCTAAAATAAAATCTTTTCAAGGTAATATGTGTGCTTTTCTTAAAATGTAGATAACAATTTTTTAATCCGATTTCCTTTAAAAAATAGATAATTTTGTCGAAAACGGTAATAGAGTGATAGTTTTGGGAAATTGGTGCCGAAAACAATATTTTCATACCAACAATTATTTAATTTGTGATATTTATCTTCACATATCAAACTATTAAAACAATATAGCAAAAAGGTAATTTTGTATATAAATAAAAAATCATAATATCATTTTTTTAATAAAACTCATTAATTTTTCTAATAGGCTTATCCCCAATTATATTTTGTTGGTGGTGGACTCATATAGTGAGCCACTACTGTACTTTTTATTCTCTATTTGGCACATATTGATGTACAAACGTATGTTACATCGACCGTCAGCGTTAAGAATAATCTAGCTTTATGAAATATTGCTAGTGATATATGTCTGATTGTGTATCAGGTACTTGCAAATTCTCCCGAGAAGAAGAAGAAGCAAGAGAGCCGAGAGAGTTTAATGGTTAAAACATCATTTTATTAAAAAAATTCGGATTGAAAGCATGTAAAAAGTTAAATTAATTTTTTTAATGTGTTTTAAATTAAAATAATTGGGAAAAATTAAATATTTACCCCAAAATTGTTAACATCACCTAAAGTCCTAAAGTGCCAGACAGAAAATTAAGTAACATATACTAAAAACTTGCTAAGAAAACGCAAATTAGCCGAAGTTTCAAGAAGCAGTTTTATAGTGGAAAAATTTCGACACGCAGAGAAGTCATTTATATAAAATTAAATGGTTTAATTTTACGTAACTATTGTTTGGATTAAATTGTGGAAAAAATAACTTAATATTAAGCTTCTTAGTGCAAGTGAAAATGTAGAAATTTTACAAAAAAACTTTATATAATTTTGATCTAAAAATTTCGTCAAAATTTGCTAAAAATTTCATTAAATCAGTGATAAAAATTTGCATAAATTGAATTTATAATTTGCTATAGAATTTAAAACCGAAAAGAAAAATTTTCAAAAGAAAAATTTTCAAAAGAAAAACAAACAAAAATTTCCAAAAAATTGCTAAAAAGAATAATAAAAAAATAATTGCTAAAATTCTTAAATAACCCGGTGTTTGAAATTGATTAGGGTATTCCTAATAACTAATTTCAAAATATACAAAAAAAATCTTTATACTAGAAAAAATCTTAAATTCTATAAAAATAATAAATATTAACTTATCACAGTCATATTGCACTTGGAAGTTTCGTTTTGAGTTATTTTTCTTTATATATGATTTAAATGTTTAATTTTCCTTTTAAATTTTTAATTTAGATTAATTTTAAGTTCTACCTAAGTATTTGGAATCACCCTAATGATCTTACATCTATAAATATAGCAATAATAATTATTCTCCAGCAGTTGCAGAGGCCTCTCCATAAGCTGACAATTCAACGTACACACAAACATAAGTGGTGAGTGAGAAACAAAAAAACTGATTCCGTTTCTGAATATACATATGTATGCATTTAGCTAAGCCACATTAAAATTTAACAGATGTTAATGTTTATCACCACTGTTAAGTATTAACATTGATCACTCTCAGTAAATTTTTTACATTAAAATATTTTACATTAAAAATCTTAACATAATGTTGCTTTGCTAAATTCATACTTTGGTATATTTACTTAATTATTTTCGTATAAAAATTAAAAAATGTTTGATCATTATTAGTGATAATTTTTTTTATTTCGATTAAAAACCCAAAACTTTAGTTAAAAAACTTAAATGTATACTTTACCAAAAACCTCCTAAATCTGGTTTTAAATTTTTTGTTAATAGCATTTTATTTCTTATTAGTTGTTTTTTTTTTTTTGATTAAGTAAAATTATTAAAAGTAAATATATGGGTAGAAAAAAAAAAAGTGAATTAATTTCAAACTTATTTTAATTGTGTTACTTGTTAAAACATTTCTAGGTTTCAAAAACCTTATTGCTTTTTTTTTTCTCTTTCGCTTATTCAACGGTTTTGTTTATCCATAGAGTAAACTTAAGAATTCTATAAGTAGATTTAAGAATTGTTTTTTTTTGAAAACATGATTAATCTTAATTTAATTATCTTTTTCTGAATAAATTGAATTTCAATATGAAATGGTAAATCTTTAATCTTTTTTCTTACGGAGTGATGTGAGGAGATTGAGTTAGGACATCGGAATTTGGGATCTTAGATGAGTTTAAGCGCCGCTAAGATCATGGTAGGGAGGGTTTTGAGGCGCGTTTCTATCCATCAACATCTAGGATAGACATTATAAAACTTTGTAAATAAATTAGGTGAAAACTTTTATTTAATAGTTGTTTAATTGATCTTAATGGGATTTTATTAACATCTTTTAATTGGTATAAAGATCAATTCTGGCCCATATCGTTTACGTATTTTTTTTCTAGGAGTCTATAATAATTATTTATGTAGCAAATTGTTACTATTGAGGACCGAAGATATCAGAGACACGATCCCCCCTCCCGACTGAAAGCTAGTGGCTTCAATGGCTCCTAATTGTCCAGGTATCTTGGGATAGAGCTCCCAATAGTCTGTAACACCTCAAGTGGTTTTTACAAACATTCGTTTAAGTGAAAATATCAACTAGAAAATTTGTTCATTACATAGCTATTATAGTTAACGAGAAAATCGACTTTAAAGTTTTTCATAAAAAAATTTAAAAAAAAAAAAATTTTTTTTGAGTGATCACAGGATTTCGTTATTCGTTAAAAAAATTTAAAAAAAAAAAATTTTTTTTGAGTGATCACAGGATTTCGTTATTTTTGCTGTAGCTATTATAGTTAACGAGAAAATCGACTTTAAAGTTTTTCATAAAAAAATTTCCAAAAAAAATTTTTTTTTGAGTGATCACAGGATTTCGTTATTCGTTAAAAAAATTTAAAAAAAAAAAATTTTTTTTGAGTGATCACAGGATTTCGTTATTTTTGCTGTAGCTATTATATACTTTAAAGTTTTTCATAAAAAAATTTCAAAAAAAAAATTTTTTTTGAGTGATCACAGGATTTCGTTATTTTTGCTGTAGCTATTATAGTTAACGAGAAAATCGACTTTAAAGTTTTTCATAAAAAAATTTCCAAAAAAAATTTTTTTTTGAGTGATCACAGGATTTCGTTATTCGTTAAAAAAATTAAAAAAAAAAAAAATTTTTTTTGAGTGATCACAGGATTTCGTTATTTTTGCTGTAGCTATTATAGTTAACGAGAAAATCGACTTTAAAGTTTTTCATAAAAAAATTTCCAAAAAAAATTTTTTTTTAATGATCACAGGATTTCGTTATTTTTGCTGTAGCTATTATAGTTAACGAGAAAATCGACTTTAAAGTTTTTCATAAAAAAATTTCCAAAAAAAATTTTTTTTTGAGTGATTACAGGATTTCGTTATTTTTACTGTAGCTATTATAGTTAACGAGAAAATCGACTTTAAAGTTTTTCATAAAAAAATTTCCAAAAAAAATTTTTTTTTGAGTGATCACAGGATTTCGTTATTTTTGCTGTAGCTATTATAGTTAACGAGAAAATCGACTTTAAAGTTTTTATAAAAAAAATAAAAAAAAAAAATTTTTTTTTGAGTGATCACAGGATTTCGTTATTTTTGCTGTAGCTATTATAGTTAACGAGAAAATCGACTTTAAAGTTTTTCATAAAAAAATTTCCAAAAAAAAATTTTTTTGAGTGATCACAGGATTTCGTTATTTTTGCTGTAGCTATTATAGTTAACGAGAAAATCGACTTTAAAGTTTTTCATAAAAAAATTTCCAAAAAAAATTTTTTTTTGAGTGATCACAGGATTTCGTTATTTTTGCTGTAGCTATTATAGTTAACGAGAAAATCGACTTTAAAGTTTTTCATAAAAAAATTTCCAAAAAAATTTTTTTTTGAGTGATCACAGGATTTCGTTATTTTTGCTGTAGCTATTATAGTTAACGAGAAAATCGACTTTAAAGTTTTTCATAAAAAAATTTAAAAAAAAAAAATTTTTTTTGAGTGATCACAGGATTTCGTTATTTTTGCTGTAGCTATTATAGTTAACGAGAAAATCGACTTTAAAGTTTTTCATAAAAAAATTAAAAAAAAAATTTTTTTTTGAGTGATCACAGGATTTCGTTATTTTTGCTGTAGCTATTATAGTTAACGAGAAAATCGACTTTAAAGTTTTTCATAAAAAAATTTAAAAAAAAAAATTTTTTTGAGTGATCACAGGATTTCGTTATTTTTGCTGTAGCTATTATAGTTAACGAGAAAATCGACTTTAAAGTTTTTCATAAAAAAATTTCAAAAAAAAAAATTTTTTTGAGTGATCACAGGATTTCGTTATTTTTGCTGTAGCTATTATAGTTAACGAGAAAATCGACTTTAAAGTTTTTCATAAAAAAATTTAAAAAAAAAAAAATTTTTTTTGAGTGATCACAGGATTTCGTTATTTTTGCTGTAGCTATTATAGTTAACGAGAAAATCGACTTTAAAGTTTTTCATAAAAAAATTTCCAAAAAAAATTTTTTTTTGAGTGATCACAGGATTTCGTTATTCGTTAAAAAAATTTAAAAAAAAAAAATTTTTTTTGAGTGATCACAGGATTTCGTTATTTTTGCTGTAGCTATTATAGTTAACGAGAAAATCGACTTTAAAGTTTTTCATAAAAAAATTTCCAAAAAAAATTTTTTTTTAATGATCACAGGATTTCGTTATTTTTGCTGTAGCTATTATAGTTAACGAGAAAATCGACTTTAAAGTTTTTCATAAAAAAATTTCCAAAAAAAATTTTTTTTTGAGTGATTACAGGATTTCGTTATTTTTACTGTAGCTATTATAGTTAACGAGAAAATCGACTTTAAAGTTTTTCATAAAAAAATTTCCAAAAAAAATTTTTTTTTGAGTGATCACAGGATTTCGTTATTTTTGCTGTAGCTATTATAGTTAACGAGAAAATCGACTTTAAAGTTTTTATAAAAAAATTTCCAAAAAAAATTTTTTTTTGAGTGATCACAGGATTTCGTTATTTTTGCTGTAGCTATTATAGTTAACGAGAAAATCGACTTTAAAGTTTTTCATAAAAAAATTTCCAAAAAAATTTTTTTTTGAGTGATCACAGGATTTCGTTATTTTTGCTGTAGCTATTATAGTTAACGAGAAAATCGACTTTAAAGTTTTTCATAAAAAAATTTAAAAAAAAAAAATTTTTTTTGAGTGATCACAGGATTTCGTTATTTTTGCTGTAGCTATTATAGTTAACGAGAAAATCGACTTTAAAGTTTTTCATAAAAAAATTAAAAAAAAAAAAATTTTTTTTGAGTGATCACAGGATTTCGTTATTTTTGCTGTAGCTATTATAGTTAACGAGAAAATCGACTTTAAAGTTTTTATAAAAAAATTTCCAAAAAAAATTTTTTTTTGAGTGATCACAGGATTTCGTTATTTTTGCTGTAGCTATTATAGTTAACGAGAAAATCGACTTTAAAGTTTTTCATAAAAAAATTTCCAAAAAAAATTTTTTTTTGAGTGATCACAGGATTTCGTTATTTTTGCTGTAGCTATTATAGTTAACGAGAAAATCGACTTTAAAGTTTTTCATAAAAAAATTTCCAAAAAAATTTTTTTTTGAGTGATCACAGGATTTCGTTATTTTTGCTGTAGCTATTATAGTTAACGAGAAAATCGACTTTAAAGTTTTTCATAAAAAAATTTAAAAAAAAAAAATTTTTTTTGAGTGATCACAGGATTTCGTTATTTTTGCTGTAGCTATTATAGTTAACGAGAAAATCGACTTTAAAGTTTTTCATAAAAAAATTTAAAAAAAAAAAATTTTTTTTGAGTGATCACAGGATTTCGTTATTTTTGCTGTAGCTATTATAGTTAACGAGAAAATCGACTTTAAAGTTTTTCATAAAAAAATTTCAAAAAAAAAAATTTTTTTGAGTGATCACAGGATTTCGTTATTTTTGCTGTAGCTATTATAGTTAACGAGAAAATCGACTTTAAAGTTTTTCATAAAAAAATTTAAAAAAAAAAAAATTTTTTTGAGTGATCACAGGATTTCGTTATTTTTGCTGTAGCTATTATAGTTAACGAGAAAATCGACTTTAAAGTTTTTCATAAAAAAATTTCCAAAAAAAATTTTTTTTTGAGTGATCACAGGATTTCGTTATTCGTTAAAAAAATTTAAAAAAAAAAAAATTTTTTTGAGTGATCACAGGATTTCGTTATTTTTGCTGTAGCTATTATATACTTTAAAGTTTTTCATAAAAAAATTTCAAAAAAAAAAATTTTTTTGAGTGATCACAGGATTTCGTTATTTTTGCTGTAGCTATTATAGTTAACGAGAAAATCGACTTTAAAGTTTTTCATAAAAAAATTTAAAAAAAAAAAAATTTTTTTTTGAGTGATCACAGGATTTCGTTATTTTTGCTGTAGCTATTATAGTTAACGAGAAAATCGACTTTAAAGTTTTTCATAAAAAAATTTCCAAAATAAATTTTTTTTTGAGTGATCACAGGATTTCGTTATTCGTTAAAAAAATTAAAAAAAAAAAATTTTTTTTTGAGTGATCACAGGATTTCGTTATTTTTGCTGTAGCTATTATAGTTAACGAGAAAATCGACTTTAAAGTTTTTCATAAAAAAATTTCCAAAAAAATTTTTTTTTTGAGTGATCACAGGATTTCGTTATTTTTGCTGTAGCTATTATAGTTAACGAGAAAATCGACTTTAAAGTTTTTCATAAAAAAATTTCCAAAAAAATTTTTTTTTTGAGTGATCACAGGATTTCGTTATTTTTGCTGTAGCTATTATAGTTAACGAGAAAATCGACTTTAAAGTTTTTATAAAAAAATTTCCAAAAAAAATTTTTTTTTGAGTGATCACAGGATTTCGTTATTTTTGCTGTAGCTATTATAGTTAACGAGAAAATCGACTTTAAAGTTTTTCATAAAAAAATTTCCAAAAAAAATTTTTTTTTGAGTGATCACAGGATTTCGTTATTTTTGCTGTAGCTATTATAGTTAACGAGAAAATCGACTTTAAAAAAATTTTTTTTTGAGTGATCACAGGATTTCGTTATTTTTACTGTAGCTATTATAGTTAACGAGAAAATCGACTTTAAAGTTTTTCATAAAAAAATTTCCAAAAAAAATTTTTTTTTGAGTGATCACAGGATTTCGTTATTTTTGCTGTAGCTATTATAGTTAACGAGAAAATCGACTTTAAAGATTTTCACAAAAAAAAAAAAAAATTATTTTGAGTGATCACAGGATTTCGTTATTTTTGCTGTAGCTATTATAGTTAACGAGAAAATCGACTTTAAAGTTTTTCATAAAAAAATTTCCAAAAAAAATTTTTTTTTGAGTGATCACAGGATTTCGTTATTTTTACTGTAGCTATTATAGTTAACGAGAAAATCGACTTTAAAGTTTTTCATAAAAAAATTTCCAAAAAAAATTTTTTTTTGAGTGATCACAGGATTTCGTTATTTTTGCTGTAGCTATTATAGTTAACGAGAAAATCGACTTTAAAGTTTTTCATAAAAAAATTTCCAAAAAAAATTTTTTTTTGAGTGATCACAGGATTTCGTTATTTTTACTGTAGCTATTATAGTTAACGAGAAAATCGACTTTAAAGTTTTTCATAAAAAAATTTCCAAAAAAAATTTTTTTTTGAGTGATCACAGGATTTCGTTATTTTTGCTGTAGCTATTATAGTTAACGAGAAAATCGACTTTAAAGTTTTTCATAAAAAAATTTCAAAAAAAAAAATTTTTTTGAGTGATCACAGGATTTCGTTATTTTTGCTGTAGCTATTATAGTTAACGAGAAAATCGACTTTAAAGTTTTTCATAAAAAAATTTAAAAAAAAAAATTTTTTTTTGAGTGATCACAGGATTTCGTTATTTTTGCTGTAGCTATTATAGTTAACGAGAAAATCGACTTTAAAGTTTTTCATAAAAAAATTTCCAAAAAAAATTTTTTTTTGAGTGATCACAGGATTTCGTTATTTTTGCTGTAGCTATTATAGTTAACGAGAAAATCGACTTTAAAGTTTTTCATAAAAAAATTTCAAAAAAAAAATTTTTTTGAGTGATCACAGGATTTCGTTATTTTTGCTGTAGCTATTATAGTTAACGAGAAAATCGACTTTAAAGTTTTTCATAAAAAAAATTAAAAAAAAAAATTTTTTTTGAGTGATCACAGGATTTCGTTATTTTTGCTGTAGCTATTATAGTTAACGAGAAAATCGACATTAAAGTTTTTCATAAAAAAATTTCCAAAAAAAATTTTTTTTGAGTGATCACAGGATTTCGTTATTTTTGCTGTAGCTATTATAGTTAACGAGAAAATCGACTTTAAAGTTTTTCATAAAAAAATTTCCAAAAAAAATTTTTTTTTTAATGATCACAGGATTTCGTTATTTTTGCTGTAGCTATTATAGTTAACGAGAAAATCGACTTTAAAGTTTTTCATAAAAAAATTTCCAAAAAAAATTTTTTTTTGAGTGATCACAGGATTTCGTTATTTTTGCTGTAGCTATTATAGTTAACGAGAAAATCGACTTTAAAGTTTTTCATAAAAAAATTTCCAAAAAAAATTTTCGACTTTAAAGTTTTTCATAAAAAAATTTCAAAAAAAAAAAATTTTTTGAGTGATCACTGGATTTCGTTATTTTTGCTGTAGCTATTATAGTTAACGAGAAAATCGACTTTAAAGTTTTTCATAAAAAAATTAAAAAAAAAAAATTTTTTTTGAGTGATCACAGGATTTCGTTATTTTTGCTGTAGCTATTATAGTTAACGAGAAAATCGACTTTAAAGTTTTTCATAAAAAAATTTCCAAAAAAAATTTTTTTTTGAGTGATCACAGGATTTCGTTATTTTTGCTGTAGCTATTATAGTTAACGAGAAAATCGACTTTAAAGTTTTTCATAAAAAAATTTCCAAAAAAAATTTTTTTTTTAATGATCACAGGATTTCGTTATTTTTGCTGTAGCTATTATAGTTAACGAGAAAATCGACTTTAAAGTTTTTCATAAAAAAATTTCCAAAAAAAATTTTTTTTTGAGTGATCACAGGATTTCGTTATTTTTACTGTAGCTATTATAGTTAACGAGAAAATCGACTTTAAAGTGATCACAGGATTTCGTTATTTTTGCTGTAGCTATTATAGTTAACGAGAAAATCGACTTTAAAGTTTTTCATAAAAAAATTTCCAAAAAAAATTTTTTTTTTAATGATCACAGGATTTCGTTATTTTTGCTGTAGCTATTATAGTTAACGAGAAAATCGACTTTAAAGTTTTTCATAAAAAAATTTCCAAAAAAAATTTTTTTTTGAGTGATCACAGGATTTCGTTATTTTTGCTGTAGCTATTATAGTTAACGAGAAAATCGACTTTAAAGTTTTTCATAAAAAAATTTCCAAAAAAAATTTTTTTTTTAATGATCACAGGATTTCGTTATTTTTGCTGTAGCTATTATAGTTAACGAGAAAATCGACTTTAAAGTTTTTCATAAAAAAATTTCCAAAAAAAATTTTTTTTTGAGTGATCACAGGATTTCGTTATTTTTGCTGTAGCTATTATAGTTAACGAGAAAATCGACTTTAAAGATCGATATTTATATATATATAATTATATAATTTCGTTATTTTTGCTGTAGCTATTATAGTTAACGAGAAAATCGACTTTAAAGTTTTTCATAAAAAAATTTAAAAAAGAAAAATTTTTTTTGAGTGATCACAGGATTTCGTTATTTTTGCTGTAGCTATTATAGTTAACGAGAAAATCGACTTTAAAGTTTTTCATAAAAAAATTTAAAAAAAAAAATTTTTTTTTGAGTGATCACAGGATTTCGTTATTTTTGCTGTAGCTATTATAGTTAACGAGAAAATCGACTTTAAAGTTTTTCATAAAAAAATTTCCAAAAAAAATTTTTTTTTGAGTGATCACAGGATTTCGTTATTTTTGCTGTAGCTATTATAGTTAACGAGAAAATCGACTTTAAAGTTTTTCATAAAAAAATTTCAAAAAAAAAAATTTTTTTGAGTGATCACAGGATTTCGTTATTTTTGCTGTAGCTATTATAGTTAACGAGAAAATCGACTTTAAAGTTTTTCATAAAAAAATTTAAAAAAAAAAATTTTTTTTTGAGTGATCACAGGATTTCGTTATTTTTGCTGTAGCTATTATAGTTAACGAGAAAATCGACTTTAAAGTTTTTCATAAAAAAATTTCCAAAAAAAATTTTTTTTTGAGTGATCACAGGATTTCGTTATTTTTGCTGTAGCTATTATAGTTAACGAGAAAATCGACTTTAAAGTTTTCATAAAAAAATTTCAAAAAAAAAAATTTTTTTGAGTGATCACAGGATTTCGTTATTTTTGCTGTAGCTATTATAGTTAACGAGAAAATCGACTTTAAAGTTTTTCATAAAAAAATTAAAAAAAAAAAATTTTTTTTGAGTGATCACAGGATTTCGTTATTTTTGCTGTAGCTATTATAGTTAACGAGAAAATCGACTTTAAAGTTTTTCATAAAAAAATTTCCAAAAAAAATTTTTTTTTGAGTGATCACAGGATTTCGTTATTTTTGCTGTAGCTATTATAGTTAACGAGAAAATCGACTTTAAAGATTTTCACAAAAAAATTTAAAAAAAAATTTTTTTTGAGTGATCACAGGATTTCGTTATTTTTGCTGTAGCTATTATAGTTAACGAGAAAATCGACTTTAAAGTTTTTCATAAAAAAATTTAAAAAAAAAATTTTTTTTTGAGTGATCACAGGATTTCGTTATTTTTGCTGTAGCTATTATAGTTAACGAGAAAATCGACTTTAAAGTTTTTCATAAAAAAATTTAAAAAAAAAAATTTTTTTTTGAGTGATCACAGGATTTCGTTATTTTTGCTGTAGCTATTATAGTTAACGAGAAAATCGACTTTAAAGTTTTTCATAAAAAAATTTCCAAAAAAAATTTTTTTTTGAGTGATCACAGGATTTCGTTATTTTTGCTGTAGCTATTATAGTTAACGAGAAAATCGACTTTAAAGTTTTTCATAAAAAAATTTCCAAAAAAAATTTTTTTTTGAGTGATCACAGGATTTCGTTATTTTTGCTGTAGCTATTATAGTTAACGAGAAAATCGACTTTAAAGTTTTTCATAAAAAAATTAAAAAAAAAAAATTTTTTTTGAGTGATCACAGGATTTCGTTATTTTTGCTGTAGCTATTATAGTTAACGAGAAAATCGACTTTAAAGTTTTTCATAAAAAAATTTCCAAAAAAAATTTTTTTTTGAGTGATCACAGGATTTCGTTATTTTTGCTGTAGCTATTATAGTTAACGAGAAAATCGACTTTAAAAATTTTCACAAAAAAATTTAAAAAAAAATTTTTTTTGAGTGATCACAGGATTTCGTTATTTTTGCTGTAGCTATTATAGTTAACGAGAAAATCGACTTTAAAGTTTTTCATAAAAAAATTTAAAAAAAAAATTTTTTTTTGAGTGATCACAGGATTTCGTTATTTTTGCTGTAGCTATTATAGTTAACGAGAAAATCGACTTTAAAGTTTTTCATAAAAAAATTTCAAAAAAAAAAAAATTTTTTTGAGTGATCACAGGATTTCGTTATTTTTGCTGTAGCTATTATAGTTAACGAGAAAATCGACTTTAAAGTTTTTCATAAAAAAAATTAAAAAAAAAAAATTTTTTTTGAGTGATCACAGGATTTCGTTATTTTTGCTGTAGCTATTATAGTTAACGAGAAAATCGACTTTAAAGTTTTTCATAAAAAAATTTCCAAAAAAAATTTTTTTTTGAGTGATCACAGGATTTCGTTATTTTTGCTGTAGCTATTATAGTTAACGAGAAAATCGACTTTAAAGTTTTTCATAAAAAAATTTCCAAAAAAAATTTTTTTTTTAATGATCACAGGATTTCGTTATTTTTGCTGTAGCTATTATAGTTAACGAGAAAATCGACTTTAAAGTTTTTCATAAAAAAATTTCCAAAAAAAATTTTTTTTTGAGTGATCACAGGATTTCGTTATTTTTGCTGTAGCTATTATAGTTAACGAGAAAATCGACTTTAAAGATTTTCACAAAAAAATTAAAAAAAAAAAATTATTTTGAGTGATCACAGGATTTCGTTATTTTTGCTGTAGCTATTATAGTTAACGAGAAAATCGACTTTAAAGTTTTTCATAAAAAAATTTCCAAAAAAAATTTTTTTTTGAGTGATCACAGGATTTCGTTATTTTTGCTGTAGCTATTATAGTTAACGAGAAAATCGACTTTAAAGTTTTTCATAAAAAAATTTCCAAAAAAAATTTTTTTTTAATGATCACAGGATTTCGTTATTTTTGCTGTAGCTATTATAGTTAACGAGAAAATCGACTTTAAAGTTTTTCATAAAAAAATTTCCAAAAAAAATTTTTTTTTGAGTGATCACAGGATTTCGTTATTTTTGCTGTAGCTATTATAGTTAACGAGAAAATCGACTTTAAAGATTTTCACAAAAAAATTAAAAAAAAAAAAATTATTTTGAGTGATCACAGGATTTCGTTATTTTTGCTGTAGCTATTATAGTTAACGAGAAAATCGACTTTAAAGTTTTTCATAAAAAAATTTCCAAAAAAAAATTTTTTTTGAGTGATCACAGGATTTCGTTATTTTTGCTGTAGCTATTATAGTTAACGAGAAAATCGACTTTAAAGTTTTTCATAAAAAAATTTCCAAAAAAAAAATTTTTTTGAGTGATCACAGGATTTCGTTATTTTTGCTGTAGCTATTATAGTTAACGAGAAAATCGACTTTAAAGTTTTTCATAAAAAAATTTCCAAAAAAAATTTTTTTTTGAGTGATCACAGGATTTCGTTATTTTTGCTGTAGCTATTATAGTTAACGAGAAAATCGACTTTAAAGATTTTCACAAAAAAATTAAAAAAAAAAAATTATTTTGAGTGATCACAGGATTTCGTTATTTTTGCTGTAGCTATTATAGTTAACGAGAAAATCGACTTTAAAGTTTTTCATAAAAAAATTTCCAAAAAAAATTTTTTTTTGAGTGATCACAGGATTTCGTTATTTTTGCTGTAGCTATTATAGTTAACGAGAAAATCGACTTTAAAGTTTTTCATAAAAAAATTTCCAAAAAAAAATTTTTTTTTGAGTGATCACAGGATTTCGTTATTTTTGCTGTAGCTATTATAGTTAACGAGAAAATCGACTTTAAAGTTTTTCATAAAAAAATTTCCAAAAAAAATTTTTTTTTGAGTGATCACAGGATTTCGTTATTTTTGCTGTAGCTATTATAGTTAACGAGAAAATCGACTTTAAAGTTTTTCATAAAAAAATTTCCAAAAAAAATTTTTTTTTGAGTGATCACAGGATTTCGTTATTTTTGCTGTAGCTATTATAGTTAACGAGAAAATCGACTTTAAAGTTTTTCATAAAAAAATTTAAAAAAAAAAATTTTTTTTTGAGTGATCACAGGATTTCGTTATTTTTGCTGTAGCTATTATAGTTAACGAGAAAATCGACTTTAAAGTTTTTCATAAAAAAATTTCCAAAAAAAATTTTTTTTTGAGTGATCACAGGATTTCGTTATTTTTGCTGTAGCTATTATAGTTAACGAGAAAATCGACTTTAAAGTTTTTCATAAAAAAATTTCAAAAAAAAAAATTTTAAAGTTTAAAGTTTTTCATAAAAAAATTTCAAAAAAAAAAATTTTTTTGAGTGATCACAGGATTTCGTTATTTTTGCTGTAGCTATTATAGTTAACGAGAAAATCGACTTTAAAGTTTTTCATAAAAAAATTTCCAAAAAAAATTTTTTTTTGAGTGATCACAGGATTTCGTTATTTTTGCTGTAGCTATTATAGTTAACGAGAAAATCGACTTTAAAGTTTTTCATAAAAAAATTTCCAAAAAAAATTTTTTTTTTAATGATCACAGGATTTCGTTATTTTTGCTGTAGCTATTATAGTTAACGAGAAAATCGACTTTAAAGTTTTTCATAAAAAAATTTCCAAAAAAAATTTTTTTTTGAGTGATCACAGGATTTCGTTATTTTTACTGTAGCTATTATAGTTAACGAGAAAATCGACTTTAAAGTTTTTCATAAAAAAATTTCCAAAAAAAATTTTTTTTTGAGTGATCACAGGATTTCGTTATTTTTGCTGTAGCTATTATAGTTAACGAGAAAATCGACTTTAAAGTTTTTCATAAAAAAATTTCCAAAAAAAATTTTTTTTTTAATGATCACAGGATTTCGTTATTTTTGCTGTAGCTATTATAGTTAACGAGAAAATCGACTTTAAAGTTTTTCATAAAAAAATTTCCAAAAAAAATTTTTTTTTGAGTGATCACAGGATTTCGTTATTTTTGCTGTAGCTATTATAGTTAACGAGAAAATCGACTTTAAAGTTTTTCATAAAAAAATTTCCAAAAAAAATTTTTTTTTTAATGATCACAGGATTTCGTTATTTTTGCTGTAGCTATTATAGTTAACGAGAAAATCGACTTTAAAGTTTTTCATAAAAAAATTTCCAAAAAAAATTTTTTTTTGAGTGATCACAGGATTTCGTTATTTTTGCTGTAGCTATTATAGTTAACGAGAAAATCGACTTTAAAGTTTTTCATAAAAAAATTTCCAAAAAAAATTTTTTTTTTAATGATAACAGGATTTCGTTATTTTTGCTGTAGCTATTATAGTTAACGAGAAAATCGACTTTAAAGTTTTTCATAAAAAAATTTCCAAAAAAAATTTTTTTTTGAGTGATCACAGGATTTCGTTATTTTTGCTGTAGCTATTATAGTTAACGAGAAAATCGACTTTAAAGATTTTCACAAAAAAATTTAAAAAAAAATTTTTTTTGAGTGATCACAGGATTTCGTTATTTTTGCTGTAGCTATTATAGTTAACGAGAAAATCGACTTTAAAGTTTTTCATAAAAAAATTTAAAAAAAAAATTTTTTTTTGAGTGATCACAGGATTTCGTTATTTTTGCTGTAGCTATTATAGTTAACGAGAAAATCGACTTTAAAGTTTTTCATAAAAAAATTTCAAAAAAAAAAATTTTTTTTGAGTGATCACAGGATTTCGTTATTTTTGCTGTAGCTATTATAGTTAACGAGAAAATCGACTTTAAAGTTTTTCATAAAAAAATTTAAAAAAAAAAAATTTTTTTTGAGTGATCACAGGATTTCGTTATTTTTGCTGTAGCTATTATAGTTAACGAGAAAATCGACTTTAAAGTTTTTCATAAAAAAATTTCCAAAAAAAATTTTTTTTTGAGTGATCACAGGATTTCGTTATTTTTGCTGTAGCTATTATAGTTAACGAGAAAATCGACTTTAAAGTTTTTCATAAAAAAATTTCCAAAAAAAATTTTTTTTTTAATGATCACAGGATTTCGTTATTTTTGCTGTAGCTATTATAGTTAACGAGAAAATCGACTTTAAAGTTTTTCATAAAAAAATTTCCAAAAAAAATTTTTTTTTTAATGATCACAGGATTTCGTTATTTTTGCTGTAGCTATTATAGTTAACGAGAAAATCGACTTTAAAGTTTTTCATAAAAAAATTTCCAAAAAAAATTTTTTTTTGAGTGATCACAGGATTTCGTTATTTTTGCTGTAGCTATTATAGTTAACGAGAAAATCGACTTTAAAGATTTTCACAAAAAAATTAAAAAAAAAAATTATTTTGAGTGATCACAGGATTTCGTTATTTTTGCTGTAGCTATTATAGTTAACGAGAAAATCGACTTTAAAGTTTTTCATAAAAAAATTTCCAAAAAAAAATTTTTTTTGAGTGATCACAGGATTTCGTTATTTTTGCTGTAGCTATTATAGTTAACGAGAAAATCGACTTTAAAGTTTTTCATAAAAAAATTTCCAAAAAAAAATTTTTTTTGAGTGATCACAGGATTTCGTTATTTTTGCTGTAGCTATTATAGTTAACGAGAAAATCGACTTTAAAGTTTTTCATAAAAAAATTTCCAAAAAAAATTTTTTTTTGAGTGATCACAGGATTTCGTTATTTTTGCTGTAGCTATTATAGTTAACGAGAAAATCGACTTTAAAGTTTTTCATAAAAAAATTTCCAAAAAAATTTTTTTTTGAGTGATCACAGGATTTCGTTATTTTTGCTGTAGCTATTATAGTTAACGAGAAAATCGACTTTAAAGATTTTCACAAAAAAATTAAAAAAAAAAATTATTTTGAGTGATCACAGGATTTCGTTATTTTTGCTGTAGCTATTATAGTTAACGAGAAAATCGACTTTAAAGTTTTTCATAAAAAAATTTCCAAAAAAAATTTTTTTTTGAGTGATCACAGGATTTCGTTATTTTTGCTGTAGCTATTATAGTTAACGAGAAAATCGACTTTAAAGTTTTTCATAAAAAAATTTCCAAAAAAAAATTTTTTTTTGAGTGATCACAGGATTTCGTTATTTTTGCTGTAGCTATTATAGTTAACGAGAAAATCGACTTTAAAGTTTTTCATAAAAAAATTTCCAAAAAAATTTTTTTTTGAGTGATCACAGGATTTCGTTATTTTTGCTGTAGCTATTATAGTTAACGAGAAAATCGACTTTAAAGTTTTTCATAAAAAAATTTCCAAAAAAAATTTTTTTTTGAGTGATCACAGGATTTCGTTATTTTTGCTGTAGCTATTATAGTTAACGAGAAAATCGACTTTAAGTTTTTCATAAAAAAATTTCCAAAAAAAAATTTTTTTTGTGTGATCACAGGATTTCGTTATTTTTGCTGTAGCTATTATAGTTAACGAGAAAATCGACTTTAAAGTTTTTCATAAAAAAATTAAAAAAAAAAATTTTTTTTTGAGTGATCACAGGATTTCGTTATTTTTGCTGTAGCTATTATAGTTAACGAGAAAATCGACTTTAAAGATTTTCACAAAAAAATTAAAAAAAAAAAATTATTTTGAGTGATCACAGGATTTCGTTATTTTCGCTGTAGCTATTATAGTTAACGAGAAAATCGACTTTAAAGATTTTCACAAAAAAATTAAAAAAAAATTTTTTTTTGAGTGATCACAGGATTTCGTTATTTTTGCTGTAGCTATTATAGTTAACGAGAAAATCGACTTTAAAGTTTTTCATAAAAAAATTTCCAAAAAAAATTTTTTTTTGAGTGATCACAGGATTTCGTTATTTTTGCTGTAGCTATTGTAGTTAACGAGAAAATCGACTTTAAAGTTTTTCATAAAAAAATTTCCAAAAAAAAATTTTTTTTTTAGTGATCACAGGATTTCGTTATTTTTGCTGTAGCTATTATAGTTAACGAGAAAATCGACTTTAAAGTTTTTTTCAAAAAAAAAATTTTTTTTTGAGTGATCGCAGGATTTTGTTATTTTTGCTGTAGCTATTATAGTTAACGAGAAAATCGACTTTAAAGATTTTCATAAAAAAATTTAAAAAAAAAAAAATTTTTTTTTGAGTGATCACAGGATTTCGTTATTTTTGCTGTAGCTATTATAGTTAACGAGAAAATCGACTTTAAAGTTTTTCATAAAAAAATTTCAAAAAAAAATGTTTTTTCAAAAAAAAAATTTTTTTTTGAGTGATCACAGGATTTCGTTATTTTTGCTGTAGCTATTATAGTTAACGAGAAAATCGACTTTAAAGTTTTTCATAAAAAAATTTCAAAAAAAAAAAAAAATTTTTGAGTGATCACAGGATTTCGTTATTTTTGCTGTAGCTATTATAGTTAACGAGAAAATCGACTTTAAAGTTTTTCATAAAAAAATTTCAAAAAAAAAAAAATTTTTGAGTGATCACAGGATTTCGTTATTTTTGCTGTAGCTATTATAGTTAACGAGAAAATCGACTTTAAAGTTTTTCATCAAAAAATTTAAAAAAAAAGAATTTTGAGTGATCACAGGATTTCGCTCAAAAAAAAATTTTTTGAGTGATCACAGGATTTCGTTATTTTTGCTGTAGCTATTATAGTTAACGAGAAAATCGACTTTAAAGTTTTTCATAAAAAAATTTCAAAAAAAAAATTTTTTTTTGAGTGATCACAGGATTTCGTTATTTTTGCTGTAGCTATTATAGTTAACGAGAAAATCGACTTTAAAGTTTTTCATAAAAAAATTTCCAAAAAAAATTTTTTTTTGAGTGATCACAAGATTTCGTTATTTTTGCTGTAGCTATTATAGTTAACGAGAAAATCGACTTTAAAGTTTTTCATAAAAAAATTTCAAAAAAAAAATTTTTTTTTGAGTGATCACAGGATTTCGTTATTTTTGCTGTAGCTATTATAGTTAACGAGAAAATCGACTTTAAAGTTTTTCACAAAAAAATTTCAAAAAAAAATTTTTTTTTTGAGTGATTACAGGATTTCATTATTTTTGCTGTAGCTATTATAGTTAACGAGAAAATCGACTTTAAAGTTTTTCATCAAAAAATTAAAAAAAAAAATTTTTTTTTGAGTGATCACAGGATTTCGTTATTTTTGCTGTAGCTATTATAGTTAACGAGAAAATCGACTTTAAAGTTTTTTCCAAAAAAAAAAAATTTTTTTTAGTGATCACAGGATTTCGTTATTTTTGCTGTAGCTATTATAGTTAACGAGAAAATCGACTTTAAAGTTTTTCATAAAAAAATTTCAAAAAAAAATGTTTTTTCAAAAAAAAAATTTTTTTTTGAGTGATCACAGGATTTCGTTATTTTTGCTGTAGCTATTATAGTTAACGAGAAAATCGACTTTAAAGTTTTTCACAAAAAAATTTCAAAAAAAAATTTTTTTTTGAGTGATTACAGGATTTCGTTATTTTTGCTGTAGCTATTATAGTTAACGAGAAAATCGACTTTAAAGTTTTTCATAAAAAAATTTCCAAAAAAATTTTTTTTTTGAGTGATCACAGGATTTCGTTATTTTTGCTGTAGCTATTATAGTTAACGAGAAAATCGACTTTAAAATTTTTCATAAAAAAATTTCAAAAAAAAAAATTTTTTTTGAGTGATCACAGGATTTCGTTATTTTTGCTGTAGCTATTATAGTTAACGAGAAAATCGACTTTAAAGTTTTTCATAAAAAAATTTCAAAAAAAAAATTTTTTTTTGAGTGATCACAGGATTTCGTTATTTTTGCTGTAGCTATTATAGTTAACGAGAAAATTGACTTCAAAGATTTTCACAAAAAAATTTCAAAAAAAAAATTTTTTTTGAGTGATCACAGGATTTCGTTATTTTTGCTGTAGCTATTATAGTTAACGAGAAAATCGACTTTAAAGTTTTTCATAAAAAAATTTCCAAAAAATTTTTTTTTTTGAGTGATCACAGGATTTCGTTATTTTTGCTGTAGCTATTATAGTTAACGAGAAAATCGACTTTAAAATTTTTCATAAAAAAATTTCAAAAAAAAAAATTTTTTTTGAGTGATCACAAGATTTCGTTATTTTTGCTGTAGCTATTATAGTTAACGAGAAAATCGACTTTAAAGTTTTTCATCAAAAAATTTAAAAAAAAAAATTTTGAGTAATCACAGGATTTCGCTCAAAAAAAAATTTTTTGAGTGATCACAGGATTTCGTTATTTTTGCTGTAGCTATTATAGTTAACGAGAAAATCGACTTTAAAGTTTTTCATAAAAAAATTTAAAAAAAAAAAATTTTTTTTTGAGTGATCACAAGATTTCGTTATTTTTGCTGTAGCTATTATAGTTAACGAGAAAATCGACTTTAAAGTTTTTCATCAAAAAATTAAAAAAAAAAAATTTTTGAGTGATCACAGGATTTCGTTATTTTTGCTGTAGCTATTATAGTTAACGAGAAAATCGACTTTAAAGTTTTTTCCAAAAAAAAAAATTTTTTTTAGTGATCACAGGATTTCGTTATTTTTGCTGTAGCTATTATAGTTAACGAGAAAATCGACTTTAAAGTTTTTCATAAAAAAATTTCAAAAAAAAATGTTTTTTCAAAAAAAAAAATTTTTTTTGAGTGATCACAGGATTTCGTTATTTTTGCTGTAGCTATTATAGTTAACGAGAAAATCGACTTTAAAGTTTTTCATAAAAAAATTTCCAAAAAAAATTTTTTTTTGAGTGATCACAGGATTTCGTTATTTTTGCTGTAGCTATTATAGTTAACGAGAAAATCGACTTTAAAGTTTTTCACAAAAAAATTTCAAAAAAAAATTTTTTTTTTGAGTGATTACAGGATTTCATTATTTTTGCTGTAGCTATTATAGTTAACGAGAAAATTGACTTCAAAGATTTTCACAAAAAAATTTCAAAAAAAAAAATTTTTTTGAGTGATCACAGGATTTCGTTATTTTTGCTGTAGCTATTATAGTTAACGAGAAAATCGACTTTAAAGTTTTTCACAAAAAAATTTCAAAAAAAAATTTTTTTTTTTGAGTGATTACAGGATTTCATTATTTTTGCTGTAGCTATTATAGTTAACGAGAAAATTGACTTCAAAGATTTTCACAAAAAAATTTCAAAAAAAAAATTTTTTTTGAGTGATCACAGGATTTCGTTATTTTTGCTGTAGCTATTATAGTTAACGAGAAAATCGACTTTAAAGTTTTTCATAAAAAAATTTCCAAAAAAATTTTTTTTTTGAGTGATCACAGGATTTCGTTATTTTTGCTGTAGCTATTATAGTTAACGAGAAAATCGACTTTAAAATTTTTCATAAAAAAATTTCAAAAAAAAAAATTTTTTTTGAGTGATCACAAGATTTCGTTATTTTTGCTGTAGCTATTATAGTTAACGAGAAAATCGACTTTAAAGTTTTTCATCAAAAAATTTAAAAAAAAAAATTTTGAGTAATCACAGGATTTCGCTCAAAAAAAAATTTTTTGAGTGATCACAGGATTTCGTTATTTTTGCTGTAGCTATTATAGTTAACGAGAAAATCGACTTTAAACTTTTTCATAAAAAAATTTAAAAAAAAAAAAAATTTTTTTTGAGTGATCACAAGATTTCGTTATTTTTGCTGTAGCTATTATAGTTAACGAGAAAATCGACTTTAAAGTTTTTCATCAAAAAATTAAAAAAAAAAATTTTTTTTTGAGTGATCACAGGATTTCGTTATTTTTGCTGTAGCTATTATAGTTAACGAGAAAATCGACTTTAAAGTTTTTCACAAAAAAATTTCAAAAAAAAGTTTTTTTGAGTGATCACAGGATTTCGTTATTTTTGCTGTAGCTATTATAGTTAACGAGAAAATCGACTTTAAAGTTTTTCAAAAAAAAAATTTTTTTTTGAGTGATCACAGGATTTCGTTATTTTTGCTATAGCTATTATAGTTAACGAGAAAATCGACTTTAAAGTTTTTCATAAAAAAATTTCAAAAAAAAATGTTTTTTCAAAAAAAAAATTTTTTTTTGAGTGATCACAGGATTTCGTTATTTTTGCTGTAGCTATTATAGTTAACGAGAAAATCGACTTTAAAGTTTTTCATAAAAAAATTTCAAAAAAAAATGTTTTTTCAAAAAAAAAATTTTTTTTTGAGTGATCACAGGATTTCGTTATTTTTGCTGTAGCTATTATAGTTAACGAGAAAATCGGCTTTAAAGTTTTTTCAAAAAAAAAAAATTTTTTTTAGTGATCACAGGATTTCGTTATTTTTGCTGTAGCTATTATAGTTAACGAGAAAATCGACTTTAAAGTTTTTCATAAAAAAATTTCAAAAAAAAATGTTTTTTCAAAAAAAAAATTTTTTTTTGAGTGATCACAGGATTTCGTTATTTTTGCTGTAGCTATTATAGTTAACGAGAAAATCGACTTTAAAGTTTTTCATCAAAAAATTTAAAAAAAAAAAATTTTTGAGTGATCACAGGATTTCGTTATTTTTGCTGTAGCTATTATAGTTAACGAGAAAATCGACTTTAAAGATTTTCACAAAACAATTTCAAAAAAAAATTTTTTTTTGAGTGATCACAGGATTTCGTTATTTTTGCTGTAGCTATTATAGTTAACGAGAAAATCGACTTTAAAATTTTTCATAAAAAAATTTCAAAAAAAAATTTTTTTTTGAGTGATCACAAGATTTCGTTATTTTTGCTG
The DNA here is from genome assembly GCA_933228675.1 of Stomorhina lunata. Taxonomy (NCBI): domain Eukaryota; kingdom Metazoa; phylum Arthropoda; class Insecta; order Diptera; family Rhiniidae; genus Stomorhina; species Stomorhina lunata. Next base: position 27,056,234 of record OW121744.1, on the reverse strand, counting down.
TAGCTATTATAGTTAACGAGAAAATCGACTTTAAAGTTTTTCATCAAAAAATTAAAAAAAAAAAATTTTGAGTGATCACAGGATTTCGCTCAAAAAAAAATTTTTTGAGTGATCACAGGATTTCGTTATTTTTGCTGTAGCTATTATAGTTAACGAGAAAATCGACTTTAAAGTTTTTTTCAAAAAAAAAAATTTTTTTTGAGTGATCACAGGATTTTGTTATTTTTGCTGTAGCTATTATAGTTAACGAGAAAATCGACTTTAAAGTTTTTTTCAAAAAAAAAATTTTTTTTTGAGTGATCACAGGATTTTGTTATTTTTGCTGTAGCTATTATAGTTAACGAGAAAATCGACTTTAAAGTTTTTCATAAAAAAATTTCAAAAAAAAAAAATTTTTTTGAGTGATCACAGGATTTCGTTATTTTTGCTGTAGCTATTATAGTTAACGAGAAAATCGACTTTAAAGTTTTTTTAAAAAAAAAAATTTTTTTTTGAGTGATCACAGGATTTTGTTATTTTTGCTGTAGCTATTATAGTTAACGAGAAAATCGACTTTAAAGTTTTTTTCAAAAAAAAAATTTTTTTTTGAGTGATCACAGGATTTTGTTATTTTTGCTGTAGCTATTATAGTTAACGAGAAAATCGACTTTAAAGTTTTTCATAAAAAAATTTCAAAAAAAAAAAAAAATTTTTTTGAGTGATCACAGGATTTCGTTATTTTTGCTGCAGCTATTATAGTTAACGAGAAAATCGACTTTAAAGTTTTTCATAAAAAAATTTCCAAAAAAATTTTTTTTTGAGTGATCACAGGATTTCGTTATTTTTGCTGTAGCTATTATAGTTAACGAGAAAATCGACTTTAAAATTTTTCATAAAAAAATTTCAAAAAAAAAAAAATTTTTTTGAGTGATCACAAGATTTCGTTATTTTTGCTGTAGCTATTATAGTTAACGAGAAAATCGACTTTAAAGTTTTTCATCAAAAAATTAAAAAAAAAATTTTTGAGTGATCACAGGATTTCGTTATTTTTGCTGTAGCTATTATAGTTAACGAGAAAATCGACTTTAAAGTTTTTCATCAAAAAATTAAAAAAAAAAAAATTTTGAGTGATCACAGGATTTCGCTCAAAAAAAAATTTTTTGAGTGATCACAGGATTTCGTTATTTTTGCTGTAGCTATTATAGCTAACGAGAAAATCGACTTTTAAGTTTTTCACAAAAAAAATTCCAAAAAAAAATTTTTTTTGAGTGATCACAGGATTTCGTTATTTTTGCTGTAGCTATTATAGCTAACGAGAAAATCGACTTTTAAGTTTTTCACAAAAAAAATTCCAAAAAAAAATTTTTTTTGAGTGATCACAGGATTTCGTTATTTTTGCTGTAGCTATTATAGTTAACGAGAAAATCGACTTTAAAGTTTTTCATAAAAAAATTAAAAAAAAATTTTATTGAGTGATCACAGGATTTCGTTATTTTTGCTGTAGCTATTATAGCTAACGAGAAAATCGACTTTTAAGTTTTTCACAAAAAAAATTAAAAAAAAAATTTTTTTTGAGTGATCACAGGATTTCGTTATTTTTGCTGTAGCTATTATAGCTAACGAGAAAATCGACTTTAAAGATTTTCACAAAAAAATTAAAAAAAAAATTTTTTTTTGAGTGATCACAGGATTTTGTTATTTTTGCTATAGCTATTATAGTTAACGAGAAAATCGACTTTAAAGATTTTCATAAAAAAATTAAAAAAAAAAAAAATTTTTTTTTGAGTTATCACAGGATTTCGTTATTTTTGCTGTAGCTATTATAGTTAACGAGAAAATCGACTTTAAAGTTTTTCATAAAAAAATTTCAAAAAAAAATGTTTTTTCAAAAAAAAATTTTTTTTTTGAGTGATCACAGGATTTCGTTATTTTTGCTGTAGCTATTATAGTTAACGAGAAAATCGACTTTAAAGTTTTTCATAAAAAAATTTCAAAAAAAAAAAAATTTTTTGAGTGATCACAGGATTTCGTTATTTTTGCTGTAGCTATTATAGTTAACGAGAAAATCGACTTTAAAGATTTTCACAAAAAAATTAAAAAAAAAAATTTCAAAAAAAAAATTTGTTTTTGAGTGATCACAGGATTTCGTTATTTTTGCTGTAGCTATTATAGCTAACGAGAAAATCGACTTTAAAGATTTTCACAAAAAAATTAAAAAAAAAAAATTTCAAAAAAAAAATTTTTTTTTGAGTGATCACAGGATTTTGTTATTTTTGCTATAGCTATTATAGTTAACGAGAAAATCGACTTTAAAGATTTTCATAAAAAAATTAAAAAAAAAAAAAATTTTTTTTTGAGTGATCACAGGATTTCGTTATTTTTGCTGTAGCTATTATAGTTAACGAGAAAATCGACTTTAAAGTTTTTCATAAAAAAATTAAAAAAAAAAATTTTTTTTTGAGTGATCACAGGATTTCGTTATTTTTGCTGTAGCTATTATAGTTAACGAGAAAATCGACTTTAAAGTTTTGTTCAAAAAAAATTTTTTTTTTTAGTGATCACAGGATTTCGTTATTTTTGCTGTAGCTATTATAGTTAACGAGAAAATCGACTTTAAAGTTTTTTTCAAAAAAAAAAATTTTTTTTTGAGTGATCGCAGGATTTTGTTATTTTTGCTGTAGCTATTATAGTTAACGAGAAAATCGACTTTAAAGATTTTCATAAAAAAATTAAAAAAAAAAAAAAATTTTTTTTGAGTGATCACAGGATTTCGTTATTTTTGCTGTAGCTATTATAGTTAACGAGAAAATCGACTTTAAAGTTTTTCATAAAAAAATTTCAAAAAAAAATGTTTTTTCAAAAAAAAAATTTTTTTTTGAGTGATCACAGGATTTCGTTATTTTTGCTGTAGCTATTATAGTTAACGAGAAAATCGACTTTAAAGTTTTTCATAAAAAAATTTCAAAAAAAAAAAAATTTTTGAGTGATCACAGGATTTCGTTATTTTTGCTGTAGCTATTATAGTTAACGAGAAAATCGACTTTAAAGTTTTTCATAAAAAAATTTCAAAAAAAAAAAAAATTTTTGAGTGATCACAGGATTTCGTTATTTTTGCTGTAGCTATTATAGTTAACGAGAAAATCGACTTTAAAATTTTTCATAAAAAAATTTCAAAAAAAAAAATTTTTTTTGAGTGATCACAAGATTTCGTTATTTTTGCTGTAGCTATTATAGTTAACGAGAAAATCGACTTTAAAGTTTTTCATCAAAAAATTTAAAAAAAAAGAATTTTGAGTGATCACAGGATTTCGCTCAAAAAAAAATTTTTTGAGTGATCACAGGATTTCGTTATTTTTGCTGTAGCTATTATAGTTAACGAGAAAATCGACTTTAAAGTTTTTCATAAAAAAATTTCAAAAAAAAAATTTTTTTTTGAGTGATCACAGGATTTCGTTATTTTTGCTGTAGCTATTATAGTTAACGAGAAAATCGACTTTAAAGTTTTTCATAAAAAAATTTAAAAAAAAAAATTTTTTTTTGAGTGATCACAAGATTTCGTTATTTTTGCTGTAGCTATTATAGTTAACGAGAAAATCGACTTTAAAGTTTTTCATCAAAAAATTAAAAAAAAAAATTTTTTTTTGAGTGATCACAGGATTTCGTTATTTTTGCTGTAGCTATTATAGTTAACGAGAAAATCGACTTTAAAGTTTTTCATAAAAAAATTTCAAAAAAAAAAAAATTTTTTGAGTGATCACAGGATTTCGTTATTTTTGCTGTAGCTATTATAGTTAACGAGAAAATCGACTTTAAAGATTTTCACAAAAAAATTAAAAAAAAAAATTTCAAAAAAAAAATTTGTTTTTGAGTGATCACAGGATTTCGTTATTTTTGCTGTAGCTATTATAGTTAACGAGAAAATCGACTTTAAAGTTTTTCATAAAACAATTTAAAAAAAAAATTTTTTTTTGAGAAAATCGACTTTAAAGTTTTTCATAAAACAATTTAAAAAAAAAATTTTTTTTTGAGTGATCACAGGATTTCGTTATTTTTGCTGTAGCTATTATAGTTAACGAGAAAATCGACTTTAAAGTTTTTCATAAAAAAATTAAAAAAAAAAATTTTTTTTTGAGTGATCACAGGATTTCGTTATTTTTGCTGTAGCTATTATAGTTAACGAGAAAATCGACTTTAAAGTTTTGTTCAAAAAAAATTTTTTTTTTTAGTGATCACAGGATTTCGTTATTTTTGCTGTAGCTATTATAGTTAACGAGAAAATCGACTTTAAAGTTTTTTTCAAAAAAAAAAATTTTTTTCTGAGTGATCGCAGGATTTTGTTATTTTTGCTGTAGCTATTATAGTTAACGAGAAAATCGACTTTAAAGATTTTCATAAAAAAATTTAAAAAAAAAAAAATTTTTTTTTGAGTGATCACAGGATTTCGTTATTTTTGCTGTAGCTATTATAGTTAACGAGAAAATCGACTTTAAAGATTTTCATAAAAAAATTAAAAAAAAAAAAAATTTTTTTTTGAGTTATCACAGGATTTCGTTATTTTTGCTGTAGCTATTATAGTTAACGAGAAAATCGACTTTAAAGTTTTTCATAAAAAAATTTCAAAAAAAAATGTTTTTTCAAAAAAAAAATTTTTTTTTGAGTGATCACAGGATTTCGTTATTTTTGCTGTAGCTATTATAGTTAACGAGAAAATCGACTTTAAAGTTTTTCATAAAAAAATTTCAAAAAAAAAAAAATTTTTTGAGTGATCACAGGATTTCGTTATTTTTGCTGTAGCTATTATAGTTAACGAGAAAATCGACTTTAAAGATTTTCACAAAAAAATTAAAAAAAAAAATTTCAAAAAAAAAAATTGTTTTTGAGTGATCACAGGATTTCGTTATTTTTGCTGTAGCTATTATAGTTAACGAGAAAATCGACTTTAAAGTTTTTCATAAAACAATTTAAAAAAAAAATTTTTTTTTGAGAAAATCGACTTTAAAGTTTTTCATAAAACAATTTAAAAAAAAAATTTTTTTTTGAGTGATCACAGGATTTCGTTATTTTTGCTGTAGCTATTATAGTTAACGAGAAAATCGACTTTAAAGTTTTTCATAAAAAAATTAAAAAAAAAAATTTTTTTTTGAGTGATCACAGGATTTCGTTATTTTTGCTGTAGCTATTATAGTTAACGAGAAAATCGACTTTAAAGTTTTGTTCAAAAAAAATTTTTTTTTTTAGTGATCACAGGATTTCGTTATTTTTGCTGTAGCTATTATAGTTAACGAGAAAATCGACTTTAAAGTTTTTTTCAAAAAAAAAAATTTTTTTTTGAGTGATCGCAGGATTTTGTTATTTTTGCTGTAGCTATTATAGTTAACGAGAAAATCGACTTTAAAGATTTTCATAAAAAAATTTAAAAAAAAAAAAATTTTTTTTTGAGTGATCACAGGATTAGTTAACGAGAAAATCGACTTTAAAATTTTTCATAAAAAAATTTCAAAAAAAAAAATTTTTTTTGAGTGATCACAAGATTTCGTTATTTTTGCTGTAGCTATTATAGTTAACGAGAAAATCGACTTTAAAGTTTTTCATCAAAAAATTTAAAAAAAAAGAATTTTGAGTGATCACAGGATTTCGCTCAAAAAAAAATTTTTTGAGTGATCACAGGATTTCGTTATTTTTGCTGTAGCTATTATAGTTAACGAGAAAATCGACTTTAAAGTTTTTCATAAAAAAATTTCAAAAAAAAAATTTTTTTTTGAGTGATCACAGGATTTCGTTATTTTTGCTGTAGCTATTATAGTTAACGAGAAAATCAACTTTAAAGTTTTTCATAAAAAAATTTAAAAAAAAAAATTTTTTTTTGAGTGATCACAGGATTTCGTTATTTTTGCTGTAGCTATTATAGTTAACGAGAAAATCGACTTTAAAGTTTTTCATAAAAAAATTTCAAAAAAAAAAATTTTTTTTGAGTGATCACAGGATTTCGTTATTTTTGCTGTAGCTATTATAGTTAACGAGAAAATCGACTTTAAAGTTTTTCATAAAAAAATTTAAAAAAAAAAATTTTTTTTTGAGTGATCACAAGATTTCGTTATTTTTGCTGTAGCTATTATAGTTAACGAGAAAATCGACTTTAAAGTTTTTCATCAAAAAATTAAAAAAAAAAATTTTTTTTTGAGTGATCACAGGATTTCGTTATTTTTGCTGTAGCTATTATAGTTAACGAGAAAATCGACTTTAAAGTTTTTCACAAAAAAATTTCAAAAAAAATGTTTTTTTGAGTGATCACAGGATTTCGTTATTTTTGCTGTAGCTATTATAGTTAACGAGAAAATCGACTTTAAAGTTTTTTCCAAAAAAAAAAAATTTTTTTTAGTGATCACAGGATTTCGTTATTTTTGCTGTAGCTATTATAGTTAACGAGAAAATCGACTTTAAAGTTTTTCATAAAAAAATTTCAAAAAAAAATGTTTTTTCAAAAAAAAAATTTTTTTTTTGAGTGATCACAGGATTTCGTTATTTTTGCTGTAGCTATTATAGTTAACGAGAAAATCGACTTTAAAGTTTTTCATAAAAAAATTTCAAAAAAAAATTTTTTTTTGAGTGATCACAGGATTTCGTTATTTTTGCTGTAGCTATTATAGTTAACGAGAAAATCGACTTTAAAGTTTTTCACAAAAAAATTTCAAAAAAAAATTTTTTTTTTGAGTGATTACAGGATTTCATTATTTTTGCTGTAGCTATTATAGTTAACGAGAAAATTGACTTCAAAGATTTTCACAAAAAAATTTCAAAAAAAAAATTTTTTTTGAGTGATCACAGGATTTCGTTATTTTTGCTGTAGCTATTATAGTTAACGAGAAAATCGACTTTAAAGTTTTTCACAAAAAAATTTCAAAAAAAAATTTTTTTTTTGAGTGATTACAGGATTTCATTATTTTTGCTGTAGCTATTATAGTTAACGAGAAAATTGACTTCAAAGATTTTCACAAAAAAATTTCAAAAAAAAAATTTTTTTTGAGTGATCACAGGATTTCGTTATTTTTGCTGTAGCTATTAAAGTTAACGAGAAAATCGACTTTAAAGTTTTTCATCAAAAAATTTCCAAAAAAATTTTTTTTTTGAGTGATCACAGGATTTCGTTATTTTTGCTGTAGCTATTATAGTTAACGAGAAAATCGACTTTAAAATTTTTCATAAAAAAATTTCAAAAAAAAAAATTTTTTTTGAGTGACCACAAGATTTCGTTATTTTTGCTGTAGCTATTATAGTTAACGAGAAAATCGACTTTAAAGTTTTTCATCAAAAAATTAAAAAAAAAAAATTTTGAGTAATCACAGGATTTCGCTCAAAAAAAAATTTTTTGAGTGATCACAGGATTTCGTTATTTTTGCTGTAGCTATTATAGTTAACGAGAAAATCGACTTTAAAGTTTTTCATAAAAAAATTTAAAAAAAAAAAATTTTTTTTTGAGTGATCACAAGATTTCGTTATTTTTGCTGTAGCTATTATAGTTAACGAGAAAATCGACTTTAAAGTTTTTCATAAAAAAATTTCAAAAAAAAAAATTTTTTTTGAGTGATCACAAGATTTCGTTATTTTTGCTGTAGCTATTATAGTTAACGAGAAAATCGACTTTAAAGTTTTTCATCAAAAAATTTAAAAAAAAAAATTTTGAGTAATCACAGGATTTCGCTCAAAAAAAAATTTTTTGAGTGATCACAGGATTTCGTTATTTTTGCTGTAGCTATTATAGTTAACGAGAAAATCGACTTTAAAGTTTTTCATAAAAAAATTTAAAAAAAAAAAATTTTTTTTTGAGTGATCACAAGATTTCGTTATTTTTGCTGTAGCTATTATAGTTAACGAGAAAATCGACTTTAAAGTTTTTCATCAAAAAATTAAAAAAAAAAAATTTTTTTTGAGTGATCACAGGATTTCGTTATTTTTGCTGTAGCTATTATAGTTAACGAGAAAATCGACTTTAAAGTTTTTCATCAAAAAATTAAAAAAAAAAAAATTTTGAGTGATCACAGGATTTCGTTATTTTTGCTGTAGCTATTATAGTTAACGAGAAAATCGACTTTAAAGTTTTTTCCAAAAAAAAAAATTTTTTTTAGTGATCACAGGATTTCGTTATTTTTGCTGTAGCTATTATAGTTAACGAGAAAATCGACTTTAAAGTTTTTCATAAAAAAATTTCAAAAAAAAATGTTTTTTCAAAAAAAAAATTTTTTTTTGAGTGATCACAGGATTTCGTTATTTTTGCTGTAGCTATTATAGTTAACGAGAAAATCGACTTTAAAGTTTTTCATAAAAAAATTTCAAAAAAAAATGTTTTTAAAAAAAAAAAATTTTTTTTTGAGTGATCACAGGATTTCGTTATTTTTGCTGTAGCTATTATAGTTAACGAGAAAATCGACTTTAAAGTTTTTCACAAAAAAATTTCAAAAAAAAATTTTTTTTTTGAGTGATTACAGGATTTCATTATTTTTGCTGTAGCTATTATAGTTAACGAGAAAATTGACTTCAAAGATTTTCACAAAAAAATTTCAAAAAAAAAATTTTTTTTGAGTGATCACAGGATTTCGTTATTTTTGCTGTAGCTATTATAGTTAACGAGAAAATCGACTTTAAAGTTTTTCACAAAAAAATTTCAAAAAAAAATTTTTTTTTTTTGAGTGATCACAGGATTTCGTTATTTTTGCTGTAGCTATTATAGTTAACGAGAAAATCGACTTTAAAGTTTTTCATAAAAAAATTTCCAAAAAAATTTTTTTTTTGAGTGATCACAGGATTTCGTTATTTTTGCTGTAGCTATTATAGTTAACGAGAAAATCGACTTTAAAATTTTTCATAAAAAAATTTCAAAAAAAAAAATTTTTTTTGAGTGATCACAAGATTTCGTTATTTTTGCTGTAGCTATTATAGTTAACGAGAAAATCGACTTTAAAGTTTTTCATCAAAAAATTTAAAAAAAAAAATTTTGAGTAATCACAGGATTTCGCTCAAAAAAAAATTTTTTGAGTGATCACAGGATTTCGTTATTTTTGCTGTAGCTATTATAGTTAACGAGAAAATCGACTTTAAAGTTTTTCATAAAAAAATTTAAAAAAAAAAATTTTTTTTTGAGTGATCACAAGATTTCGTTATTTTTGCTGTAGCTATTATAGTTAACGAGAAAATCGACTTTAAAGTTTTTTTCAAAAAAAAAAAATTTTTTTTGAGTGATCACAGGATTTTGTTATTTTTGCTGTAGCTATTATAGTTAACGAGAAAATCGACTTTAAAGTTTTTCATAAAAAAATTTCAAAAAAAAAAAATTTTTTTGAGTGATCACAGGATTTCGTTATTTTTGCTGTAGCTATTATAGTTAACGAGAAAATCGACTTTAAAGTTTTTTTCAAAAAAAAAATTTTTTTTTGAGTGATCACAGGATTTTGTTATTTTTGCTGTAGCTATTATAGTTAACGAGAAAATCGACTTTAAAATTTTTCATAAAAAAATTTCAAAAAAAAAAATTTTTTTTGAGTGATCACAAGATTTCGTTATTTTTGCTGTAGCTATTATAGTTAACGAGAAAATCGACTTTAAAGTTTTTCATCAAAAAATTTAAAAAAAAAAATTTTGAGTAATCACAGGATTTCGCTCAAAAAAAAATTTTTTGAGTGATCACAGGATTTCGTTATTTTTGCTGTAGCTATTATAGTTAACGAGAAAATCGACTTTAAAGTTTTTCATAAAAAAATTTAAAAAAAAAAATTTTTTTTGAGTGATCACAGGATTTCGTTATTTTTGCTGTAGCTATTATAGTTAACGAGAAAATCGACTTTAAAGTTTTTCATCAAAAAATTAAAAAAAAAAAATTTTTGAGTGATCACAGGATTTCGTTATTTTTGCTGTAGCTATTATAGTTAACGAGAAAATCGACTTTAAAGTTTTTTCCAAAAAAAAAAATTTTTTTTAGTGATCACAGGATTTCGTTATTTTTGCTGTAGCTATTATAGTTAACGAGAAAATCGACTTTAAAGTTTTTCACAAAAAAATTTCAAAAAAAAATTTTTTTTTTGAGTGATTACAGGATTTCATTATTTTTGCTGTAGCTATTATAGTTAACGAGAAAATTGACTTCAAAGATTTTCACAAAAAAATTTCAAAAAAAAAATTTTTTTTGAGTGATCACAGGATTTCGTTATTTTTGCTGTAGCTATTATAGTTAACGAGAAAATCGACTTTAAAGTTTTTCACAAAAAAATTTCAAAAAAAAATTTTTTTTTTTGAGTGATTACAGGATTTCATTATTTTTGCTGTAGCTATTATAGTTAACGAGAAAATTGACTTCAAAGATTTTCACAAAAAAATTTCAAAAAAAAAAATTTTTTTGAGTGATCACAGGATTTCGTTATTTTTGCTGTAGCTATTATAGTTAACGAGAAAATCGACTTTAAAGTTTTTCATAAAAAAATTTCCAAAAAAATTTTTTTTTTGAGTGATCACAGGATTTCGTTATTTTTGCTGTAGCTATTATAGTTAACGAGAAAATCGACTTTAAAATTTTTCATAAAAAAATTTCAAAAAAAAAAATTTTTTTGAGTGATCACAAGATTTCGTTATTTTTGCTGTAGCTATTATAGTTAACGAGAAAATCGACTTTAAAATTTTTCATAAAAAAATTTCAAAAAAAAAAATTTTTTTGAGTGATCACAAGATTTCGTTATTTTTGCTGTAGCTATTATAGTTAACGAGAAAATCGACTTTAAAGTTTTTCATAAAAAAATTAAAAAAAAAATTTTTTTTTTGAGTGATCACAGGATTTCGTTATTTTTGCTGTAGCTATTATAGTTAACGAGAAAATCGACTTTAAAATTTTTCATAAAAAAATTTCAAAAAAAAAAATTTTTTTGAGTGATCACAAGATTTCGTTATTTTTGCTGTAGCTATTATAGTTAACGAGAAAATCGACTTTAAAATTTTTCATAAAAAAATTTCAAAAAAAAAAATTTTTTTGAGTGATCACAAGATTTCGTTATTTTTGCTGTAGCTATTATAGTTAACGAGAAAATCGACTTTAAAGTTTTTCATAAAAAAATTAAAAAAAAAAAAAATTTTTTTTTGAGTGATCACAAGATTTCGTTATTTTTGCTGTAGCTATTATAGTTAACGAGAAAATCGACTTTAAAGTTCTTCATCAAAAAATTAAAAAAAAAAATTTTTTTTTGAGTGATCACAGGATTTCGTTATTTTTGCTGTAGCTATTATAGTTAACGAGAAAATCGACTTTAAAGTTTTTCACAAAAAAATTTCAAAAAAAAAGTTTTTTTGAGTGATCACAGGATTTCGTTATTTTTGCTGTAGCTATTATAGTTAACGAGAAAATCGACTTTAAAGTTTTTCATAAAAAAATTTCAAAAAAAAATGTTTTTTCAAAAAAAAAATTTTTTTTTGAGTGATCACAGGATTTCGTTATTTTTGCTGTAGCTATTATAGTTAACGAGAAAATCGACTTTAAAGTTTTTCATAAAAAAATTTCAAAAAAAAATGTTTTTTCAAAAAAAAAATTTTTTTTTGAGTGATCACAGGATTTCGTTATTTTTGCTGTAGCTATTATAGTTAACGAGAAAATCGACTTTAAAGTTTTTCATAAAAAAATTTCAAAAAAAAATGTTTTTTCAAAAAAAAAATTTTTTTTTGAGTGATCACAGGATTTCGTTATTTTTGCTGTAGCTATTATAGTTAACGAGAAAATCGGCTTTAAAGTTTTTTCCAAAAAAAAAAATTTTTTTTAGTGATCACAGGATTTCGTTATTTTTGCTGTAGCTATTATAGTTAACGAGAAAATCGACTTTAAAGTTTTTCATAAAAAAATTTCAAAAAAAAATGTTTTTTCAAAAAAAAAATTTTTTTTTGAGTGATCACAGGATTTCGTTATTTTTGCTGTAGCTATTATAGTTAACGAGAAAATCGACTTTAAAGTTTTTCATCAAAAAATTTAAAAAAAAAAAATTTTTGAGTGATCACAGGATTTCGTTATTTTTGCTGTAGCTATTATAGTTAACGAGAAAATCGACTTTAAAGATTTTCACAAAACAATTTAAAAAAAAAATTTTTTTTTGAGTGATCACAGGATTTCGTTATTTTTGCTGTAGCTATTATAGTTAACGAGAAAATCGACTTTAAAATTTTTCATAAAAAAATTTCAAAAAAAAAAATTTTTTTTTGAGTGATCACAAGATTTCGTTATTTTTGCTGTAGCTATTATAGTTAACGAGAAAATCGACTTTAAAGTTTTTCATCAAAAAATTAAAAAAAAAAAAATTTTGAGTGATCACAGGATTTCGCTCAAAAAAAAATTTTTTGAGTGATCACAGGATTTCGTTATTTTTGCTGTAGCTATTATAGTTAACGAGAAAATCGACTTTAAAGTTTTTTTCAAAAAAAAAAAAATTTTTTTTGAGTGATCACAGGATTTTGTTATTTTTGCTGTAGCTATTATAGTTAACGAGAAAATCGACTTTAAAGTTTTTCATAAAAAAATTTCAAAAAAAAAAAATTTTTTTGAGTGATCACAGGATTTCGTTATTTTTGCTGTAGCTATTATAGTTAACGAGAAAATCGACTTTAAAGTTTTTTTCAAAAAAAAAATTTTTTTTTGAGTGATCACAGGATTTTGTTATTTTTGCTGTAGCTATTATAGTTAACGAGAAAATCGACTTTAAAGTTTTTTTCAAAAAAAAAATTTTTTTTTGAGTGATCACAGGATTTTGTTATTTTTGCTGTAGCTATTATAGTTAACGAGAAAATCGACTTTAAAGTTTTTCATCAAAAAATTAAAAAAAAAAAAATTTTGAGTGATCACAGGATTTCGCTCAAAAAAAAATTTTTTGAGTGATCACAGGATTTCGTTATTTTTGCTGTAGCTATTATAGTTAACGAGAAAATCGACTTTAAAATTTTTCATAAAAAAATTTCAAAAAAAAAAATTTTTTTTGAGTGATCACAAGATTTCGTTATTTTTGCTGTAGCTATTATAGTTAACGAGAAAATCGACTTTAAAGTTTTTCATCAAAAAATTAAAAAAAAAAAAAATTTTGAGTGATCACAGGATTTCGCTCAAAAAAAAATTTTTTGAGTGATCACAGGATTTCGTTATTTTTGCTGTAGCTATTATAGTTAACGAGAAAATCGACTTTAAAATTTTTCATAAAAAAATTTCAAAAAAAAAATTTTTTTTTGAGTGATCACAAGATTTCGTTATTTTTGCTGTAGCTATTATAGTTAACGAGAAAATCGACTTTAAAGTTTTTCATCAAAAAATTAAAAAAAAAAATTTTGAGTGATCACAGGATTTCGCTCAAAAAAAAATTTTTTGAGTGATCACAGGATTTCGTTATTTTTGCTGTAGCTATTATAGTTAACGAGAAAATCGACTTTAAAGTTTTTTTCAAAAAAAAAATTTTTTTTTGAGTGATCACAGGATTTTGTTATTTTTGCTGTAGCTATTATAGTTAACGAGAAAATCGACTTTAAAGATTTTCACAAAAAAATTTCAAAAAAAAAATTTTTTTTGAGTGATCACAGGATTTCGTTATTTTTGCTGCAGCTATTATAGTTAACGAGAAAATCGACTTTAAAGTTTTTCATAAAAAAATTTCCAAAAAAATTTTTTTTTGAGTGATCACAGGATTTCGTTATTTTTGCTGTAGCTATTATAGTTAACGAGAAAATCGACTTTAAAATTTTTCATAAAAAAATTTAAAAAAAAAAAATTTTTTTTGAGTGATCACAAGATTTCGTTATTTTTGCTGTAGCTATTATAGTTAACGAGAAAATCGACTTTAAAGTTTTTCATCAAAAAATTAAAAAAAAAAAATTTTGAGTGATCACAGGATTTCGCTCAAAAAAAATTTTTTGAGTGATCACAGGATTTCGTTATTTTTGCTGTAGCTATTATAGTTAACGAGAAAATCGACTTTAAAGTTTTTCATAAAAAAATTTCCAAAAAAAATTTTTTTTTGAGTGATCACAGGATTTCGTTATTTTTGCTGTAGCTATTATAGTTAACGAGAAAATCTACTTTAAAGTTTTTCATAAAAAAATTTCCAAAAAAAATTTTTTTTTGAGTGATCACAGGATTTCGTTATTTTTGCTGTAGCTATTATAGTTAACGAGAAAATCGACTTTAAAGTTTTGTTCAAAAAAAAATTTTTTTTTTTAGTGATCACAGGATTTCGTTATTTTTGCTGTAGCTATTATAGTTAACGAGAAAATCGACTTTAAAGTTTTTTTCAAAAAAAAAATTTTTTTTTGAGTGATCGCAGGATTTTGTTATTTTTGCTGTAGCTATTATAGTTAACGAGAAAATCGACTTTAAAGTTTTTCATAAAAAAAATTTCAAAAAAAAAAAAAATTTTTTGAGTGATTACAGGATTTCATTATTTTTGCTGTAGCTATTATAGTTAACGAGAAAATTGACTTCAAAGATTTTCACAAAAAAATTTCAAAAAAAAAATTTTTTTTGAGTGATCACAGGATTTCGTTATTTTTGCTGTAGCTATTATAGTTAACGAGAAAATCGACTTTAAAGTTTTTCATAAAAAAATTTCCAAAAAAATTTTTTTTTTGAGTGATCACAGGATTTCGTTATTTTTGCTGTAGCTATTATAGTTAACGAGAAAATCGACTTTAAAATTTTTCATAAAAAAATTTCAAAAAAAAAAAATTTTTTTGAGTGATCACAAGATTTCGTTATTTTTGCTGTAGCTATTATAGTTAACGAGAAAATCGACTTTAAAGTTTTTCATCAAAAAATTAAAAAAAAAAAAAATTTTGAGTGATCACAGGATTTCGTTATTTTTGCTGTAGCTATTATAGTTAACGAGAAAATCGACTTTAAAGTTTTTTTAAAAAAAAAAAAAATTTTTTTGAGTGATCACAGGATTTTGTTATTTTTGCTGTAGCTATTATAGTTAACGAGAAAATCGACTTTAAAGTTTTTCATAAAAAAATTTCAAAAAAAAAAAATTTTTTTTTGAGTGATCACAAGATTTCGTTATTTTTGCTGTAGCTATTATAGTTAACGAGAAAATCGACTTTAAAGTTTTTCATCAAAAAATTTCCAAAAAAAATTTTTGAGTGATCACAGGATTTCGTTATTTTTGCTGTAGCTATTATAGTTAACGAGAAAATCGACTTTAAAGTTTTTTCCAAAAAAAAAAAATTTTTTTTAGTGATCACAGGATTTCGTTATTTTTGCTGTAGCTATTATAGTTAACGAGAAAATCGACTTTAAAGTTTTTCATAAAAAAATTTCAAAAAAAATGTTTTTTCAAAAAAAAAATTTTTTTTTGAGTGATCACAGGATTTCGTTATTTTTGCTGTAGCTATTATAGTTAACGAGAAAATCGACTTTAAAGTTTTTCATAAAAAAATTAAAAAAAAAAAAATTTTTTTGAGTGATCACAGGATTTCGTTATTTTTGCTGTAGCTATTATAGTTAACGAGAAAATCGACTTTAAAGTTTTTCATAAAAAAATTTCAAAAAAAAAAATTTTTTTTGAGTGATCACAGGATTTCGTTATTTTTGCTGTAGCTATTATAGTTAACGAGAAAATCGACTTTAAAGTTTTTCATCAAAAAATTAAAAAAAAAAAATTTTTGAGTGATCACAGGATTTCGTTATTTTTGCTGTAGCTATTATAGTTAACGAGAAAATCGACTTTAAAGATTTTCACAAAAAAATTTCAAAAAAAAATTTCAAAAAAAAATTTGTTTTTGAGTGATCACAGGATTTCGTTATTTTTGCTGTAGCTATTATAGTTAACGAGAAAATCGACTTTAAAGTTTTTTTCAAAAAAAAAATTTTTTTTTGAGTGATCACAGGATTTTGTTATTTTTGCTGTAGCTATTATAGTTAACGAGAAAATCGACTTTAAAGTTTTTTTCAAAAAAAAATTTTTTTTTGAGTGATCACAGGATTTTGTTATTTTTGCTGTAGCTATTATAGTTAACGAGAAAATCGACTTTAAAGTTTTTCATAAAAAAATTAAAAAAAAAAAAAATTTTTTTGAGTGATCACAGGATTTCGTTATTTTTGCTGTAGCTATTATAGTTAACGAGAAAATCGACTTTAAAGATTTTCACAAAAAAATTTCAAAAAAAAAATTTTTTTTGAGTGATCACAGGATTTCGTTATTTTTGCTGCAGCTATTATAGTTAACGAGAAAATCGACTTTAAAGTTTTTCATAAAAAAATTTCCAAAAAAAATTTTTTTGAGTGATCACAGGATTTCGTTATTTTTGCTGTAGCTATTATAGTTAACGAGAAAATCGACTTTAAAATTTTTCATAAAAAAATTTCAAAAAAAAAAATTTTTTTTGAGTGATCACAAGATTTCGTTATTTTTGCTGTAGCTATTATAGTTAACGAGAAAATCGACTTTAAAGTTTTTCATCAAAAAATTAAAAAAAAAAAAATTTTGAGTGATCACTGGATTTCGCTCAAAAAAAAATTTTTTGAGTGATCACAGGATTTCGTTATTTTTGCTGTAGCTATTATAGTTAACGAGAAAATCGACTTTAAAGTTTTTCATCAAAAAATTAAATAAAAAATTTTTGAGTGATCACAGGATTTCGTTATTTTTGCTGTAGCTATTATAGTTAACGAGAAAATCGACTTTAAAGTTTTTCATCAAAAAATTAAAAAAAAAAATTTTTGAGTGATCACAAGATTTCGTTATTTTTGCTGTAGCTATTATAGTTAACGAGAAAATCGACTTTAAAGTTTTTCATAAAAAAATTTCCAAAAAAAATTTTTTTTTGAGTGATCACAGGATTTCGTTATTTTTGCTGTAGCTATTATAGTTAACGAGAAAATCGACTTTAAAGTTTTTCATAAAAAAATTTCAAAAAAAAAATGTTTTTTGAGTGATCACAGGATTTCGTTATTTTTGCTGTAGCTATTATAGTTAACGAGAAAATCCACTTTAAAGATTTTCACAAAAAAATTTCAAAAAAAAATTTTTTTTTGAGTGAGCACAGGATTTCGTTATTTTTGCTGTAGCTATTATAGTTAACGAGAAAATCGACTTTAAAGATTTTCACAAAAAAATTTCAAAAAAAAACAGTTTTTTTTGAGTGATCTCAGGATTTCGTTATTTTTGCTGTAGCTATTATAGTTAACGAGAAAATCGACTTTAAAGTTTTTCATAAAAAAATTTCAAAAAAAAAAATTTTTTTTGAGTGATCACAGGATTTCGTTATTTTTGCTGTAGCTATTATAGTTAACGAGAAAATCGACTTTAAAGTTTTTCATAAAAAAATTTCCAAAAAAAATTTTTTTTGAGTGATCACAGGATTTCGTTATTTTTGCTGTAGCTATTATAGTTAACGAGAAAATCGACTTTAAAGTTTTTCATAAAAAAATTTCAAAAAAAAAAATTTTTTTTGAGTGATCACAGGATTTCGTTATTTTTGCTGTAGCTATTATAGTTAACGAGAAAATCGACTTTAAAGTTTTTCACAAAAAAATTAAAAAAAAAAGTTTTTTTGAGTGATCACAGGATTTCGTTATTTTTGCTGTAGCTATTATAGTTAACGAGAAAATCGACTTTAAAGTTTTTCATCAAAAAATTAAAAAAAAAAATTTTTGAGTGATCACAGGATTTCGTTATTTTTGCTGTAGCTATTATAGTTAACGAGAAAATCGACTTTAAAGTTTTTTCCAAAAAAAAAAAATTTTTTTTAGTGATCACAGGATTTCGTTATTTTTGCTGTAGCTATTATAGTTAACGAGAAAATCGACTTTAAAGTTTTTCATAAAAAAATTTCAAAAAAAATGTTTTTTCAAAAAAAAAATTTTTTTTTGAGTGATCACAGGATTTCGTTATTTTTGCTGTAGCTATTATAGTTAACGAGAAAATCGACTTTAAAGTTTTTCATAAAAAAATTAAAAAAAAAAAAATTTTTTTGAGTGATCACAGGATTTCGTTATTTTTGCTGTAGCTATTATAGTTAACGAGAAAATCGACTTTAAAGTTTTTCATAAAAAAATTTCAAAAAAAAAAATTTTTTTTGAGTGATCACAGGATTTCGTTATTTTTGCTGTAGCTATTATAGTTAACGAGAAAATCGACTTTAAAGTTTTTCATCAAAAAATTAAAAAAAAAAAAAATTTTTGAGTGATCACAGGATTTCGTTATTTTTGCTGTAGCTATTATAGTTAACGAGAAAATCGACTTTAAAGATTTTCACAAAAAAATTTCAAAAAAAAATTTCAAAAAAAAATTTGTTTTTGAGTGATCACAGGATTTCGTTATTTTTGCTGTAGCTATTATAGTTAACGAGAAAATCGACTTTAAAGTTTTTTTCAAAAAAAAAATTTTTTTTTGAGTGATCACAGGATTTTGTTATTTTTGCTGTAGCTATTATAGTTAACGAGAAAAAAATTTCAAAAAAAAATTTGTTTTTGAGTGATCACAGGATTTCGTTATTTTTGCTGTAGCTATTATAGTTAACGAGAAAATCGACTTTAAAGTTTTTTTCAAAAAAAAAATTTTTTTTTGAGTGATCACAGGATTTTGTTATTTTTGCTGTAGCTATTATAGTTAACGAGAAAATCGACTTTAAAGTTTTTCATAAAAAAATTTAAAAAAAAAAAAATTTTTTTGAGTGATCACAGGATTTCGTTATTTTTGCTGTAGCTATTATAGTTAACGAGAAAATCGACTTTAAAGATTTTCACAAAAAAATTTCAAAAAAAAAATTTTTTTTGAGTGATCACAGGATTTCGTTATTTTTGCTGCAGCTATTATAGTTAACGAGAAAATCGACTTTAAAGTTTTTCATAAAAAAATTTCCAAAAAAATTTTTTTTGATTGATCACAGGATTTCGTTATTTTTGCTGTAGCTATTATAGTTAACGAGAAAATCGACTTTAAAATTTTTCATAAAAAAATTTCAAAAAAAAAAATTTTTTTTGAGTGATCACAAGATTTCGTTATTTTTGCTGTAGCTATTATAGTTAACGAGAAAATCGACTTTAAAGTTTTTCATCAAAAAATTAAAAAAAAAAAAATTTTGAGTGATCACTGGATTTCGCTCAAAAAAAAATTTTTTGAGTGATCACAGGATTTCGTTATTTTTGCTGTAGCTATTATAGTTAACGAGAAAATCGACTTTAAAGTTTTTCATCAAAAAATTAAATAAAAAATTTTTGAGTGATCACAGGATTTCGTTATTTTTGCTGTAGCTATTATAGTTAACGAGAAAATCGACTTTAAAGTTTTTCATCAAAAAATTAAAAAAAAAATTTTTGAGTGATCACAAGATTTCGTTATTTTTGCTGTAGCTATTATAGTTAACGAGAAAATCGACTTTAAAGTTTTTCATAAAAAAATTTCCAAAAAAAATTTTTTTTTGAGTGATCACAGGATTTCGTTATTTTTGCTGTAGCTATTATAGTTAACGAGAAAATCGACTTTAAAGTTTTTCATAAAAAAATTTCAAAAAAAAAAGTTTTTTTTGAGTGATCACAGGATTTCGTTATTTTTGCTGTAGCTATTATAGTTAACGAGAAAATCGACTTTAAAGTTTTTCATAAAAAAATTTAAAAAAAAAAAATTTTTTTTGAGTGATCACAGGATTTCGTTATTTTTGCTGTAGCTATTATAGTTAACGAGAAAATCGACTTTAAAGATTTTCACAAAAAAATTTCAAAAAAAAAACAGTTTTTTTTGAGTGATCTCAGGATTTCGTTATTTTTGCTGTAGCTATTATAGTTAACGAGAAAATCGACTTTAAAGTTTTTCATAAAAAAATTTCAAAAAAAAAAATTTTTTTTTGAGTGATCACAGGATTTCGTTATTAAAGCTGTAGCTATTATAGTTAACGAGAAAATCGACTTTAAAGTTTTTCATAAAAAAATTTCCAAAAAAAATTTTTTTTGAGTGATCACAGGATTTCGTTATTTTTGCTGTAGCTATTATAGTTAACGAGAAAATCGACTTTAAAGTTTTTCATAAAAAAATTTCAAAAAAAAAAATTTTTTTTGAGTGATCACAGGATTTCGTTATTTTTGCTGTAGCTATTATAGTTAACGAGAAAATCGACTTTAAAGTTTTTCATAAAAAAATTTCAAAAAAAAAAATTTTTTTTGAGTGATCACAGGATTTCGTTATTTTTGCTGTAGCTATTATAGTTAACGAGAAAATCGACTTTAAAGTTTTTCATCAAAAAATTAAAAAAAAAATTTTTGAGTGATCACAGGATTTCGTTATTTTTGCTGTAGCTATTATAGTTAACGAGAAAATCGACTTTAAAGTTTTTCATCAAAAAATTAAAAAAAAAATTTTTGAGTGATCACAAGATTTCGTTATTTTTGCTGTAGCTATTATAGTTAACGAGAAAATCGACTTTAAAGTTTTTCATAAAAAAATTTCCAAAAAAAATTTTTTTTTGAGTGATCACAGGATTTCGTTATTTTTGCTGTAGCTATTATAGTTAACGAGAAAATCGACTTTAAAGTTTTTCATAAAAAAATTTCAAAAAAAAAAGTTTTTTTTGAGTGATCACAGGATTTCGTTATTTTTGCTGTAGCTATTATAGTTAACGAGAAAATCGACTTTAAAGTTTTTCATAAAAAAATTTAAAAAAAAAAAATTTTTTTTGAGTGATCACAGGATTTCGTTATTTTTGCTGTAGCTATTATAGTTAACGAGAAAATCGACTTTAAAGTTTTTCATAAAAAAATTTCCAAAAAAAATTTTTTTTGAGTGATCACAGGATTTCGTTATTTTTGCTGTAGCTATTATAGTTAACGAGAAAATCGACTTTAAAGTTTTTCATAAAAAAATTTCAAAAAAAAAAATTTTTTTTGAGTGATCACAGGATTTCGTTATTTTTGCTGTAGCTATTATAGTTAACGAGAAAATCGACTTTAAAGTTTTTCATCAAAAAATTAAAAAAAAAATTTTTGAGTGATCACAGGATTTCGTTATTTTTGCTGTAGCTATTATAGTTAACGAGAAAATCGACTTTAAAGTTTTTCATCAAAAAATTAAAAAAAAAAATTTTTGAGTGATCACAAGATTTCGTTATTTTTGCTGTAGCTATTATAGTTAACGAGAAAATCGACTTTAAAGATTTTCACAAAAAAATTTCAAAAAAAACAGTTTTTTTTGAGTGATCACAGGATTTCGTTATTTTTGCTGTAGCTATTATAGTTAACGAGAAAATCGACTTTAAAGTTTTTCATAAAAAAATTTCAAAAAAAAAAAATTTTTTTGAGTGATCACAGGATTTCGTTATTTTTGCTGTAGCTATTATAGTTAACGAGAAAATCGACTTTAAAGTTTTTCATAAAAAAATTTCCAAAAAAAATTTTTTTTGAGTGATCACAGGATTTCGTTATTTTTGCTGTAGCTATTATAGTTAACGAGAAAATCGACTTTAAAGTTTTTCATAAAAAAATTTCAAAAAAAAAAAATTTTTTTTTGAGTGATCACAAGATTTCGTTATTTTTGCTGTAGCTATTATAGTTAACGAGAAAATCGACTTTAAAGTTTTTCATCAAAAAATTAAAAAAAAAAATTTTTGAGTGATCACAGGATTTCGTTATTTTTGCTGTAGCTATTATAGTTAACGAGAAAATCGACTTTAAAGATTTTCATAAAAAAATTTAAAAAAAAACATTTTTTTTTTGAGTGATCACAGGATTTCGTTATTTTTGCTGTAGCTATTATAGTTAACGAGAAAATCGACTTTAAAGTTTTTCACAAAAAAATTTAAAAAAAAAGTTTTTTTGAGTGATCACAGGATTTCGTTATTTTTGCTGTAGCTATTATAGTTAACGAGAAAATCGACTTTAAAGTTTTTCATCAAAAAATTAAAAAAAAAAATTTTTGAGTGATCACAGGATTTCGTTATTTTTGCTGTAGCTATTATAGTTAACGAGAAAATCGACTTTAAAGTTTTTTCCAAAAAAAAAAAATTTTTTTTAGTGATCACAGGATTTCGTTATTTTTGCTGTAGCTATTATAGTTAACGAGAAAATCGACTTTAAAGTTTTTCATAAAAAAATTTCAAAAAAAAAAAATTTTTTTGAGTGATCACAGGATTTCGTTATTTTTGCTGTAGCTATTATAGTTAACGAGAAAATCGACTTTAAAGTTTTTCATAAAAAAATTTCAAAAAAAAAAATTTTTTTTGAGTGATCACAGGATTTCGTTATTTTTGCTGTAGCTATTATAGTTAACGAGAAAATCGACTTTAAAGTTTTTCATCAAAAAATTTAAAAAAAAAAAAATTTTTGAGTGATCACAGGATTTCGTTATTTTTGCTGTAGCTATTATAGTTAACGAGAAAATCGACTTTAAAGTTTTTCATAAAAAAATTTAAAAAAAAAAAAATTTTTTTGAGTGATCACAGGATTTCGTTATTTTTGCTGTAGCTATTATAGTTAACGAGAAAATCGACTTTAAAGATTTTCACAAAAAAATTTCAAAAAAAAAATTTTTTTTGAGTGATCACAGGATTTCGTTATTTTTGCTGCAGCTATTATAGTTAACGAGAAAATCGACTTTAAAGTTTTTCATAAAAAAATTTCCAAAAAAATTTTTTTTGAGTGATCACAGGATTTCGTTATTTTTGCTGTAGCTATTATAGTTAACGAGAAAATCAACTTTAAAGTTTTTCATCAAAAAATTAAAAAAAAAAAAATTTTGAGTGATCACTGGATTTCGCTCAAAAAAAATTTTTTTGAGTGATCACAGGATTTCGTTATTTTTGCTGTAGCTATTATAGTTAACGAGAAAATCGACTTTAAAGTTTTTCATAAAAAAATTTCCAAAAAAAATTTTTTTTGAGTGATCACAGGATTTCGTTATTTTTGCTGTAGCTATTATAGTTAACGAGAAAATCGACTTTAAAGTATTTCATAAAAAAATTTCAAAAAAAAAAATTTTTTTTGAGTGATCACAGGATTTCGTTATTTTTGCTGTAGCTATTATAGTTAACGAGAAAATCGACTTTAAAGTTTTTCATCAAAAAATTAAAAAAAAAATTTTTGAGTGATCACAGGATTTCGTTATTTTTGCTGTAGCTATTATAGTTAACGAGAAAATCGACTTTAAAGTTTTTCATCAAAAAATTAAAAAAAAAAATTTTTGAGTGATCACAAGATTTCATTATTTTTGCTGTAGCTATTATAGTTAACGAGAAAATCGACTTTAAAGTTTTTCATCAAAAAATTTAAAAAAAAAAAAATTTTTGAGTGATCACAGGATTTCGTTATTTTTGCTGTAGCTATTATAGTTAACGAGAAAATCGACTTTAAAGTTTTTCATAAAAAAATTTAAAAAAAAAAAAATTTTTTTGAGTGATCACAGGATTTCGTTATTTTTGCTGTAGCTATTATAGTTAACGAGAAAATCGACTTTAAAGATTTTCACAAAAAAATTTCAAAAAAAAAATTTTTTTTGAGTGATCACAGGATTTCGTTATTTTTGCTGTAGCTATTATAGTTAACGAGAAAATCGACTTTAAAGTTTTTCACCAAAAAATTAAAAAAAAAAAAATTTTGAGTGATCACTGGATTTCGCTCAAAAAAAATTTTTTTGAGTGATCACAGGATTTCGTTATTTTTGCTGTAGCTATTATAGTTAACGAGAAAATCGACTTTAAAGTTTTTCATAAAAAAATTTCCAAAAAAAATTTTTTTTGAGTGATCACAGGATTTCGTTATTTTTGCTGTAGCTATTATAGTTAACGAGAAAATCGACTTTAAAGTTTTTCATAAAAAAATTTAAAAAAAAAAAATTTTTTTTGAGTGATCACAGGATTTCGTTATTTTTGCTGTAGCTATTATAGTTAACGAGAAAATCGACTTTAAAGTTTTTCATAAAAAAATTTCCAAAAAAAATTTTTTTTGAGTGATCACAGGATTTCGTTATTTTTGCTGTAGCTATTATAGTTAACGAGAAAATCGACTTTAAAGTTTTTCATAAAAAAATTTCAAAAAAAAAAATTTTTTTTGAGTGATCACAGGATTTCGTTATTTTTGCTGTAGCTATTATAGTTAACGAGAAAATCGACTTTAAAGTTTTTCATCAAAAAATTAAAAAAAAAATTTTTGAGTGATCACAGGATTTCGTTATTTTTGCTGTAGCTATTATAGTTAACGAGAAAATCGACTTTAAAGTTTTTCATCAAAAAATTAAAAAAAAAAATTTTTGAGTGATCACAAGATTTCGTTATTTTTGCTGTAGCTATTATAGTTAACGAGAAAATCGACTTTAAAGATTTTCACAAAAAAATTTCAAAAAAAACAGTTTTTTTTGAGTGATCACAGGATTTCGTTATTTTTGCTGTAGCTATTATAGTTAACGAGAAAATCGACTTTAAAGTTTTTCATAAAAAAATTTCAAAAAAAAAAAAATTTTTTTGAGTGATCACAGGATTTCGTTATTTTTGCTGTAGCTATTATAGTTAACGAGAAAATCGACTTTAAAGTTTTTCATAAAAAAATTTCCAAAAAAAATTTTTTTTGAGTGATCACAGGATTTCGTTATTTTTGCTGTAGCTATTATAGTTAACGAGAAAATCGACTTTAAAGTTTTTCATAAAAAAATTTCAAAAAAAAAAAATTTTTTTTTGAGTGATCACAAGATTTCGTTATTTTTGCTGTAGCTATTATAGTTAACGAGAAAATCGACTTTAAAGTTTTTCATCAAAAAATTAAAAAAAAAAAATTTTTGAGTGATCACAGGATTTCGTTATTTTTGCTGTAGCTATTATAGTTAACGAGAAAATCGACTTTAAAGATTTTCATAAAAAAATTTAAAAAAAAAAATTTTTTTTTTGAGTGATCACAGGATTTCGTTATTTTTGCTGTAGCTATTATAGTTAACGAGAAAATCGACTTTAAAGTTTTTCACAAAAAAATTAAAAAAAAAAGTTTTTTTGAGTGATCACAGGATTTCGTTATTTTTGCTGTAGCTATTATAGTTAACGAGAAAATCGACTTTAAAGTTTTTCATCAAAAAATTAAAAAAAAAAATTTTTGAGTGATCACAGGATTTCGTTATTTTTGCTGTAGCTATTATAGTTAACGAGAAAATCGACTTTAAAGTTTTTTCCAAAAAAAAAAAATTTTTTTTAGTGATCACAGGATTTCGTTATTTTTGCTGTAGCTATTATAGTTAACGAGAAAATCGACTTTAAAGTTTTTCATAAAAAAATTTCAAAAAAAAATGTTTTTTCAAAAAAAAAAATTTTTTTTGAGTGATCACAGGATTTCGTTATTTTTGCTGTAGCTATTATAGTTAACGAGAAAATCGACTTTAAAGTTTTTCATCAAAAAATTTAAAAAAAAAAAAATTTTTGAGTGATCACAGGATTTCGTTATTTTTGCTGTAGCTATTATAGTTAACGAGAAAATCGACTTTAAAGTTTTTCATAAAAAAATTTCAAAAAAAAAAAATTTTTTTGAGTGATCACAGGATTTCGTTATTTTTGCTGTAGCTATTATAGTTAACGAGAAAATCGACTTTAAAGTTTTTCATCAAAAAATTTAAAAAAAAAAAAATTTTTGAGTGATCACAGGATTTCGTTATTTTTGCTGTAGCTATTATAGTTAACGAGAAAATCGACTTTAAAGTTTTTCATAAAAAAATTTAAAAAAAAAAAAATTTTTTTGAGTGATCACAGGATTTCGTTATTTTTGCTGTAGCTATTATAGTTAACGAGAAAATCGACTTTAAAGATTTTCACAAAAAAATTTCAAAAAAAAAATTTTTTTTGAGTGATCACAGGATTTCGTTATTTTTGCTGCAGCTATTATAGTTAACGAGAAAATCGACTTTAAAGTTTTTCATAAAAAAATTTCCAAAAAAATTTTTTTTGAGTGATCACAGGATTTCGTTATTTTTGCTGTAGCTATTATAGTTAACGAGAAAATCGACTTTAAAGTTTTTCATCAAAAAATTAAAAAAAAAAAAATTTTGAGTGATCACTGGATTTCGCTCAAAAAAAATTTTTTTGAGTGATCACAGGATTTCGTTATTTTTGCTGTAGCTATTATAGTTAACGAGAAAATCGACTTTAAAGTTTTTCATAAAAAAATTTCCAAAAAAAATTTTTTTTGAGTGATCACAGGATTTCGTTATTTTTGCTGTAGCTATTATAGTTAACGAGAAAATCGACTTTAAAGTTTTTCATAAAAAAATTTCAAAAAAATTAATTTTTTTTGAGTGATCACAGGATTTCGTTATTTTTGCTGTAGCTATTATAGTTAACGAGAAAATCGACTTTAAAGTTTTTCATAAAAAAATTTCCAAAAAAAATTTTTTTTGAGTGATCACAGGATTTCGTTATTTTTGCTGTAGCTATTATAGTTAACGAGAAAATCGACTTTAAAGTTTTTCATAAAAAAATTTCAAAAAAAAAAATTTTTTTTGAGTGATCACAGGATTTCGTTATTTTTGCTGTAGCTATTATAGTTAACGAGAAAATCGACTTTAAAGTTTTTCATCAAAAAATTAAAAAAAAAATTTTTGAGTGATCACAGGATTTCGTTATTTTTGCTGTAGCTATTATAGTTAACGAGAAAATCGACTTTAAAGTTTTTCATCAAAAAATTAAAAAAAAAAATTTTTGAGTGATCACAAGATTTCATTATTTTTGCTGTAGCTATTATAGTTAACGAGAAAATCGACTTTAAAGTTTTTCATAAAAAAATTTCCAAAAAAAATTTTTTTTTGAGTGATCACAGGATTTCGTTATTTTTGCTGTAGCTATTATAGTTAACGAGAAAATCGACTTTAAAGTTTTTCATAAAAAAATTTAAAAAAAAAAAATTTTTTTTGAGTGATCACAGGATTTCGTTATTTTTGCTGTAGCTATTATAGTTAACGAGAAAATCGACTTTAAAGTTTTTCATAAAAAAATTTCCAAAAAAAATTTTTTTTGAGTGATCACAGGATTTCGTTATTTTTGCTGTAGCTATTATAGTTAACGAGAAAATCGACTTTAAAGTTTTTCATAAAAAAATTTCAAAAAAAAAAATTTTTTTTGAGTGATCACAGGATTTCGTTATTTTTGCTGTAGCTATTATAGTTAACGAGAAAATCGACTTTAAAGTTTTTCATCAAAAAATTAAAAAAAAAAATTTTTGAGTGATCACAAGATTTCGTTATTTTTGCTGTAGCTATTATAGTTAACGAGAAAATCGACTTTAAAGATTTTCACAAAAAAATTTCAAAAAAAACAGTTTTTTTTGAGTGATCACAGGATTTCGTTATTTTTGCTGTAGCTATTATAGTTAACGAGAAAATCGACTTTAAAGTTTTTCATAAAAAAATTTCAAAAAAAAAAAATTTTTTTGAGTGATCACAGGATTTCGTTATTTTTGCTGTAGCTATTATAGTTAACGAGAAAATCGACTTTAAAGTTTTTCATAAAAAAATTTCCAAAAAAAATTTTTTTTGAGTGATCACAGGATTTCGTTATTTTTGCTGTAGCTATTATAGTTAACGAGAAAATCGACTTTAAAGTTTTTCATAAAAAAATTTCAAAAAAAAAAATTTTTTTTGAGTGATCACAGGATTTCGTTATTTTTGCTGTAGCTATTATAGTTAACGAGAAAATCGACTTTAAAGATTTTCATAAAAAAATTTAAAAAAAAAAAAAAATTTTTTTGAGTGATCACAGGATTTCGTTATTTTTGCTGTAGCTATTATAGTTAACGAGAAAATCGACTTTAAAGTTTTTCACAAAAAAATTTCAAAAAAAAAGTTTTTTTGAGTGATCACAGGATTTCGTTATTTTTGCTGTAGCTATTATAGTTAACGAGAAAATCGACTTTAAAGTTTTTCATCAAAAAATTAAAAAAAAAAAATTTTTGAGTGATCACAGGATTTCGTTATTTTTGCTGTAGCTATTATAGTTAACGAGAAAATCGACTTTAAAGTTTTTTCCAAAAAAAAAAATTTTTTTTAGTGATCACAGGATTTCGTTATTTTTGCTGTAGCTATTATAGTTAACGAGAAAATCGACTTTAAAGTTTTTCATAAAAAAATTTCAAAAAAAAATGTTTTTTCAAAAAAAAAATTTTTTTTTGAGTGATCACAGGATTTCGTTATTTTTGCTGTAGCTATTATAGTTAACGAGAAAATCGACTTTAAAGTTTTTCATCAAAAAATTAAAAAAAAAATTTTTGAGTGATCACAGGATTTCGTTATTTTTGCTGTAGCTATTATAGTTAACGAGAAAATCGACTTTAAAGTTTTTCATCAAAAAATTAAAAAAAAAATTTTTGAGTGATCACAAGATTTCGTTATTTTTGCTGTAGCTATTATAGTTAACGAGAAAATCGACTTTAAAGATTTTCACAAAAAAATTTCAAAAAAAACAGTTTTTTTTGAGTGATCACAAGATTTCGTTATTTTTGCTGTAGCTATTATAGTTAACGAGAAAATCGACTTTAAAGTTTTTCATAAAAAAATTTCAAAAAAAAAAAAATTTTTTTGAGTGATCACAGGATTTCGTTATTTTTGCTGTAGCTATTATAGTTAACGAGAAAATCGACTTTAAAGTTTTTCATAAAAAAATTTCAAAAAAAAATGTTTTTTCAAAAAAAAAATTTTTTTTTGAGTGATCACAGGATTTCGTTATTTTTGCTGTAGCTATTATAGTTAACGAGAAAATCGACTTTAAAGTTTTTTCCAAAAAAAAAAATTTTTTTTAGTGATCACAGGATTTCGTTATTTTTGCTGTAGCTATTATAGTTAACGAGAAAATCGACTTTAAAGTTTTTCACAAAAAAATTTCAAAAAAAAATTTTTTTTTTGAGTGATTACAGGATTTCATTATTTTTGCTGTAGCTATTATAGTTAACGAGAAAATTGACTTCAAAGTTTTTCACAAAAAAATTTCAAAAAAAAATTTTTTTTGAGTGATCACAGGATTTCGTTATTTTTGCTGTAGCTATTATAGTTAACGAGAAAATCGACTTTAAAGTTTTTCATAAAAAAATTTCCAAAAAAATTTTTTTTTTGAGTGATCACAGGATTTCGTTATTTTTGCTGTAGCTATTATAGTTAACGAGAAAATCGACTTTAAAATTTTTCATAAAAAAATTTCAAAAAAAAAAATTTTTTTTGAGTGATCACAAGATTTCGTTATTTTTGCTGTAGCTATTATAGTTAACGAGAAAATCGACTTTAAAGTTTTTCATCAAAAAATTAAAAAAAAAAAATTTTGAGTAATCACAGGATTTCGCTCAAAAAAAAATTTTTTGAGTGATCACAGGATTTCGTTATTTTTGCTGTAGCTATTATAGTTAACGAGAAAATCGACTTTAAAGTTTTTCATAAAAAAATTTAAAAAAAAAAAAATTTTTTTTTGAGTGATCACAAGATTTCGTTATTTTTGCTGTAGCTATTATAGTTAACGAGAAAATCGACTTTAAAGTTTTTCATCAAAAAATTAAAAAAAAAAATTTTTTTTTGAGTGATCACAGGATTTCGTTATTTTTGCTGTAGCTATTATAGTTAACGAGAAAATCGACTTTAAAGATTTTCACAAAAAAATTTCAAAAAAAACAGTTTTTTTTGAGTGATCACAGGATTTCGTTATTTTTGCTGTAGCTATTATAGTTAACGAGAAAATCGACTTTAAAGTTTTTCATAAAAAAATTTCAAAAAAAAAAATTTTTTTTGAGTGATCACAGGATTTCGTTATTTTTGCTGTAGCTATTATAGTTAACGAGAAAATCGACTTTAAAGTTTTTCATAAAAAAATTAAAAAAAAAAAAAAATTTTTTTGAGTGATCACAGGATTTCGTTATTTTTGCTGTAGCTATTATAGTTAACGAGAAAATCGACTTTAAAGATTTTCACAAAAAAATTTCAAAAAAAAAATTTTTTTTGAGTGATCACAGGATTTCGTTATTTTTGCTGCAGCTATTATAGTTAACGAGAAAATCGACTTTAAAGTTTTTCATAAAAAAATTTCCAAAAAAATTTTTTTTTGAGTGATCACAGGATTTCGTTATTTTTGCTGTAGCTATTATAGTTAACGAGAAAATCGACTTTAAAATTTTTCATAAAAAAATTTCAAAAAAAAAAATTTTTTTTGAGTGATCACAAGATTTCGTTATTTTTGCTGTAGCTATTATAGTTAACGAGAAAATCGACTTTAAAGTTTTTCATCAAAAAATTAAAAAAAAAAAAATTTTGAGTGATCACAGGATTTCGCTCAAAAAAAAAATTTTTTGAGTGATCACAGGATTTCGTTATTTTTGCTGTAGCTATTATAGTTAACGAGAAAATCGACTTTAAAGTTTTTCATCAAAAAATTAAATAAAAAATTTTTGAGTGATCACAGGATTTCGTTATTTTTGCTGTAGCTATTATAGTTAACGAGAAAATCGACTTTAAAGTTTTTCATCAAAAAATTAAAAAAAAAATTTTTGAGTGATCACAAGATTTCGTTATTTTTGCTGTAGCTATTATAGTTAACGAGAAAATCGACTTTAAAGTTTTTCATAAAAAAATTTCCAAAAAAAATTTTTTTTTGAGTGATCACAGGATTTCGTTATTTTTGCTGTAGCTATTATAGTTAACGAGAAAATCGACTTTAAAGTTTTTCATAAAAAAAATTTCAAAAAAAAAATGTTTTTTGAGTGATCACAGGATTTCGTTATTTTTGCTGTAGCTATTATAGTTAACGAGAAAATCCACTTTAAAGATTTTCACAAAAAAATTTCAAAAAAAAATTTTTTTTTGAGTGAGCACAGGATTTCGTTATTTTTGCTGTAGCTATTATAGTTAACGAGAAAATCGACTTTAAAGATTTTCACAAAAAAATTTCAAAAAAAACAGTTTTTTTTGAGTGATCTCAGGATTTCGTTATTTTTGCTGTAGCTATTATAGTTAACGAGAAAATCCACTTTAAAGATTTTCACAAAAAAATTTCAAAAAAAAATTTTTTTTTGAGTGAGCACAGGATTTCGTTATTTTTGCTGTAGCTATTATAGTTAACGAGAAAATCGACTTTAAAGATTTTCACAAAAAAATTTCAAAAAAAACAGTTTTTTTTGAGTGATCACAGGATTTCGTTATTTTTGCTGTAGCTATTATAGTTAACGAGAAAATCGACTTTAAAGTTTTTCATAAAAAAATTTCCAAAAAAAATTTTTTTTGAGTGATCACAGGATTTCGTTATTTTTGCTGTAGCTATTATAGTTAACGAGAAAATCGACTTTAAAGTTTTTCATAAAAAAATTTCAAAAAAAAAATTTTTTTTTGAGTGATCACAGGATTTCGTTATTTTTGCTGTAGCTATTATAGTTAACGAGAAAATCGACTTTAAAGTTTTTCATAAAAAAATTTCCAAAAAAAATTTTTTTTGAGTGATCGAAAGATTTCGTTATTTTTGCTGTAGCTATTATAGTTAACGAGAAAATCGACTTTAAAGTTTTTCATAAAAAAATTTCAAAAAAAAAAATTTTTTTTGAGTGATCACAGGATTTCGTTATTTTTGCTGTAGCTATTATAGTTAACGAGAAAATCGACTTTAAAGTTTTTCATCAAAAAATTAAAAAAAAAATTTTTGAGTGATCACAGGATTTCGTTATTTTTGCTGTAGCTATTATAGTTAACGAGAAAATCGACTTTAAAGTTTTTCATCAAAAAATTAAAAAAAAAAATTTTTGAGTGATCACAAGATTTCGTTATTTTTGCTGTAGCTATTATAGTTAACGAGAAAATCGACTTTAAAGTTTTTCATAAAAAAATTTCCAAAAAAAATTTTTTTTTGAGTGATCACAGGATTTCGTTATTTTTGCTGTAGCTATTATAGTTAACGAGAAAATCCACTTTAAAGATTTTCACAAAAAAATTTCAAAAAAAAATTTTTTTTTGAGTGATCACAGGATTTCGTTATTTTTGCTGTAGCTATTATAGTTAACGAGAAAATCGACTTTAAAGATTTTCACAAAAAAATTTCAAAAAAAACAGTTTTTTTTGAGTGATCACAGGATTTCGTTATTTTTGCTGTAGCTATTATAGTTAACGAGAAAATCGACTTTAAAGTTTTTCATAAAAAAATTTCAAAAAAAAAATTTTTTTTGAGTGATCACAGGATTTCGTTATTTTTGCTGTAGCTATTATAGTTAACGAGAAAATCGACTTTAAAGTTTTTCATAAAAAAATTTCCAAAAAAAATTTTTTTTGAGTGATCACAGGATTTCGTTATTTTTGCTGTAGCTATTATAGTTAACGAGAAAATCGACTTTAAAGTTTTTCATAAAAAAATTTCCAAAAAAAATTTTTTTTTGAGTGATCACAGGATTTCGTTATTTTTGCTGTAGCTATTATAGTTAACGAGAAAATCCACTTTAAAGATTTTCACAAAAAAATTTCAAAAAAAAATTTTTTTTTGAGTGATCACAGGATTTCGTTATTTTTGCTGTAGCTATTATAGTTAACGAGAAAATCGACTTTAAAGATTTTCACAAAAAAATTTCAAAAAAAACAGTTTTTTTTGAGTGATCACAGGATTTCGTTATTTTTGCTGTAGCTATTATAGTTAACGAGAAAATCGACTTTAAAGTTTTTCATAAAAAAATTTCAAAAAAAAAATTTTTTTTGAGTGATCACAGGATTTCGTTATTTTTGCTGTAGCTATTATAGTTAACGAGAAAATCGACTTTAAAGTTTTTCATAAAAAAATTTCCAAAAAAAATTTTTTTTGAGTGATCACAGGATTTCGTTATTTTTGCTGTAGCTATTATAGTTAACGAGAAAATCGACTTTAAAGTTTTTCATAAAAAAATTTCAAAAAAAAAATTTTTTTTTGAGTGATCACAGGATTTCGTTATTTTTGCTGTAGCTATTATAGTTAACGAGAAAATCGACTTTAAAGTTTTTCATAAAAAAATTTCCAAAAAAAAATTTTTTTGAGTGATCACAGGATTTCGTTATTTTTGCTGTAGCTATTATAGTTAACGAGAAAATCGACTTTAAAGTTTTTCATAAAAAAATTTCAAAAAAAAAAATTTTTTTTGAGTGATCACAGGATTTCGTTATTTTTGCTGTAGCTATTATAGTTAACGAGAAAATCGACTTTAAAGTTTTTCATAAAAAAATTTCCAAAAAAAATTTTTTTGAGTGATCACAGGATTTCGTTATTTTTGCTGTAGCTATTATAGTTAACGAGAAAATCGACTTTAAAGTTTTTCATAAAAAAATTTCAAAAAAAAAAATTTTTTTTGAGTGATCACAGGATTTCGTTATTTTTGCTGTAGCTATTATAGTTAACGAGAAAATCGACTTTAAAGTTTTTCATCAAAAAATTAAAAAAAAAATTTTTGAGTGATCACAGGATTTCGTTATTTTTGCTGTAGCTATTATAGTTAACGAGAAAATCGACTTTAAAGTTTTTCATCAAAAAATTAAAAAAAAAAAATTTTTGAGTGATCACAAGATTTCGTTATTTTTGCTGTAGCTATTATAGTTAACGAGAAAATCGACTTTAAAGTTTTTCATAAAAAAATTTCCAAAAAAAATTTTTTTTGAGTGATCACAGGATTTCGTTATTTTTGCTGTAGCTATTATAGTTAACGAGAAAATCGACTTTAAAGTTTTTCATCAAAAAATTAAAAAAAAAATTTTTGAGTGATCACAGGATTTCGTTATTTTTGCTGTAGCTATTATAGTTAACGAGAAAATCGACTTTAAAGTTTTTCATCAAAAAATTAAAAAAAAAAAATTTTTGAGTGATCACAAGATTTCGTTATTTTTGCTGTAGCTATTATAGTTAACGAGAAAATCGACTTTAAAGTTTTTCATAAAAAAATTTCCAAAAAAAATTTTTTTTTGAGTGATCACAGGATTTCGTTATTTTTGCTGTAGCTATTATAGTTAACGAGAAAATCCACTTTAAAGATTTTCACAAAAAAATTTCAAAAAAAAATTTTTTTTTGAGTGATCACAGGATTTCGTTATTTTTGCTGTAGCTATTATAGTTAACGAGAAAATCGACTTTAAAGATTTTCACAAAAAAATTTCAAAAAAAACAGTTTTTTTTTGAGTGATCACAGGATTTCGTTATTTTTGCTGTAGCTATTATAGTTAACGAGAAAATCGACTTTAAAGTTTTTCATAAAAAAATTTCAAAAAAAAACATTTTTTTTGAGTGATCACAGGATTTCGTTATTTTTGCTGTAGCTATTATAGTTAACGAGAAAATCGACTTTAAAGTTTTTCATAAAAAAATTTCCAAAAAAAATTTTTTTTGAGTGATCACAGGATTTCGTTATTTTTGCTGTAGCTATTATAGTTAACGAGAAAATCGACTTTAAAGTTTTTCACAAAAAAATTTCAAAAAAAACAGTTTTTTTTTGAGTGATCACAGGATTTCGTTATTTTTGCTGTAGCTATTATAGTTAACGAGAAAATCGACTTTAAAGATTTTCACAAAGAGAAAATCGACTTTAAAGATTTTCACAAAAAAATTTCAAAAAAAACAGTTTTTTTTTGAGTGATCACAGGATTTCGTTATTTTTGCTGTAGCTATTATAGTTAACGAGAAAATCGACTTTAAAGTTTTTCATAAAAAAATTTCAAAAAAAAAAATTTTTTTTGAGTGATCACAGGATTTCGTTATTTTTGCTGTAGCTATTATAGTTAACGAGAAAATCGACTTTAAAGATTTTCATAAAAAAATTAAAAAAAAAAAAAAATTTTTTGAGTGATCACAGGATTTCGTTATTTTTGCTGTAGCTATTATAGTTAACGAGAAAATCGACTTTAAAGTTTTTCACAAAAAAATTTCAAAAAAAAAGTTTTTTTGAGTGATCACAGGATTTCGTTATTTTTGCTGTAGCTATTATAGTTAACGAGAAAATCGACTTTAAAGTTTTTCATCAAAAAATTAAAAAAAAAAAATTTTTGAGTGATCACAGGATTTCGTTATTTTTGCTGTAGCTATTATAGTTAACGAGAAAATCGACTTTAAAGTTTTTCATAAAAAAATTTCCAAAAAAAATTTTTTTTGAGTGATCACAGGATTTCGTTATTTTTGCTGTAGCTATTATAGTTAACGAGAAAATCGACTTTAAAGTTTTTCATAAAAAAATTTCAAAAAAAAAAATTTTTTTTGAGTGATCACAGGATTTCGTTATTTTTGCTGTAGCTATTATAGTTAACGAGAAAATCGACTTTAAAGTTTTTCATAAAAAAATTTCCAAAAAAAAATTTTTTTGAGTGATCACAGGATTTCGTTATTTTTGCTGTAGCTATTATAGTTAACGAGAAAATCGACTTTAAAGTTTTTCATAAAAAAATTTCAAAAAAAAAAATTTTTTTTGAGTGATCACAGGATTTCGTTATTTTTGCTGTAGCTATTATAGTTAACGAGAAAATCGACTTTAAAGTTTTTCATAAAAAAATTTCCAAAAAAAATTTTTTTTTGAGTGATCACAGGATTTCGTTATTTTTGCTGTAGCTATTATAGTTAACGAGAAAATCGACTTTAAAGTTTTTCATAAAAAAATTTCAAAAAAAAAAATTTTTTTTGAGTGATCACAGGATTTCGTTATTTTTGCTGTAGCTATTATAGTTAACGAGAAAATCGACTTTAAAGTTTTTCATCAAAAAATTAAAAAAAAAAATTTTTGAGTGATCACAAGATTTCGTTATTTTTGCTGTAGCTATTATAGTTAACGAGAAAATCGACTTTAAAGTTTTTCATAAAAAAATTTCCAAAAAAAATTTTTTTTTGAGTGATCACAGGATTTCGTTATTTTTGCTGTAGCTATGATAGTTAACGAGAAAATCCACTTTAAAGATTTTCACAAAAAAATTTCAAAAAAAAATTTTTTTTTGAGTGATCACAGGATTTCGTTATTTTTGCTGTAGCTATTATAGTTAACGAGAAAATCGACTTTAAAGATTTTCACAAAAAAATTTCAAAAAAAACAGTTTTTTTTTGAGTGATCACAGGATTTCGTTATTTTTGCTGTAGCTATTATAGTTAACGAGAAAATCGACTTTAAAGTTTTTCATAAAAAAATTTCAAAAAAAAAAATTTTTTTTGAGTGATCACAGGATTTCGTTATTTTTGCTGTAGCTATTATAGTTAACGAGAAAATCGACTTTAAAGTTTTTCATAAAAAAATTTCCAAAAAAAATTTTTTTTGAGTGATCACAGGATTTCGTTATTTTTGCTGTAGCTATTATAGTTAACGAGAAAATCGACTTTAAAGTTTTTCATAAAAAAATTTCAAAAAAAAAATTTTTTTTTGAGTGATCACAGGATTTCGTTATTTTTGCTGTAGCTATTATAGTTAACGAGAAAATCGACTTTAAAGATTTTCATAAAAAAATTAAAAAAAAAAAAAAATTTTTTTGAGTGATCACAGGATTTCGTTATTTTTGCTGTAGCTATTATAGTTAACGAGAAAATCGACTTTAAAGTTTTTCACAAAAAAATTTCAAAAAAAAAGTTTTTTTGAGTGATCACAGGATTTCGTTATTTTTGCTGTAGCTATTATAGTTAACGAGAAAATCGACTTTAAAGTTTTTCATCAAAAAATTAAAAAAAAAAAATTTTTGAGTGATCACAGGATTTCGTTATTTTTGCTGTAGCTATTATAGTTAACGAGAAAATCGACTTTAAAGTTTTTCATCAAAAAATTTAAAAAAAAAAAAAATTTTGAGTGATCACAGGATTTCGTTATTTTTGCTGTAGCTATTATAGTTAACGAGAAAATCGACTTTAAAGATTTTCACAAAAAAATTTCAAAAAAAAAAATTTTTTTGAGTGATCACAGGATTTCGTTATTTTTGCTGTAGCTATTATAGTTAACGAGAAAATCGACTTTAAAGTTTTTCATAAAAAAATTTAAAAAAAAAAATGTTTTTTGAGTGATCACAAGATTTCGTTATTTTTGCTGTAGCTATTATAGTTAACGAGAAAATCGACTTTAAAGTTTTTCATCAAAAAATTAAAAAAAAAAAAATTTTGAGTGATCACAGGATTTCGCTCAAAAAAAAATTTTTTGAGTGATCACAGGATTTCGTTATTTTTGCTGTAGCTATTATAGTTAACGAGAAAATCGACTTTAAAGTTTTTCATCAAAAAATTAAAAAAAAAAAATTTTTGAGTGATCACAGGATTTCGTTATTTTTGCTGTAGCTATTATAGTTAACGAGAAAATCGACTTTAAAGTTTTTCATCAAAAAATTTAAAAAAAAAAAAAATTTTGAGTGATCACAGGATTTCGTTATTTTTGCTGTAGCTATTATAGTTAACGAGAAAATCGACTTTAAAGATTTTCACAAAAAAATTTCAAAAAAAAAAATTTTTTTGAGTGATCACAGGATTTCGTTATTTTTGCTGTAGCTATTATAGTTAACGAGAAAATCGACTTTAAAGTTTTTCATAAAAAAATTTAAAAAAAAAAATGTTTTTTGAGTGATCACAAGATTTCGTTATTTTTGCTGTAGCTATTATAGTTAACGAGAAAATCGACTTTAAAGTTTTTCATCAAAAAATTAAAAAAAAAAAAATTTTGAGTGATCACAGGATTTCGCTCAAAAAAAAATTTTTTGAGTGATCACAGGATTTCGTTATTTTTGCTGTAGCTATTATAGTTAACGAGAAAATCGACTTTAAAGTTTTTCATCAAAAAATTAAAAAAAAAATTTTTGAGTGATCACAGGATTTCGTTATTTTTGCTGTACTTTAAAGTTTTTTTCAAAAAAAAAATTTTTTTTTGAGTGATCACAGGATTTTGTTATTTTTGCTGTAGCTATTATAGTTAACGAGAAAATCGACTTTAAAGTTTTTCATAAAAAAATTTCAAAAAAAAAAAAATTTTTTTTGAGTGATCACAGGATTTCGTTATTTTTGCTGTAGCTATTATAGTTAACGAGAAAATCGACTTTAAAGTTTTTCATCAAAAAATTAAAAAAAAAAAATTTTTGAGTGATCACAGGATTTCGTTATTTTTGCTGTAGCTATTATAGTTAACGAGAAAATCGACTTTAAAGTTTTTCATCAAAAAATTTAAAAAAAAAAAAAATTTTGAGTGATCACAGGATTTCGTTATTTTTGCTGTAGCTATTATAGTTAACGAGAAAATCGACTTTAAAGATTTTCACAAAAAAATTTCAAAAAAAAAAATTTTTTTGAGTGATCACAGGATTTCGTTATTTTTGCTGTAGCTATTATAGTTAACGAGAAAATCGACTTTAAAGTTTTTCATAAAAAAATTTAAAAAAAAAAATGTTTTTTGAGTGATCACAAGATTTCGTTATTTTTGCTGTAGCTATTATAGTTAACGAGAAAATCGACTTTAAAGTTTTTCATCAAAAAATTAAAAAAAAAAAAATTTTGAGTGATCACAGGATTTCGCTCAAAAAAAAATTTTTTGAGTGATCACAGGATTTCGTTATTTTTGCTGTAGCTATTATAGTTAACGAGAAAATCGACTTTAAAGTTTTTCATCAAAAAATTAAAAAAAAAATTTTTGAGTGATCACAGGATTTCGTTATTTTTGCTGTACTTTAAAGTTTTTTTCAAAAAAAAAATTTTTTTTTGAGTGATCACAGGATTTTGTTATTTTTGCTGTAGCTATTATAGTTAACGAGAAAATCGACTTTAAAGTTTTTCATAAAAAAATTTCAAAAAAAAAAAAATTTTTTTTGAGTGATCACAGGATTTCGTTATTTTTGCTGTAGCTATTATAGTTAACGAGAAAATCGACTTTAAAGTTTTTCATCAAAAAATTAAAAAAAAAAAATTTTTGAGTGATCACAGGATTTCGTTATTTTTGCTGTAGCTATTATAGTTAACGAGAAAATCGACTTTAAAGTTTTTCATCAAAAAATTTAAAAAAAAAAAAAATTTTGAGTGATCACAGGATTTCGTTATTTTTGCTGTAGCTATTATAGTTAACGAGAAAATCGACTTTAAAGATTTTCACAAAAAAATTTCAAAAAAAAAAATTTTTTTGAGTGATCACAGGATTTCGTTATTTTTGCTGTAGCTATTATAGTTAACGAGAAAATCGACTTTAAAGTTTTTCATAAAAAAATTTAAAAAAAAAAATGTTTTTTGAGTGATCACAAGATTTCGTTATTTTTGCTGTAGCTATTATAGTTAACGAGAAAATCGACTTTAAAGTTTTTCATCAAAAAATTAAAAAAAAAAAAATTTTGAGTGATCACAGGATTTCGCTCAAAAAAAAATTTTTTGAGTGATCACAGGATTTCGTTATTTTTGCTGTAGCTATTATAGTTAACGAGAAAATCGACTTTAAAGTTTTTCATCAAAAAATTAAAAAAAAATTTTTGAGTGATCACAGGATTTCGTTATTTTTGCTGTACTTTAAAGTTTTTTTCAAAAAAAAAATTTTTTTTTGAGTGATCACAGGATTTTGTTATTTTTGCTGTAGCTATTATAGTTAACGAGAAAATCGACTTTAAAGTTTTTCATAAAAAAATTTCAAAAAAAAAAAAATTTTTTTTGAGTGATCACAGGATTTCGTTATTTTTGCTGTAGCTATTATAGTTAACGAGAAAATCGACTTTAAAGATTTTCACAAAAAAATTTCAAAAAAAAATTTTTTTTGAGTGATCACAGGATTTCGTTATTTTTGCTGCAGCTATTATAGTTAACGAGAAAATCGACTTTAAAGTTTTTCATAAAAAAATTTCCAAAAAAATTTTTTTTTGAGTGATCACAGGATTTCGTTATTTTTGCTGTAGCTATTATAGTTAACGAGAAAATCGACTTTAAAATTTTTCATAAAAACATTTCAAAAAAAAAATTTTTTTTGAGTGATCACAAGATTTCGTTATTTTTGCTGTAGCTATTATAGTTAACGAGAAAATCGACTTTAAAGTTTTTCATAAAAAAATTTCCAAAAAAAATTTTTTTTTGAGTGATCACAGGATTTCGTTATTTTTGCTGTAGCTATTATAGTTAACGAGAAAATCGACTTTAAAGTTTTGTTCAAAAAAAAATTTTTTTTTTTAGTGATCGCAGGATTTTGTTATTTTTGCTGTAGCTATTATAGTTAACGAGAAAATCGACTTTAAAGTTTTTCATAAAAAAATTTCAAAAAAAAAAAAATTTTTTTGAGTGATCACAGGATTTCGTTATTTTTGCTGTAGCTATTATAGTTAACGAGAAAATCGACTTTAAAGTTTTTCACAAAAAAATTTCAAAAAAAAATT
This sequence comes from Stomorhina lunata, assembly GCA_933228675.1. Classification (NCBI taxonomy): domain Eukaryota; kingdom Metazoa; phylum Arthropoda; class Insecta; order Diptera; family Rhiniidae; genus Stomorhina; species Stomorhina lunata. The sequence continues at coordinate 27,016,011 of OW121744.1, read as the reverse complement.
TTTTTTTGAGTGATTACAGGATTTCATTATTTTTGCTGTAGCTATTATAGTTAACGAGAAAATTGACTTCAAAGATTTTCACAAAAAAATTTCAAAAAAAAAATTTTTTTTGAGTGATCACAGGATTTCGTTATTTTTGCTGTAGCTATTATAGTTAACGAGAAAATCGACTTTAAAGTTTTTCATAAAAAAATTTCAAAAAAAAAATTTTTTTTTGAGTGATCACAGGATTTCGTTATTTTTGCTGTAGCTATTATAGTTAACGAGAAAATCGACTTTAAAGTTTTTCATAAAACAATTTCAAAAAAAAATTTTTTTTTGAGTGATCACAGGATTTCGTTATTTTTGCTGTAGCTATTATAGTTAACGAGAAAATCGACTTTAAAGTTTTTCATCAAAAAATTAAAAAAAAAAAATTTTTGAGTGATCACAGGATTTCGTTATTTTTGCTGTAGCTATTATAGTTAACGAGAAAATCGACTTTAAAGTTTTTCATCAAAAAATTTAAAAAAAAAAAAAATTTTGAGTGATCACAGGATTTCGTTATTTTTGCTGTAGCTATTATAGTTAACGAGAAAATCGACTTTAAAGATTTTCACAAAAAAATTTCAAAAAAAAAAATTTTTTTGAGTGATCACAGGATTTCGTTATTTTTGCTGTAGCTATTATAGTTAACGAGAAAATCGACTTTAAAGTTTTTCATAAAAAAATTTAAAAAAAAAAATGTTTTTTGAGTGATCACAAGATTTCGTTATTTTTGCTGTAGCTATTATAGTTAACGAGAAAATCGACTTTAAAGTTTTTCATCAAAAAATTAAAAAAAAAAAAATTTTGAGTGATCACAGGATTTCGCTCAAAAAAAAATTTTTTGAGTGATCACAGGATTTCGTTATTTTTGCTGTAGCTATTATAGTTAACGAGAAAATCGACTTTAAAGTTTTTCATCAAAAAATTAAAAAAAAAATTTTTGAGTGATCACAGGATTTCGTTATTTTTGCTGTACTTTAAAGTTTTTTTCAAAAAAAAAATTTTTTTTTGAGTGATCACAGGATTTTGTTATTTTTGCTGTAGCTATTATAGTTAACGAGAAAATCGACTTTAAAGTTTTTCATAAAAAAATTTCAAAAAAAAAAAAATTTTTTTTGAGTGATCACAGGATTTCGTTATTTTTGCTGTAGCTATTATAGTTAACGAGAAAATCGACTTTAAAGTTTTTCATCAAAAAATTAAAAAAAAAAAATTTTTGAGTGATCACAGGATTTCGTTATTTTTGCTGTAGCTATTATAGTTAACGAGAAAATCGACTTTAAAGTTTTTCATCAAAAAATTTAAAAAAAAAAAAAATTTTGAGTGATCACAGGATTTCGTTATTTTTGCTGTAGCTATTATAGTTAACGAGAAAATCGACTTTAAAGATTTTCACAAAAAAATTTCAAAAAAAAAAATTTTTTTGAGTGATCACAGGATTTCGTTATTTTTGCTGTAGCTATTATAGTTAACGAGAAAATCGACTTTAAAGTTTTTCATAAAAAAATTTAAAAAAAAAAATGTTTTTTGAGTGATCACAAGATTTCGTTATTTTTGCTGTAGCTATTATAGTTAACGAGAAAATCGACTTTAAAGTTTTTCATCAAAAAATTAAAAAAAAAAAAATTTTGAGTGATCACAGGATTTCGCTCAAAAAAAAATTTTTTGAGTGATCACAGGATTTCGTTATTTTTGCTGTAGCTATTATAGTTAACGAGAAAATCGACTTTAAAGTTTTTCATCAAAAAATTAAAAAAAAAATTTTTGAGTGATCACAGGATTTCGTTATTTTTGCTGTACTTTAAAGTTTTTTTCAAAAAAAAAATTTTTTTTTGAGTGATCACAGGATTTTGTTATTTTTGCTGTAGCTATTATAGTTAACGAGAAAATCGACTTTAAAGTTTTTCATAAAAAAATTTCAAAAAAAAAAAAATTTTTTTTGAGTGATCACAGGATTTCGTTATTTTTGCTGTAGCTATTATAGTTAACGAGAAAATCGACTTTAAAGATTTTCACAAAAAAATTTCAAAAAAAAATTTTTTTTGAGTGATCACAGGATTTCGTTATTTTTGCTGCAGCTATTATAGTTAACGAGAAAATCGACTTTAAAGTTTTTCATAAAAAAATTTCCAAAAAAATTTTTTTTTGAGTGATCACAGGATTTCGTTATTTTTGCTGTAGCTATTATAGTTAACGAGAAAATCGACTTTAAAATTTTTCATAAAAACATTTCAAAAAAAAAATTTTTTTTGAGTGATCTCAAGATTTCGTTATTTTTGCTGTAGCTATTATAGTTAACGAGAAAATCGACTTTAAAGTTTTTCATAAAAAAATTTCCAAAAAAAATTTTTTTTTGAGTGATCACAGGATTTCGTTATTTTTGCTGTAGCTATTATAGTTAACGAGAAAATCGACTTTAAAGTTTTGTTCAAAAAAAAATTTTTTTTTTTAGTGATCGCAGGATTTTGTTATTTTTGCTGTAGCTATTATAGTTAACGAGAAAATCGACTTTAAAGTTTTTCATAAAAAAATTTCAAAAAAAAAAAAATTTTTTTGAGTGATCACAGGATTTCGTTATTTTTGCTGTAGCTATTATAGTTAACGAGAAAATCGACTTTAAAGTTTTTCACAAAAAAATTTCAAAAAAAAATTTTTTTTTGAGTGATTACAGGATTTCATTATTTTTGCTGTAGCTATTATAGTTAACGAGAAAATTGACTTCAAAGATTTTCACAAAAAAATTTCAAAAAAAAAATTTTTTTTGAGTGATCACAGGATTTCGTTATTTTTGCTGTAGCTATTATAGTTAACGAGAAAATCGACTTTAAAGTTTTTCATAAAAAAATTTCAAAAAAAAAATTTTTTTTTGAGTGATCACAGGATTTCGTTATTTTTGCTGTAGCTATTATAGTTAACGAGAAAATCGACTTTAAAGTTTTTCATAAAACAATTTCAAAAAAAAATTTTTTTTTGAGTGATCACAGGATTTCGTTATTTTTGCTGTAGCTATTATAGTTTACGAGAAAATCGACTTTAAAGTTTTTTTCAAAAAAAAAAATTTTTTTTGAGTGATCACAGGATTTTGTTATTTTTGCTGTAGCTATTATAGTTAACGAGAAAATCGACTTTAAAGTTTTTCATAAAAAAATTAAAAAAAAAAAAAAAATTTTTTTGAGTGATCACAGGATTTCGTTATTTTTGCTGTAGCTATTATAGTTAACGAGAAAATCGACTTTAAAGTTTTTAATAAAAAAATTTCAAAAAAAAAATGTTTTTTGAGTGATCACAGGATTTCGTTATTTTTGCTGTAGCTATTATAGTTAACGAGAAAATCGACTTTAAAGTTTTTCATAAAAAAATTTCAAAAAAAAAATGTTTTTTGAGTGATCACAGGATTTCGTTATTTTTGCTGTAGCTATTATAGTTAACGAGAAAATCCACTTTAAAGATTTTCACAAAAAAATTTCCAAAAAAAATTTTTTTTGAGTGATCACAGGATTTCGTTATTTTTGCTGTAGCTATTATAGTTAACGAGAAAATCGACTTTAAAGTTTTTCATAAAAAAATTTCAAAAAAAAAAATTTTTTTTGAGTGATCACAGGATTTCGTTATTTTTGCTGTAGCTATTATAGTTAACGAGAAAATCGACTTTAAAGTTTTTCATAAAAAAATTTCCAAAAAAAAATTTTTTTTGAGTGATCACAGGATTTCGTTATTTTTGCTGTAGCTATTATAGTTAACGAGAAAATCGACTTTAAAGTTTTCCATAAAAAAATTTCCAAAAAAAATTTTTTTTGAGTGATCACAGTATTTCGTTATTTTTGCTGTAGCTATTATAGTTAACGAGAAAATCGACTTTAAAGTTTTTCATAAAAAAATTTCCAAAAAAAATTTTTTTTTGAGTGATCACAGGATTTCGTTATTTTTGCTGTAGCTATTATAGTTAACGAGAAAATCGACTTTAAAGTTTTTCATAAAAAAATTTCCAAAAAAATTTTTTTTGAGTGATCACAGGATTTCGTTATTTTTGCTGTAGCTATTATAGTTAACGAGAAAATCGACTTTAAAGTTTTTCATAAAAAAATTTCAAAAAAAAAAATTTTTTTTGAGTGATCACAGGATTTCGTTATTTTTGCTGTAGCTATTATAGTTAACGAGAAAATCGACTTTAAAGTTTTTCATCAAAAAATTAAAAAAAAAAAATTTTTGAGTGATCACAGGATTTCGTTATTTTTGCTGTAGCTATTATAGTTAACGAGAAAATCGACTTTAAAGTTTTTCATAAAAAAATTTCCAAAAAAAATTTTTTTTGAGTGATCACAGGATTTCGTTATTTTTGCTGTAGCTATTATAGTTAACGAGAAAATCGACTTTAAAGTTTTTCATAAAAAAATTTCAAAAAAAAAAATTTTTTTTGAGTGATCACAGGATTTCGTTATTTTTGCTGTAGCTATTATAGTTAACGAGAAAATCGACTTTAAAGTTTTTCATCAAAAAATTAAAAAAAAAAAATTTTTGAGTGATCACAGGATTTCGTTATTTTTGCTGTAGCTATTATAGTTAACGAGAAAATCGACTTTAAAGTTTTTCATAAAAAAATTTCAAAAAGAAATGTTTTTTCAAAAAAAAAATTTTTTTTTGAGTGATCACAGGATTTCGTTATTTTTGCTGTAGCTATTATAGTTAACGAGAAAATCGACTTTAAAGTTTTTCATAAAAAAATTTCAAAAAAAAAAATTTTTTTGAGTGATCACAGGATTTCGTTATTTTTGCTGTAGCTATTATAGTTAACGAGAAAAGTTTTTTTCAAGTTTTTCATCAAAAAATTTAAAAAAAAAAAAATTTTGAGTGATCACAGGATTTCGTTATTTTTGCTGTAGCTATTATAGTTAACGAGAAAATCGACTTTAAAGTTTTTCATAAAAAAATTTCCAAAAAAAATTTTTTTTGAGTGATCACAGGATTTCGTTATTTTTGCTGTAGCTATTATAGTTAACGAGAAAATCGACTTTAAAGTTTTTCATAAAAAAATTTCAAAAAAAAAATTTTTGAGTGATCACAGGATTTCGTTATTTTTGCTGTAGCTATTATAGTTAACGAGAAAATCGACTTTAAAGTTTTTTCCAAAAAAAAAAAATTTTTTTTAGTGATCACAGGATTTCGTTATTTTTGCTGTAGCTATTATAGTTAACGAGAAAATCGACTTTAAAGTTTTTCATAAAAAAATTTCCAAAAAAAATTTTTTTTTGAGTGATCACAGGATTTCGTTATTTTTGCTGTAGCTATTATAGTTAACGAGAAAATCGACTTTAAAGTTTTTCATAAAAAAATTTCCAAAAAAAATTTTTTTTGAGTGATCACAGGATTTCGTTATTTTTGCTGTAGCTATTATAGTTAACGAGAAAATCGACTTTAAAGTTTTTCCTAAAAAAAATTTCAAAAAAAAAAATTTTTTTTGAGTGATCACAGGATTTCGTTATTTTTGCTGTAGCTATTATAGTTAACGAGAAAATCGACTTTAAAGTTTTTCATCAAAAAATTAAAAAAAAAAAATTTTTGAGTGATCACAGGATTTCGTTACTTTTGCTGTAGCTATTATAGTTAACGAGAAAATCGACTTTAAAGTTTTTCATAAAAAAATTTCAAAAAAAAATGTTTTTTCAAAAAAAAAATTTTTTTTTGAGTGATCACAGGATTTCGTTATTTTTGCTGTAGCTATTATAGTTAACGAGAAAATCGACTTTAAAGTTTTTCATAAAAAAATTTCAAAAAAAAATGTTTTTTCAAAAAAAAAATTTTTTTTTGAGTGATCACAGGATTTCGTTATTTTTGCTGTAGCTATTATAGTTAACGAGAAAATCGACTTTAAAGTTTTTCATAAAAAAATTTCAAAAAAAAAAATTTTTTTGAGTGATCACAGGATTTCGTTATTTTTGCTGTAGCTATTATAGTTAACGAGAAAATCGACTTTAAAGTTTTTCATCAAAAAATTTAAAAAAGAAAAAATTTTGAGTGATCACAGGATTTCGTTATTTTTGCTGTAGCTATTATAGTTAACGAGAAAATCGACTTTAAAGATTTTCACAAAAAAATTTCAAAAAAAAAAATTTTTTTGAGTGATCACAGGATTTCGTTATTTTTGCTGTAGCTATTATAGTTAACGAGAAAATCGACTTTAAAGTTTTTCATAAAAAAATTTAAAAAAAAAAATGTTTTTTGAGTGATCACAGGATTTCGTTATTTTTGCTGTAGCTATTAGAGTTAACGAGAAAATCGACTTTAAAGTTTTTTTCAAAAAAAAATTTTTTTTTGAGTGATCACAGGATTTTGTTATTTTTGCTGTAGCTATTATAGTTAACGAGAAAATCGACTTTAAAGTTTTTTTCAAAAAAAAAATTTTTTTTTGAGTGATCACAGGATTTTGTTATTTTTGCTGTAGCTATTATAGTTAACGAGAAAATCGACTTTAAAGTTTTTCATAAAAAAATTTAAAAAAAAAAAAATTTTTTTGAGTGATCACAGGATTTCGTTATTTTTGCTGTAGCTATTATAGTTAACGAGAAAATCGACTTTAAAGATTTTCACAAAAAAATTTCAAAAAAAACATTTTTTTTGAGTGATCACAGGATTTCGTTATTTTTGCTGCAGCTATTATAGTTAACGAGAAAATCGACTTTAAAGTTTTTCATAAAAAAATTTCCAAAAAAATTTTTTTTTGAGTGATCACAGGATTTCGTTATTTTTGCTGTAGCTATTATAGTTAACGAGAAAATCGACTTTAAAGTTTTTCATAAAAAAATTAAAAAAAAAAAAAATTTTTTTGAGTGATCACAGGATTTCGTTATTTTTGCTGTAGCTATTATAGTTAACGAGAAAATCGACTTTAAAATTTTTCATAAAAAAATTTCAAAAAAAAAAATTTTTTTTGAGTGATCACAAGATTTCGTTATTTTTGCTGTAGCTATTATAGTTAACGAGAAAATCGACTTTAAAGTTTTTCATAAAAAAATTTCCAAAAAAAATTTTTTTTTGAGTGATCACAGGATTTCGTTATTTTTGCTGTAGCTATTATAGTTAACGAGAAAATCGACTTTAAAGTTTTTCATAAAAAAATTTCAAAAAAAAAATGTTTTTTGAGTGATCACAGGATTTCGTTATTTTTGCTGTAGCTATTATAGTTAACGAGAAAATCCACTTTAAAGATTTTCACAAAAAAATTTCAAAAAAAACAATTTTTTTTGAGTGATCACAGGATTTCGTTATTTTTGCTGTAGCTATTATAGTTAACGAGAAAATCGACTTTAAAGTTTTTCATAAAAAAATTTCAAAAAAAAAATTTTTTTTGAGTGATCACAGGATTTCGTTATTTTTGCTGTAGCTATTATAGTTAACGAGAAAATCGACTTTAAAGTTTTTCATAAAAAAATTTCCAAAAAAAATTTTTTTTGAGTGATCACAGGATTTCGTTATTTTTGCTGTAGCTATTATAGTTAACGAGAAAATCGACTTTAAAGTTTTTCATAAAAAAATTTCAAAAAAAAAAATTTTTTTTGAGTGATCACAGGATTTCGTTATTTTTGCTGTAGCTATTATAGTTAACGAGAAAATCGACTTTAAAGTTTTTCATAAAAAAATTTCCAAAAAAAATTTTTTTTTGAGTGATCACAGGATTTCGTTATTTTTGCTGTAGCTATTATAGTTAACGAGAAAATCGACTTTAAAGTTTTTTTCAAAAAAAAAAATTTTTTTTGAGTGATCACAGGATTTTGTTATTTTTGCTGTAGCTATTATAGTTAACGAGAAAATCGACTTTAAAGTTTTTTTCAAAAAAAAAAATTTTTTTTGAGTGATCACAGGATTTTGTTATTTTTGCTGTAGCTATTATAGTTAACGAGAAAATCGACTTTAAAGTTTTTCATAAAAAAATTTCAAAAAAAAAAAAATTTTTTTGAGTGATCACAGGATTTCGTTATTTTTGCTGTAGCTATTATAGTTAACGAGAAAATCGACTTTAAAGATTTTCACAAAAAAATTTCAAAAAAAAAATTTTTTTTGAGTGATCACAGGATTTCGTTATTTTTGCTGCAGCTATTATAGTTAACGAGAAAATCGACTTTAAAGTTTTTCATAAAAAAATTTCCAAAAAAATTTTTTTTTTGAGTGATCACAGGATTTCGTTATTTTTGCTGTAGCTATTATAGTTAACGAGAAAATCGACTTTAAAATTTTTCATAAAAAAATTTCAAAAAAAAAATTTTTTTTGAGTGATCACAAGATTTCGTTATTTTTGCTGTAGCTATTATAGTTAACGAGAAAATCGACTTTAAAGTTTTTCATCAAAAAATTAAAAAAAAAAAAATTTTGAGTGATCACAGGATTTCGCTCAAAAAAAAATTTTTTGAGTGATCACAGGATTTCGTTATTTTTGCTGGAGCTATTATAGTTAACGAGAAAATCGACTTTAAAGTTTTTCATAAAAAAATTTCCAAAAAAAATTTTTTTTTGAGTGATCACAGGATTTCGTTATTTTTGCTGTAGCTATTATAGTTAACGAGAAAATCGACTTTAAAGTATTTCATAAAAAAATTTCCAAAAAAAATTTTTTTTTGAGTGATCACAGGATTTCGTTATTTTTGCTGTAGCTATTATAGTTAACGAGAAAATCGACTTTAAAGTTTTGTTCAAAAAAAAATTTTTTTTTTTAGTGATCGCAGGATTTTGTTATTTTTGCTGTAGCTATTATAGTTAACGAGAAAATCGACTTTAAAGTTTTTCATAAAAAAATTTCAAAAAAAAAAAAAATTTTTTTGAGTGATCACAGGATTTCGTTATTTTTGCTGTAGCTATTATAGTTAACGAGAAAATCGACTTTAAAGTTTTTCACAAAAAAATTTCAAAAAAAAATTTTTTTTTGAGTGATTACAGGATTTCATTATTTTTGCTGTAGCTATTATAGTTAACGAGAAAATTGACTTCAAAGATTTTCACAAAAAAATTTCAAAAAAAAAATTTTTTTTGAGTGATCACAGGATTTCGTTATTTTTGCTGTAGCTATTATAGTTAACGAGAAAATCGACTTTAAAGTTTTTCATAAAAAAATTTCCAAAAAATTTTTTTTTTGAGTGATCACAGGATTTCGTTATTTTTGCTGTAGCTATTATAGTTAACGAGAAAATCGACTTTAAAATTTTTCATAAAAAAATTTCAAAAAAAAAAATTTTTTTTGAGTGATCACAAGATTTCGTTATTTTTGCTGTAGCTATTATAGTTAACGAGAAAATCGACTTTAAAGTTTTTCATAAAAAAATTTCAAAAAAAAAAATTTTTTTGAGTGATCACAGGATTTCGTTATTTTTGCTGTAGCTATTATAGTTAACGAGAAAATCGACTTTAAAGTTTTTCATAAAAAAATTTCAAAAAAAAAAATTTTTTTGAGTGATCACAGGATTTCGTTATTTTTGCTGTAGCTATTATAGTTAACGAGAAAATCGACTTTAAAGTTTTTCATCAAAAAATTTAAAAAAGAAAAAATTTTGAGTGATCACAGGATTTCGTTATTTTTGCTGTAGCTATTATAGTTAACGAGAAAATCGACTTTAAAGATTTTCACAAAAAAATTTCAAAAAAAAAAATTTTTTTGAGTGATCACAGGATTTCGTTATTTTTGCTGTAGCTATTATAGTTAACGAGAAAATCGACTTTAAAGTTTTTCATAAAAAAATTTAAAAAAAAAAATGTTTTTTGAGTGATCACAGGATTTCGTTATTTTTGCTGTAGCTATTAGAGTTAACGAGAAAATCGACTTTAAAGTTTTTTTCAAAAAAAAATTTTTTTTCGAGTGATCACAGGATTTTGTTATTTTTGCTGTAGCTATTATAGTTAACGAGAAAATCGACTTTAAAGTTTTTTTCAAAAAAAAAATTTTTTTTTGAGTGATCACAGGATTTTGTTATTTTTGCTGTAGCTATTATAGTTAACGAGAAAATCGACTTTAAAGTTTTTCATAAAAAAATTTAAAAAAAAAAAAATTTTTTTGAGTGATCACAGGATTTCGTTATTTTTGCTGTAGCTATTATAGTTAACGAGAAAATCGACTTTAAAGATTTTCACAAAAAAATTTCAAAAAAAACATTTTTTTTGAGTGATCACAGGATTTCGTTATTTTTGCTGCAGCTATTATAGTTAACGAGAAAATCGACTTTAAAGTTTTTCATAAAAAAATTTCCAAAAAAATTTTTTTTTGAGTGATCACAGGATTTCGTTATTTTTGCTGTAGCTATTATAGTTAACGAGAAAATCGACTTTAAAGTTTTTCATAAAAAAATTTAAAAAAAAAAAAATTTTTTTGAGTGATCACAGGATTTCGTTATTTTTGCTGTAGCTATTATAGTTAACGAGAAAATCGACTTTAAAATTTTTCATAAAAAAATTTCAAAAAAAAAAATTTTTTTTGAGTGATCACAAGATTTCGTTATTTTTGCTGTAGCTATTATAGTTAACGAGAAAATCGACTTTAAAGTTTTTCATCAAAAAATTAAAAAAAAATTTTTGAGTGATCACAGGATTTCGTTATTTTTGCTGTAGCTATTATAGTTAACGAGAAAATCGACTTTAAAGTTTTTCATAAAAAAATTTCCAAAAAAAATTTTTTTTTGAGTGATCACAGGATTTCGTTATTTTTGCTGTAGCTATTATAGTTAACGAGAAAATCGACTTTAAAGTTTTTCATAAAAAAATTTCAAAAAAAAAATGTTTTTTGAGTGATCACAGGATTTCGTTATTTTTGCTGTAGCTATTATAGTTAACGAGAAAATCCACTTTAAAGATTTTCACAAAAAAATTTCAAAAAAAACAATTTTTTTTGAGTGATCACAGGATTTCGTTATTTTTGCTGTAGCTATTATAGTTAACGAGAAAATCGACTTTAAAGTTTTTCATAAAAAAATTTCAAAAAAAAAATTTTTTTTGAGTGATCACAGGATTTCGTTATTTTTGCTGTAGCTATTATAGTTAACGAGAAAATCGACTTTAAAGTTTTTCATAAAAAAATTTCCAAAAAAAATTTTTTTTGAGTGATCACAGGATTTCGTTATTTTTGCTGTAGCTATTATAGTTAACGAGAAAATCGACTTTAAAGTTTTTCATAAAAAAATTTCAAAAAAAAAAATTTTTTTTGAGTGATCACAGGATTTCGTTATTTTTGCTGTAGCTATTATAGTTAACGAGAAAATCGACTTTAAAGTTTTTCATAAAAAAATTTCCAAAAAAAATTTTTTTTTGAGTGATCACAGGATTTCGTTATTTTTGCTGTAGCTATTATAGTTAACGAGAAAATCGACTTTAAAGTTTTTTTCAAAAAAAAAAATTTTTTTTGAGTGATCACAGGATTTTGTTATTTTTGCTGTAGCTATTATAGTTAACGAGAAAATCGACTTTAAAGTTTTTTTCAAAAAAAAAAATTTTTTTTGAGTGATCACAGGATTTTGTTATTTTTGCTGTAGCTATTATAGTTAACGAGAAAATCGACTTTAAAGTTTTTCATAAAAAAATTTCAAAAAAAAAAAAATTTTTTTGAGTGATCACAGGATTTCGTTATTTTTGCTGTAGCTATTATAGTTAACGAGAAAATCGACTTTAAAGATTTTCACAAAAAAATTTCAAAAAAAAAATTTTTTTTGAGTGATCACAGGATTTCGTTATTTTTGCTGCAGCTATTATAGTTAACGAGAAAATCGACTTTAAAGTTTTTCATAAAAAAATTTCCAAAAAAATTTTTTTTTTGAGTGATCACAGGATTTCGTTATTTTTGCTGTAGCTATTATAGTTAACGAGAAAATCGACTTTAAAATTTTTCATAAAAAAATTTCAAAAAAAAAATTTTTTTTGAGTGATCACAAGATTTCGTTATTTTTGCTGTAGCTATTATAGTTAACGAGAAAATCGACTTTAAAGTTTTTCATCAAAAAATTAAAAAAAAAAAAATTTTGAGTGATCACAGGATTTCGCTCAAAAAAAAATTTTTTGAGTGATCACAGGATTTCGTTATTTTTGCTGGAGCTATTATAGTTAACGAGAAAATCGACTTTAAAGTTTTTCATAAAAAAATTTCCAAAAAAAATTTTTTTTTGAGTGATCACAGGATTTCGTTATTTTTGCTGTAGCTATTATAGTTAACGAGAAAATCGACTTTAAAGTATTTCATAAAAAAATTTCCAAAAAAAATTTTTTTTTGAGTGATCACAGGATTTCGTTATTTTTGCTGTAGCTATTATAGTTAACGAGAAAATCGACTTTAAAGTTTTGTTCAAAAAAAAATTTTTTTTTTTAGTGATCGCAGGATTTTGTTATTTTTGCTGTAGCTATTATAGTTAACGAGAAAATCGACTTTAAAGTTTTTCATAAAAAAATTTCAAAAAAAAAAAAAATTTTTTTGAGTGATCACAGGATTTCGTTATTTTTGCTGTAGCTATTATAGTTAACGAGAAAATCGACTTTAAAGTTTTTCACAAAAAAATTTCAAAAAAAAATTTTTTTTTGAGTGATTACAGGATTTCATTATTTTTGCTGTAGCTATTATAGTTAACGAGAAAATTGACTTCAAAGATTTTCACAAAAAAATTTCAAAAAAAAAATTTTTTTTGAGTGATCACAGGATTTCGTTATTTTTGCTGTAGCTATTATAGTTAACGAGAAAATCGACTTTAAAGTTTTTCATAAAAAAATTTCCAAAAAATTTTTTTTTTGAGTGATCACAGGATTTCGTTATTTTTGCTGTAGCTATTATAGTTAACGAGAAAATCGACTTTAAAATTTTTCATAAAAAAATTTCAAAAAAAAAAATTTTTTTTGAGTGATCACAAGATTTCGTTATTTTTGCTGTAGCTATTATAGTTAACGAGAAAATCGACTTTAAAGTTTTTCATCAAAAAATTTAAAAAAAAAAAATTTTGAGCGATCACAGGATTTCGCTCAAAAAAAAAATTTTTTGAGTGATCACAGGATTTCGTTATTTTTGCTGTAGCTATTATAGTTAACGAGAAAATCGACTTTAAAGTTTTTCATAAAAAAATTTCAAAAAAAAATTTTTTTTTGAGTGATCACAGGATTTCGTTATTTTTGCTGTAGCTATTATAGTTAACGAGAAAATCGACTTTAAAGATTTTCACAAAAAAATTTCAAAAAAAAATTTCAAAAAAAAATTTGTTTTTGAGTGATCACAGGATTTCGTTATTTTTGCTGTAGCTATTATAGTTAACGAGAAAATCGACTTTAAAGTTTTTCATAAAACAATTTCAAAAAAAATTTTTTTTTGAGTGATCACAGGATTTCGTTATTTTTGCTGTAGCTATTATAGTTTACGAGAAAATCGACTTTAAAGTTTTTTTCAAAAAAAAAAATTTTTTTTGAGTGATCACAGGATTTTGTTATTTTTGCTGTAGCTATTATAGTTAACGAGAAAATCGACTTTAAAGTTTTTCATAAAAAAATTTAAAAAAAAAAAAAAATTTTTTTGAGTGATCACAGGATTTCGTTATTTTTGCTGTAGCTATTATAGTTAACGAGAAAATCGACTTTAAAGATTTTCACAAAAAAATTTCAAAAAAAAAATTTTTTTTGAGTGATCACAGGATTTCGTTATTTTTGCTGCAGCTATTATAGTTAACGAGAAAATCGACTTTAAAGTTTTTCATAAAAAAATTTCCAAAAAAATTTTTTTTTGAGTGATCACAAGATTTCGTTATTTTTGCTGTAGCTATTATAGTTAACGAGAAAATCGACTTTAAAGTTTTTCATCAAAAAATTAAAAAAAAAAAAATTTTGAGTGATCACAGGATTTCGCTCAAAAAAAAATTTTTTGAGTGATCACAGGATTTCGTTATTTTTGCTGTAGCTATTATAGTTAACGAGAAAATCGACTTTAAAGTTTTTCATCAAAAAATTAAAAAAAAAATTTTTGAGTGATCACAAGATTTCGTTATTTTTGCTGTAGCTATTATAGTTAACGAGAAAATCGACTTTAAAGTTTTTAATAAAAAAATTTCCAAAAAAAATTTTTTTTTGAGTGATCACAGGATTTTTTTGCTGTAGCTATTATAGTTAACGAGAAAATCGACTTTAAAGTTTTTCATAAAAAAATTTCAAAAAAAAATGTTTTTTGAGTGATCACAGGATTTCGTTATTTTTGCTGTAGCTATTATAGTTAACGAGAAAATCCACTTTAAAGATTTTCACAAAAAAATTTCCAAAAAAAATTTTTTTTGAGTGATCACAGGATTTCGTTATTTTTGCTGTAGCTATTATAGTCAACGAGAAAATCGACTTTAAAGTTTTTCATAAAAAAATTTCCAAAAAAAATTTTTTTTTGAGTGATCACAGGATTTCGTTATTTTTGCTGTAGCTATTATAGTTAACGAGAAAATCGACTTTAAAGTTTTTCATAAAAAAATTTCCAAAAAAAATTTTTTTTGAGTGATCACAGTATTTCGTTATTTTTGCTGTAGCTATTATAGTTAACGAGAAAATCGACTTTAAAGTTTTTCATAAAAAAATTTCCAAAAAAAATTTTTTTTTGAGTGATCACAGGATTTCGTTATTTTTGCTGTAGCTATTATAGTTAACGAGAAAATCGACTTTAAAGTTTTTCATAAAAAAATTTCCAAAAAAAATTTTTTTTGAGTGATCACAGGATTTCGTTATTTTTGCTGTAGCTATTATAGTTAACGAGAAAATCGACTTTAAAGTTTTTCATAAAAAAATTTCAAAAAAAAAAATTTTTTTTGAGTGATCACAGGATTTCGTTATTTTTGCTGTAGCTATTATAGTTAACGAGAAAATCGACTTTAAAGTTTTTCATAAAAAAATTTCCAAAAAAAATTTTTTTTTTGAGTGATCACAGGATTTCGTTATTTTTGCTGTAGCTATTATAGTTAACGAGAAAATCGACTTTAAAGTTTTTCATAAAAAAATTTCCAAAAAAAATTTTTTTTGAGTGATCACAGTATTTCGTTATTTTTGCTGTAGCTATTATAGTTAACGAGAAAATCGACTTTAAAGTTTTTCATAAAAAAATT
This sequence comes from Stomorhina lunata, assembly GCA_933228675.1. NCBI lineage: Eukaryota > Metazoa > Arthropoda > Insecta > Diptera > Rhiniidae > Stomorhina > Stomorhina lunata. Next base: position 27,000,913 of record OW121744.1, on the reverse strand, counting down.
TCCAAAAAAGATTTTTTTTTGAGTGATCACAGGATTTCGTTATTTGTGCTGTAGCTATTATAGTTAACGAGAAAATCGACTTTAAAGTTTTTTTCAAAAAAAAAAATTTTTTTTGAGTGATCACAGGATTTCGTTATTTTTGCTGTAGCTATTATAGTTAACGAGAAAATCGACTTTAAAGTTTTTCATAAAAAAATTTCAAAAAAAAAAATTTTTTTTGAGTGATCACAGGATTTCGTTATTTTTGCTGTAGCTATTATAGTTAACGAGAAAATCGACTTTAAAGTTTTTCATAAAAAAATTTCCAAAAAAAATTTTTTTTGAGTGATCACAGGATTTCGTTATTTTTGCTGTAGCTATTATAGTTAACGAGAAAATCGACTTTAAAGTTTTTCATAAAAAAATTTCCAAAAAAAATTTTTTTTTTGAGTGATCACAGGATTTCGTTATTTTTGCTGTAGCTATTATAGTTAACGAGAAAATCGACTTTAAAGTTTTTCATAAAAAAATTTCCAAAAAAAATTTTTTTTTGAGTGATCACAGGATTTCGTTATTTGTGCTGTAGCTATTATAGTTAACGAGAAAATCGACTTTAAAGTTTTTTTCAAAAAAAAAAATTTTTTTTGAGTGATCACAGGATTTCGTTATTTTTGCTGTAGCTATTATAGTTAACGAGAAAATCGACTTTAAAGTTTTTCATAAAAAAATTTCCAAAAAAAATTTTTTTTGAGTGATCACAGGATTTCGTTATTTTTGCTGTAGCTATTATAGTTAACGAGAAAATCGACTTTAAAGTTTTTCATAAAAAAATTTCCAAAAAAAATTTTTTTTTTTGAGTGATCACAGGATTTCGTTATTTTTGCTGTAGCTATTATAGTTAACGAGAAAATCGACTTTAAAGTTTTTCATAAAAAAATTTCCAAAAAAAATTTTTTTTGAGTGATCACAGTATTTCGTTATTTTTGCTGTAGCTATTATAGTTAACGAGAAAATCGACTTTAAAGTTTTTCATAAAAAAATTTCCAAAAAAAATTTTTTTTTGAGTGATCACAGGATTTCGTTATTTGTGCTGTAGCTATTATAGTTAACGAGAAAATCGACTTTAAAGTTTTTTTCAAAAAAAAAAATTTTTTTTGAGTGATCACAGGATTTCGTTATTTTTGCTGTAGCTATTATAGTTAACGAGAAAATCGACTTTAAAGTTTTTCATAAAAAAATTTCAAAAAAAAAAATTTTTTTTGAGTGATCACAGGATTTCGTTATTTTTGCTGTAGCTATTATAGTTAACGAGAAAATCGACTTTAAAGTTTTTCATAAAAAAATTTCCAAAAAAAATTTTTTTTTGAGTGATCACAGGATTTCGTTATTTTTGCTGTAGCTATTATAGTTAACGAGAAAATCGACTTTAAAGTTTTTCATAAAAAAATTTCCAAAAAAAATTTTTTTTTGAGTGATCACAGGATTTCGTTATTTTTGCTGTAGCTATTATAGTTAACGAGAAAATCGACTTTAAAGTTTTTCATAAAAAAATTTCAAAAAAAAAAATTTTTTTTGAGTGATCACAGGATTTCGTTATTTTTGCTGTAGCTATTATAGTTAACGAGAAAATCGACTTTAAAGTTTTTCATAAAAAAATTTCAAAAAAAAAATTTTTTTTTGAGTGATCACAGGATTTCGTTATTTTTGCTGTAGCTATTATAGTTAACGAGAAAATCGACTTTAAAGTTTTTCATAAAAAAATTTCCAAAAAAAATTTTTTTTTGAGTGATCACAGGATTTCGTTATTTTTGCTGTAGCTATTATAGTTAACTAGAAAATCGACTTTAAAGTTTTTCATAAAAAAATTAAAAAAAAAAATTTTTTTTTGAGTGATCACAGGATTTCGTTATTTTTACTGTAGCTATTATAGTTAACGAGAAAATCGACTTTAAAGATTTTCACAAAAAAATTAAAAAAAAAAAATTATTTTTTTTTTGAGCGAAATCCTGTGATCACTCAAAATTTTTTTTTTTTTAATTTTTTGATGAAAAACTTTAAAGTCGATTTTCTCGTTAACTATAATAGCTACAGCAAAAATAACGAAATCTTGTGATCACTCAAAAAAAATTTTTTTTTTTGAAATTTTTTTATGAAAAATTTTAAAGTCGATTTTCTCGTTAACTATAATAGCTACAGCAAAAATAACGAAATCCTGTGATCACTCAAAAAAAAATTTTTTTGGAAATTTTTTTATGAAAAACTTTAAAGTCGATTTTCTCGTTAACTATAATAGCTGCAGCAAAAATAACGAAATCCTGTGATCACTCAAAAAAAATTTTTTTTTTGAAATTTTTTTGTGAAAATCTTTAAAGTCGATTTTCTCGTTAACTATAATAGCTACAGCAAAAATAACGAAATCCTGTGATCACTCAAAAAAATTTTTTTTTTTTTTTAAATTTTTTTATGAAAAACTTTAAAGTCGATTTTCTCGTTAACTATAATAGCTACAGCAAAAATAACAAAATCCTGTGATCACTCAAAAAAAATTTTTTTTTTTGAAAAAAACTTTAAAGTCGATTTTCTCGTAAACTATAATAGCTACAGCAAAAATAACGAAATCCTGTGATCACTCAAAAAAAAATTTTTTTTGAAATTGTTTTATGAAAAACTTTAAAGTCGATTTTCTCGTTAACTATAATAGCTACAGCAAAAATAACGAAATCCTGTGATCACTCAAAAAAAAATTTTTTTGGAAATTTTTTTATGAAAAACTTTAAAGTCGATTTTCTCGTTAACTATAATAGCTACAGCAAAAATAACGAAATCCTGTGATCACTCAAAAAAAAAATTTTTTTTGGAAATTTTTTTATGAAAAACTTTAAAGTCGATTTTCTCGTTAACTATAATAGCTACAGCAAAAATAACGAAATCCTGTGATCAATCAAAAAAAATTTTTTTTTTTGAAATTTTTTTATGAAAAACTTTAAAGTCGATTTTCTCGTTAACTATAATAGCTACAGCAAAAATAACGAAATCCTGTGATCACTCAAAAAAAATTTTTTTTGGAAATTTTTTTATGAAAAACTTTAAAGTCGATATTATAGTTAACGAGAAAATCGACTTTAAAGTTTTTCATAAAAAAATTTCCAAAAAAAATTTTTTTTTGAGTGATCACAGGATTTCGTTATTTGTGCTGTAGCTATTATAGTTAACGAGAAAATCGACTTTAAAGTTTTTCATAAAAAAATTTCAAAAAAAAAAATTTTTTTTGAGTGATCACAGGATTTCGTTATTTTTGCTGTAGCTATTATAGTTAACGAGAAAATCGACTTTAAAGTTTTTCATAAAAAAATTTCCAAAAAAAATTTTTTTTTGAGTGATCACAGGATTTCGTTATTTTTGCTGTAGCTATTATAGTTAACGAGAAAATCGACTTTAAAGTTTTTCATAAAAAAATTTCCAAAAAAAATTTTTTTTTGAGTGATCACAGGATTTCGTTATTTTTGCTGTAGCTATTATAGTTAACGAGAAAATCGACTTTAAAGTTTTTCATAAAAAAATTTCAAAAAAAAAAATTTTTTTTGAGTGATCACAGGATTTCGTTATTTTTGCTGTAGCTATTATAGTTAACGAGAAAATCGACTTTAAAGTTTTTCATAAAAAAATTTCAAAAAAAAAAATTTTTTTTGAGTGATCACAGGATTTCGTTATTTTTGCTGTAGCTATTATAGTTAACGAGAAAATCGACTTTAAAGTTTTTCATAAAAAAATTTCCAAAAAAAATTTTTTTTTGAGTGATCACAGGATTTCGTTATTTTTGCTGTAGCTATTATAGTTAACGAGAAAATCGATTTTAAAGTTTTTCATAAAAAAATTAAAAAAAAAAATTTTTTTTTGAGTGATCACAGGATTTCGTTATTTTTACTGTAGCTATTATAGTTAACGAGAAAATCGACTTTAAAGATTTTCACAAAAAAATTAAAAAAAAAAAATTATTTTGAGTGATCACAGGATTTCGTTATTTTTGCTGTAGCTATTATAGTTAACGAGAAAATCGACTTTAAAGATTTTCACAAAAAAATTTAAAAAAAAAAATTTTTTGAGTGATCACAGGATTTCGTTATTTTTGCTGTAGCTATTATAGTTAACGAGAAAATCGACTTTAAAGTTTTTCATAAAAAAATTTCCAAAAAAAATTTTTTTTTGAGTGATCACAGGATTTCGTTATTTTTGCTGTAGCTATTATAGTTAACGAGAAAATCGACTTTAAAGTTTTTCATAAAAAAATTTCCAAAAAAATTTTTTTTTGAGTGATCACAGGATTTCGTTATTTTTGCTGTAGCTATTATAGTTAACGAGAAAATCGACTTTAAAGTTTTTCATAAAACAATTTCAAAAAAAATTTTTTTTTGAGTGATCACAGGATTTCGTTATTTTTGCTGTAGCTATTATAGTTTACGAGAAAATCGACTTTAAAGTTTTTTTCAAAAAAAAAAATTTTTTTTGAGTGATCACAGGATTTTGTTATTTTTGCTGTAGCTATTATAGTTAACGAGAAAATCGACTTTAAAGTTTTTCATAAAAAAATTTAAAAAAAAAAAAAAATTTTTTTGAGTGATCACAGGATTTCGTTATTTTTGCTGTAGCTATTATAGTTAACGAGAAAATCGACTTTAAAGATTTTCACAAAAAAATTTCAAAAAAAAAATTTTTTTTGAGTGATCACAGGATTTCGTTATTTTTGCTGCAGCTATTATAGTTAACGAGAAAATCGACTTTAAAGTTTTTCATAAAAAAATTTCCAAAAAAATTTTTTTTTGAGTGATCACAGGATTTCGTTATTTTTGCTGTAGCTATTATAGTTAACGAGAAAATCGACTTTAAAATTTTTCATAAAAAAATTTCAAAAAAAAAAATTTTTTTTGAGTGATCACAAGATTTCGTTATTTTTGCTGTAGCTATTATAGTTAACGAGAAAATCGACTTTAAAGTTTTTCATCAAAAAATTAAAAAAAAAAAAATTTTGAGTGATCACAGGATTTCGCTCAAAAAAAAATTTTTTGAGTGATCACAGGATTTCGTTATTTTTGCTGTAGCTATTATAGTTAACGAGAAAATCGACTTTAAAGTTTTTCATCAAAAAATTAAAAAAAAATTTTTTGAGTGATCACAGGATTTCGTTATTTTTGCTGTAGCTATTATAGTTAACGAGAAAATCGACTTTAAAGTTTTTCATCAAAAAATTAAAAAAAAAATTTTTGAGTGATCACAAGATTTCGTTATTTTTGCTGTAGCTATTATAGTTAACGAGAAAATCGACTTTAAAGTTTTTAATAAAAAAATTTCCAAAAAAAATTTTTTTTTGAGTGATCACAGGATTTTTTTGCTGTAGCTATTATTGTTAACGAGAAAATCGACTTTAAAGTTTTTCATAAAAAAATTTCAAAAAAAAATGTTTTTTGAGTGATCACAGGATTTCGTTATTTTTGCTGTAGCTATTATAGTTAACGAGAAAATCCACTTTAAAGATTTTCACAAAAAAATTTCCAAAAAAAATTTTTTTTGAGTGATCACAGGATTTCGTTATTTTTGCTGTAGCTATTATAGTTAACGAGAAAATCGACTTTAAAGTTTTTCATAAAAAAATTTCCAAAAAAAATTTTTTTTTGAGTGATCACAGGATTTCGTTATTTTTGCTGTAGCTATTATAGTTAACGAGAAAATCGACTTTAAAGTTTTTCATAAAAAAATTTCCAAAAAAAATTTTTTTTGAGTGATCACAGTATTTCGTTATTTTTGCTGTAGCTATTATAGTTAACGAGAAAATCGACTTTAAAGTTTTTCATAAAAAAATTTCCAAAAAAAATTTTTTTTTGAGTGATCACAGGATTTCGTTATTTTTGCTGTAGCTATTATAGTTAACGAGAAAATCGACTTTAAAGTTTTTCATAAAAAAATTTCCAAAAAAAATTTTTTTTGAGTGATCACAGGATTTCGTTATTTTTGCTGTAGCTATTATAGTTAACGAGAAAATCGACTTTAAAGTTTTTCATAAAAAAATTTCAAAAAAAAAAATTTTTTTTGAGTGATCACAGGATTTCGTTATTTTTGCTGTAGCTATTATAGTTAACGAGAAAATCGACTTTAAAGTTTTTCATAAAAAAATTTCCAAAAAAAATTTTTTTTTTGAGTGATCACAGGATTTCGTTATTTTTGCTGTAGCTATTATAGTTAACGAGAAAATCGACTTTAAAGTTTTTCATAAAAAAATTTCCAAAAAAAATTTTTTTTGAGTGATCACAGTATTTCGTTATTTTTGCTGTAGCTATTATAGTTAACGAGAAAATCGACTTTAAAGTTTTTCATAAAAAAATTTCCAAAAAAAATTTTTTTTTGAGTGATCACAGGATTTCGTTATTTGTGCTGTAGCTATTATAGTTAACGAGAAAATCGACTTTAAAGTTTTTTTCAAAAAAAAAAATTTTTTTTGAGTGATCACAGGATTTCGTTATTTTTGCTGTAGCTATTATAGTTAACGAGAAAATCGACTTTAAAGTTTTTCATAAAAAAATTTCAAAAAAAAAAATTTTTTTTGAGTGATCACAGGATTTCGTTATTTTTGCTGTAGCTATTATAGTTAACGAGAAAATCGACTTTAAAGTTTTTCATAAAAAAATTTCCAAAAAAAATTTTTTTTGAGTGATCACAGGATTTCGTTATTTTTGCTGTAGCTATTATAGTTAACGAGAAAATCGACTTTAAAGTTTTTCATAAAAAAATTTCAAAAAAAAAAATTTTTTTTGAGTGATCACAGGATTTCGTTATTTTTGCTGTAGCTATTATAGTTAACGAGAAAATCGACTTTAAAGTTTTTCATAAAAAAATTTCCAAAAAAAATTTTTTTTTTGAGTGATCACAGGATTTCGTTATTTTTGCTGTAGCTATTATAGTTAACGAGAAAATCGACTTTAAAGTTTTTCATAAAAAAATTTCCAAAAAAAATTTTTTTTGAGTGATCACAGTATTTCGTTATTTTTGCTGTAGCTATTATAGTTAACGAGAAAATCGACTTTAAAGTTTTTCATAAAAAAATTTCCAAAAAAAATTTTTTTTTGAGTGATCACAGGATTTCGTTATTTGTGCTGTAGCTATTATAGTTAACGAGAAAATCGACTTTAAAGTTTTTTTCAAAAAAAAAAATTTTTTTTGAGTGATCACAGGATTTCGTTATTTTTGCTGTAGCTATTATAGTTAACGAGAAAATCGACTTTAAAGTTTTTCATAAAAAAATTTCAAAAAAAAAAATTTTTTTTGAGTGATCACAGGATTTCGTTATTTTTGCTGTAGCTATTATAGTTAACGAGAAAATCGACTTTAAAGTTTTTCATAAAAAAATTTCCAAAAAAAATTTTTTTTTGAGTGATCACAGGATTTCGTTATTTTTGCTGTAGCTATTATAGTTAACGAGAAAATCGACTTTAAAGTTTTTCATAAAAAAATTTCCAAAAAAAATTTTTTTTTGAGTGATCACAGGATTTCGTTATTTTTGCTGTAGCTATTATAGTTAACGAGAAAATCGACTTTAAAGTTTTTCATAAAAAAATTTCAAAAAAAAAAATTTTTTTTGAGTGATCACAGGATTTCGTTATTTTTGCTGTAGCTATTATAGTTAACGAGAAAATCGACTTTAAAGTTTTTCATAAAAAAATTTAAAAAAAAAAAATTTTTTTTGAGTGATCACAGGATTTCGTTATTTTTGCTGTAGCTATTATAGTTAACGAGAAAATCGACTTTAAAGTTTTTCATAAAAAAATTTCCAAAAAAAATTTTTTTTTGAGTGATCACAGGATTTCGTTATTTTTGCTGTAGCTATTATAGTTAACTAGAAAATCGACTTTAAAGTTTTTCATAAAAAAATTAAAAAAAAAAATTTTTTTTTGAGTGATCACAGGATTTCGTTATTTTTACTGTAGCTATTATAGTTAACGAGAAAATCGACTTTAAAGATTTTCACAAAAAAATTAAAAAAAAAAAATTATTTTGAGTGATCACAGGATTTCGTTATTTTTGCTGTAGCTATTATAGTTAACGAGAAAATCGACTTTAAAGTTTTTCATAAAAAAATTTCCAAAAAAAATTTTTTTTTGAGTGATCACAGGATTTCGTTATTTTTGCTGTAGCTATTATAGTTAACGAGAAAATCGACTTTAAAGTTTTTCATAAAAAAATTTCCAAAAAAAAAATTTTTTTGAGTGATCACAGGATTTCGTTATTTTTGCTGTAGCTATTATAGTTAACGAGAAAATCGACTTTAAAGTTTTTCATAAAAAAATTTCCAAAAAAAATTTTTTTTTGAGTGATCACAGGATTTCGTTATTTTTGCTGTAGCTATTATAGTTAACGAGAAAATCGACTTTAAAGTTTTTCATAAAAAAATTTCCAAAAAAAAATTTTTTTTTAGTGATCACAGGATTTCGTTATTTTTGCTGTAGCTATTATAGTTAACGAGAAAATCGACTTTAAAGTTTTTCATAAAAAAATTAAAAAAAAAAAAATTTTTTTGAGTGATCACAGGATTTCTTTATTTTTGCTGTAGCTATTATAGTTAACGAGAAAATCGACTTTAAAGTTTTTTTCAAAAAAAAAAAATTTTTTTTGAGTGATCACAGGATTTCTTTATTTTTGCTGTAGCTATTATAGTTAACGAGAAAATCGACTTTAAAGTTTTTCATAAAAAAATTTCCAAAAAAAATTTTTTTTTGAGTGATCACAGGATTTCGTTATTTTTGCTGTAGCTATTATAGTTAACGAGAAAATCGACTTTAAAGTTTTTCATAAAAAAATTTCCAAAAAAAATTTTTTTTTGAGTGATCACAGGATTTCGTTATTTTTGCTGTAGCTATTATAGTTAACGAGAAAATCGACTTTAAAGTTTTTCATAAAAAAATTAAAAAAAAAAATTTTTTTTGAGTGATCACAGGATTTCGTTATTTTTGCTGTAGCTATTATAGTTAACGAGAAAATCGACTTTAAAGATTTTCACAAAAAAATTAAAAAAAAAAATTATTTTGAGTGATCACAGGATTTCGTTATTTTTGCTGTAGCTATTATAGTTAACGAGAAAATCGACTTTAAAGATTTTCACAAAAAAATTTAAAAATATAGTTAACGAGAAAATCGACTTTAAAGTTTTTCATAAAAAAATTTCCAAAAAAAATTTTTTTTTGAGTGATCACAGGATTTCGTTATTTTTGCTGTAGCTATTATAGTTAACGAGAAAATCGACTTTAAAGTTTTTCATAAAAAAATTTCCAAAAAAAAATTTTTTTTGAGTGATCACAGGATTTCGTTATTTTTGCTGTAGCTATTATAGTTAACGAGAAAATCGACTTTAAAGTTTTTCATAAAAAAATTTCCAAAAAAAAATTTTTTTTGAGTGATCACAGGATTTCGTTATTTTTGCTGTAGCTATTATAGTTAACGAGAAAATCGACTTTAAAGTTTTTCATAAAAAAATTTCCAAAAAAAATTTTTTTTTGAGTGATCACAGGATTTCGTTATTTTTGCTGTAGCTATTATAGTTAACGAGAAAATCGACTTTAAAGTTTTTCATAAAAAAATTTCCAAAAAAAATTTTTTTTTGAGTGATCACAGGATTTCGTTATTTTTGCTGTAGCTATTATAGTTAACGAGAAAATCGACTTTAAAGTTTTTCATAAAAAAATTTCCAAAAAAAAATTTTTTTTGAGTGATCACAGGATTTCTTTATTTTTGCTGTAGCTATTATAGTTAACGAGAAAATCGACTTTAAAGTTTTTTTCAAAAAAAAAAAATTTTTTTTGAGTGATCACAGGATTTCTTTATTTTTGCTGTAGCTATTATAGTTAACGAGAAAATCGACTTTAAAGTTTTTCATAAAAAAATTTCCAAAAAAAATTTTTTTTTGAGTGATCACAGGATTTCGTTATTTTTGCTGTAGCTATTATAGTTAACGAGAAAATCGACTTTAAAGTTTTTCATAAAAAAATTTCCAAAAAAAATTTTTTTTTGAGTGATCACAGGATTTCGTTATTTTTGCTGTAGCTATTATAGTTAACGAGAAAATCGACTTTAAAGTTTTTCATAAAAAAATTTCCAAAAAAAACTTTTTTTTTAATGATCACAGGATTTCGTTATTTTTGCTGTAGCTATTATAGTTAACGAGAAAATCGACTTTAAAGTTTTTAATAAAAAAATTTCCAAAAAAAATTTTTTTTTGAGTGAACACAGGATTTCGTTATTTTTGCTGTAGCTATTATAGTTAACGAGAAAATCGACTTTAAAGTTTTTCATAAAAAAATTTCCAAAAAAATTTTTTTTTGAGTGATCACAGGATTTCGTTATTTTTGCTGTAGCTATTATAGTTAACGAGAAAATCGACTTTAAAGTTTTTCATAAAAAAATTTCCAAAAAAAAATTTTTTTTGAGTGATCACAGGATTTCGTTATTTTTGCTGTAGCTATTATAGTTAACGAGAAAATCGACTTTAAAGTTTTTCATAAAAAAATTTCCAAAAAAAAATTTTTTTTGAGTGATCACAGGATTTCGTTATTTTTGCTGTAGCTATTATAGTTAACGAGAAAATCGACTTTAAAGTTTTTCATAAAAAAATTTCCAAAAAAAATTTTTTTTTGAGTGATCACAGGATTTCGTTATTTTTGCTGTAGCTATTATAGTTAACGAGAAAATCGACTTTAAAGTTTTTCATAAAAAAATTTCCAAAAAAAAATTTTTTTTGAGTGATCACAGGATTTCGTTATTTTTGCTGTAGCTATTATAGTTAACGAGAAAATCGACTTTAAAGTTTTTCATAAAAAAATTTCCAAAAAAAATTTTTTTTTGAGTGATCACAGGATTTCGTTATTTTTGCTGTAGCTATTATAGTTAACGAGAAAATCGACTTTAAAGTTTTTCATAAAAAAATTTCCAAAAAAAAATTTTTTTTGAGTGATCACAGGATTTCGTTATTTGTGCTGTAGCTATTATAGTTAACGAGAAAATCGACTTTAAAGTTTTTCATAAAAAAATTTAAAAAAAAAAAAATTTTTTTGAGTGATCACAGGATTTCTTTATTTTTGCTGTAGCTATTATAGTTAACGAGAAAATCGACTTTAAAGTTTTTTTCAAAAAAAAAAATTTTTTTTGAGTGATCACAGGATTTCTTTATTTTTGCTGTAGCTATTATAGTTAACGAGAAAATCGACTTTAAAGTTTTTCATAAAAAAATTTCCAAAAAAAATTTTTTTTTGAGTGATCACAGGATTTCGTTATTTTTGCTGTAGCTATTATAGTTAACGAGAAAATCGACTTTAAAGTTTTTCATAAAAAAATTTCCAAAAAAAATTTTTTTTTGAGTGATCACAGGATTTCGTTATTTTTGCTGTAGCTATTATAGTTAACGAGAAAATCGACTTTAAAGTTTTTCATAAAAAAATTTCCAAAAAAAATTTTTTTTTGAGTGATCACAGGATTTCGTTATTTTTGCTGTAGCTATTATAGTTAACGAGAAAATCGACTTTATAGTTTTTCATAAAAAAATTTCCAAAAAAAACTTTTTTTTTAATGATCACAGGATTTCGTTATTTTTGCTGTAGCTATTATAGTTAACGAGAAAATCGACTTTAAAGTTTTTAATAAAAAAATTTCCAAAAAAAATTTTTTTTTGAGTGAACACAGGATTTCGTTATTTTTGCTGTAGCTATTATAGTTAACGAGAAAATCGACTTTAAAGTTTTTCATAAAAAAATTTCCAAAAAAGTTTTTTTTTGAGTGATCACAGGATTTCGTTATTTTTGCTGTAGCTATTATAGTTAACGAGAAAATCGACTTTAAAGTTTTTCATAAAAAAATTTCCAAAAAAAAATTTTTTTTGAGTGATCACAGGATTTCGTTATTTTTGCTGTAGCTATTATAGTTAACGAGAAAATCGACTTTAAAGTTTTTCATAAAAAAATTTCCAAAAAAAATTTTTTTTTGAGTGATCACAGGATTTCGTTATTTTTGCTGTAGCTATTATAGTTAACGAGAAAATCGACATTAAAGTTTTTCATAAAAAAATTTCCAAAAAAAATTTTTTTTTGAGTGATCACAGGATTTCGTTATTTTTGCTGTAGCTATTATAGTTAACGAGAAAATCGACTTTAAAGTTTTTCATAAAAAAATTTCCAAAAAAATTTTTTTTTGAGTGATCACAGGATTTCGTTATTTTTGCTGTAGCTATTATAGTTAACGAGAAAATCGACTTTAAAGTTTTTCATAAAAAAATTTCCAAAAAAAAATTTTTTTTGAGTGATCACAGGATTTCGTTATTTTTGCTGTAGCTATTATAGTTAACGAGAAAATCGACTTTAAAGTTTTTCATAAAAAAATTTCCAAAAAAAATTTTTTTTTGAGTGATCACAGGATTTCGTTATTTTTGCTGTAGCTATTATAGTTAACGAGAAAATCGACATTAAAGTTTTTCATAAAAAAATTTCCAAAAAAAATTTTTTTTTGAGTGATCACAGGATTTCGTTATTTTTGCTGTAGCTATTATAGTTAACGAGAAAATCGACTTTAAAGTTTTTCATAAAAAAATTTCCAAAAAAATTTTTTTTTGAGTGATCACAGGATTTCGTTATTTTTGCTGTAGCTATTATAGTTAACGAGAAAATCGACTTTAAAGTTTTTCATAAAAAAATTTCCAAAAAAAAATTTTTTTTGAGTGATCACAGGATTTCGTTATTTTTGCTGTAGCTATTATAGTTAACGAGAAAATCGACTTTAAAGTTTTTTTCAAAAAAAAAAAATTTTTTTTGAGTGATCACAGGATTTCTTTATTTTTGCTGTAGCTATTATAGTTAACGAGAAAATCGACTTTAAAGTTTTTCATAAAAAAATTTCCAAAAAAAATTTTTTTTTGAGTGATCACAGGATTTCGTTATTTTTGCTGTAGCTATTATAGTTAACGAGAAAATCGACTTTAAAGTTTTTCATAAAAAAATTTCCAAAAAAAATTTTTTTTTGAGTGATCACAGGATTTCGTTATTTTTGCTGTAGCTATTATAGTTAACGAGAAAATCGACTTTAAAGTTTTTCATAAAAAAATTTCCAAAAAAAATTTTTTTTTGAGTGATCACAGGATTTCGTTATTTTTGCTGTAGCTATTATAGTTAACGAGAAAATCGACTTTATAGTTTTTCATAAAAAAATTTCCAAAAAAAACTTTTTTTTTAATGATCACAGGATTTCGTTATTTTTGCTGTAGCTATTATAGTTAACGAGAAAATCGACTTTAAAGTTTTTAATAAAAAAATTTCCAAAAAAAATTTTTTTTTGAGTGAACACAGGATTTCGTTATTTTTGCTGTAGCTATTATAGTTAACGAGAAAATCGACTTTAAAGTTTTTCATAAAAAAATTTCCAAAAAAGTTTTTTTTTGAGTGATCACAGGATTTCGTTATTTTTGCTGTAGCTATTATAGTTAACGAGAAAATCGACTTTAAAGTTTTTCATAAAAAAATTTCCAAAAAAAAATTTTTTTTGAGTGATCACAGGATTTCGTTATTTTTGCTGTAGCTATTATAGTTAACGAGAAAATCGACTTTAAAGTTTTTCATAAAAAAATTTCCAAAAAAAATTTTTTTTTGAGTGATCACAGGATTTCGTTATTTTTGCTGTAGCTATTATAGTTAACGAGAAAATCGACTTTAAAGTTTTTCATAAAAAAATTTCCAAAAAAATTTTTTTTTTGAGTGATCACAGGATTTCGTTATTTTTGCTGTAGCTATTATAGTTAACGAGAAAATCGACATTAAAGTTTTTCATAAAAAAATTTCCAAAAAAAATTTTTTTTTGAGTGATCACAGGATTTCGTTATTTTTGCTGTAGCTATTATAGTTAACGAGAAAATCGACTTTAAAGTTTTTCATAAAAAAATTTCCAAAAAAAATTTTTTTTTGAGTGATCACAGGATTTCGTTATTTTTGCTGTAGCTATTATAGTTAACGAGAAAATCGACTTTAAAGTTTTTCATAAAAAAATTTCCAAAAAAAAATTTTTTTTGAGTGATCACAGGATTTCGTTATTTGTGCTGTAGCTATTATAGTTAACGAGAAAATCGACTTTAAAGTTTTTCATAAAAAAATTTAAAAAAAAAAAAATTTTTTTGAGTGATCACAGGATTTCTTTATTTTTGCTGTAGCTATTATAGTTAACGAGAAAATCGACTTTAAAGTTTTTTTCAAAAAAAAAAAATTTTTTTTGAGTGATCACAGGATTTCTTTATTTTTGCTGTAGCTATTATAGTTAACGAGAAAATCGACTTTAAAGTTTTTCATAAAAAAATTTCCAAAAAAAATTTTTTTTTGAGTGATCACAGGATTTCGTTATTTTTGCTGTAGCTATTATAGTTAACGAGAAAATCGACTTTAAAGTTTTTCATAAAAAAATTTCCAAAAAAAATTTTTTTTTGAGTGATCACAGGATTTCGTTATTTTTGCTGTAGCTATTATAGTTAACGAGAAAATCGACATTAAAGTTTTTCATAAAAAAATTTCCAAAAAAAATTTTTTTTTGAGTGATCACAGGATTTCGTTATTTTTGCTGTAGCTATTATAGTTAACGAGAAAATCGACTTTAAAGTTTTTCATAAAAAAATTTCCAAAAAAAATTTTTTTTTGAGTGATCACAGGATTTCGTTATTTTTGCTGTAGCTATTATAGTTAACGAGAAAATCGACTTTAAAGTTTTTCATAAAAAAATTTCCAAAAAAAAATTTTTTTTGAGTGATCACAGGATTTCGTTATTTGTGCTGTAGCTATTATAGTTAACGAGAAAATCGACTTTAAAGTTTTTCATAAAAAAATTTAAAAAAAAAAAAATTTTTTTGAGTGATCACAGGATTTCTTTATTTTTGCTGTAGCTATTATAGTTAACGAGAAAATCGACTTTAAAGTTTTTTTCAAAAAAAAAAAATTTTTTTTGAGTGATCACAGGATTTCTTTATTTTTGCTGTAGCTATTATAGTTAACGAGAAAATCGACTTTAAAGTTTTTCATAAAAAAATTTCCAAAAAAAATTTTTTTTTGAGTGATCACAGGATTTCGTTATTTTTGCTGTAGCTATTATAGTTAACGAGAAAATCGACTTTAAAGTTTTTCATAAAAAAATTTCCAAAAAAAATTTTTTTTTGAGTGATCACAGGATTTCGTTATTTTTGCTGTAGCTATTATAGTTAACGAGAAAATCGACTTTAAAGTTTTTCATAAAAAAATTTCCAAAAAAAATTTTTTTTTGAGTGATCACAGGATTTCGTTATTTTTGCTGTAGCTATTATAGTTAACGAGAAAATCGACTTTATAGTTTTTCATAAAAAAATTTCCAAAAAAAACTTTTTTTTTAATGATCACAGGATTTCGTTATTTTTGCTGTAGCTATTATAGTTAACGAGAAAATCGACTTTAAAGTTTTTCATAAAAAAATTTCCAAAAAAAATTTTTTTTTGAGTGATCACAGGATTTCGTTATTTTTGCTGTAGCTATTATAGTTAACGAGAAAATCGACTTTAAAGTTTTTCATAAAAAAATTAAAAAAAAAATTTTTTTTTTGAGTGATCACAGGATTTCGTTATTTTTGCTGTAGCTATTATAGTTAACGAAAAAATCGACTTTAAAGATTTTCACAAAAAAATTTCAAAAAAAAAAAATTTTCTGAGTGATCACAGGATTTCGTTATTTTTGCTGTAGCTATTATAGTTAACGAGAAAATCGACTTTAAAGTTTTTCATAAAAAAATTTAAAAAAAAAAAAATTTTTTTGAGTGATCACAGGATTTCTTTATTTTTGCTGTAGCTATTATAGTTAACGAGAAAATCGACTTTAAAGTTTTTTTCAAAAAAAAAAAATTTTTTTTGAGTGATCACAGGATTTCTTTATTTTTGCTGTAGCTATTATAGTTAACGAGAAAATCGACTTTAAAGTTTTTCGTAAAAAAATTTCCAAAAAAAATTTTTTTTTGAGTGATCACAGGATTTCGTTATTTTTGCTGTAGCTATTATAGTTAACGAGAAAATCGACTTTAAAGTTTTTCATAAAAAAATTTCCAAAAAAAATTTTTTTTTGAGTGATCACAGGATTTCGTTATTTTTGCTGTAGCTATTATAGTTAACGAGAAAATCGACTTTAAAGTTTTTCATAAAAAAATTTCCAAAAAAAATTTTTTTTTGAGTGATCACAGGATTTCGTTATTTTTGCTGTAGCTATTATAGTTAACGAGAAAATCGACTTTATAGTTTTTCATAAAAAAATTTCCAAAAAAAACTTTTTTTTTAATGATCACAGGATTTCGTTATTTTTGCTGTAGCTATTATAGTTAACGAGAAAATCGACTTTAAAGTTTTTCATAAAAAAATTTCCAAAAAAAATTTTTTTTTGAGTGATCACAGGATTTCGTTATTTTTGCTGTAGCTATTATAGTTAACGAGAAAATCGACTTTAAAGTTTTTCATAAAAAAATTAAAAAAAAAATTTTTTTTTTGAGTGATCACAGGATTTCGTTATTTTTGCTGTAGCTATTATAGTTAACGAAAAAATCGACTTTAAAGATTTTCACAAAAAAATTTCAAAAAAAAAAAATTTTCTGAGTGATCACAGGATTTCGTTATTTTTGCTGTAGCTATTATAGTTAACGAGAAAATCGACTTTAAAGTTTTTCATAAAAAAATTTCCAAAAAAAATTTTTTTTTGAGTGATCACAGGATTTCGTTATTTTTGCTGTAGCTATTATAGTTAACGAGAAAATCGACTTTAAAGTTTTTCATAAAAAAATTTCCAAAAAAAATTTTTTTTTGAGTGATCACAGGATTTCGTTATTTTTGCTGTAGCTATTATAGTTAACGAGAAAATCGACTTTATAGTTTTTCATAAAAAAATTTCCAAAAAAAACTTTTTTTTTAATGATCACAGGATTTCGTTATTTTTGCTGTAGCTATTATAGTTAACGAGAAAATCGACTTTAAAGTTTTTCATAAAAAAATTTCCAAAAAAAATTTTTTTTTGAGTGATCACAGGATTTCGTTATTTTTGCTGTAGCTATTATAGTTAACGAGAAAATCGACTTTAAAGTTTTTCATAAAAAAATTAAAAAAAAAATTTTTTTTTTGAGTGATCACAGGATTTCGTTATTTTTGCTGTAGCTATTATAGTTAACGAAAAAATCGACTTTAAAGATTTTCACAAAAAAATTTCAAAAAAAAAAAATTTTCTGAGTGATCACAGGATTTCGTTATTTTTGCTGTAGCTATTATAGTTAACGAGAAAATCGACTTTAAAGTTTTTCATAAAAAAATTTCAAAAAAAAATTTTTTTTTTGAGTGATCACAGGATTTCGTTATTTTTGCTGTAGCTATTATAGTTAACGAAAAAATCGACTTTAAAGATTTTCACAAAAAAATTTCAAAAAAAAAAAATTTTCTGAGTGATCACAGGATTTCGTTATTTTTGCTGTAGCTATTATAGTTAACGAGAAAATCGACTTTAAAGTTTTTTAAAAAAAAAAAAATTTTTTTGAGTGATCAGATAATTTCGTTATTTTTGCTGTAGCTGTTATAGTTAACGAGAAAATCGACTTTAAAGTTTTTCATAAAAAAATTTCCAAAAAAAATTTTTTTTTGAGTGATCACAGGATTTCGTTATTTTTGCTGTAGCTATTATAGTTAACGAGAAAATCGACTTTAAAGTTTTTCATAAAAAAATTTCCAAAAAAAATTTTTTTTTGAGTGATCACAGGATTTCGTTATTTTTGCTGTAGCTATTATAGTTAACGAGAAAATCGACTTTAAAGATTTTCACAAAAAAATTTCAAAAAAAAAAATTTTTTTGAGTGATCACAGGATTTCGTTATTTTTGCTGTAGCTATTATAGTTAACGAGAAAATCGACTTTAAAGTTTTTCATAAAAAAATTTCAAAAAAAAAAAATTTTTTTGAGTGATCACAGGATTTCGTTATTTTTGCTGTAGCTATTATAGTTAACGAGAAAATCGACTTTAAAGTTTTTCATAAAAAAATTTCCAAAAAAAATTTTTTTTTGAGTGATCACAGGATTTCGTTATTTTTGCTGTAGCTATTATAGTTAACGAGAAAATCGACTTTAAAGTTTTTCATAAAAAAATTTCCAAAAAAAATTTTTTTTTGAGTGATCACAGGATTTCGTTATTTTTGCTGTAGCTATTATAGTTAACGAGAAAATCGACTTTAAAGTTTTTCATAAAAAAATTTCCAAAAAAAATTTTTTTTTGAGTGATCACAGGATTTCGTTATTTTTGCTGTAGCTATTATAGTTAACGAGAAAATCGACTTTAAAGTTTTTCATAAAAAAATTTCCAAAAAAAATTTTTTTTTGAGTGATCACAGGATTTCGTTATTTTTGCTGTAGCTATTATAGTTAACGAGAAAATCGACTTTAAAGTTTTTCATAAAAAAATTTAAAAAAAAAAAATTTTTTTTGAGTGATCACAGGATTTCGTTATTTTTGCTGTAGCTATTATAGTTAACGAGAAAATCGACTTTAAAGTTTTTCATAAAAAAATTTCCAAAAAAAAATTTTTTTTGAGTGATCACAGGATTTCGTTATTTTTGCTGTAGCTATTATAGTTAACGAGAAAATCGACTTTAAAGTTTTTCATAAAAAAATTTCCAAAAAAAATTTTTTTTTGAGTGATCACAGGATTTCGTTATTTTTGCTGTAGCTATTATAGTTAACGAGAAAATCGACTTTAAAGTTTTTTAAAAAAAAAAAAATTTTTTTGAGTGATCAGATAATTTCGTTATTTTTGCTGTAGCTGTTATAGTTAACGAGAAAATCGACTTTAAAGTTTTTCATAAAAAAATTTCCAAAAAAAATTTTTTTTTGAGTGATCACAGGATTTCGTTATTTTTGCTGTAGCTATTATAGTTAACGAGAAAATCGACTTTAAAGTTTTTCATAAAAAAATTTCCAAAAAAAATTTTTTTTTGAGTGATCACAGGATTTCGTTATTTTTGCTGTAGCTATTATAGTTAACGAGAAAATCGACTTTAAAGTTTTTCATAAAAAAATTTCCAAAAAAAATTTTTTTTTTAATGATCACAGGATTTCGTTATTTTTGCTGTAGCTATTATAGTTAACGAGAAAATCGACTTTAAAGTTTTTCATAAAAAAATTTCCAAAAAAAATTTTTTTTTGAGTGATCACAGGATTTCGTTATTTTTGCTGTAGCTATTATAGTTAACGAGAAAATCGACTTTATAGTTTTTCATAAAAAAATTTCCAAAAAAAACTTTTTTTTTTAATGATCACAGTATTTCGTTATTTTTGCTGTAGCTATTATAGTTAACGAGAAAATCGACTTTAAAGTTTTTAATAAAAAAATTTCCAAAAAAAATTTTTTTTTGAGTGATCACAGGATTTCGTTATTTTTGCTGTAGCTATTATAGTTAACGAGAAAATCGACTTTAAAGTTTTTCATAAAAAAATTTCCAAAAAAATTTTTTTTTGAGTGATCACAGGATTTCGTTATTTTTGCTGTAGCTATTATAGTTAACGAGAAAATCGACTTTAAAGTTTTTCATAAAAAAATTAAAAAAAAAAAACGTTTTTTTTGAGTGATCACAGGATTTCGTTATTTTTGCTGTAGCTATTATAGTTAACGAGAAAATCGACTTTAAAGATTTTCACAAAAAAATTTCAAAAAAAAAAATTTTTTTGAGTGATCACAGGATTTCGTTATTTTTGCTGTAGCTATTATAGTTAACGAGAAAATCGACTTTAAAGTTTTTCATAAAAAAATTTCCAAAAAAAATTTTTTTTTGAGTGATCACAGGATTTCGTTATTTTTGCTGTAGCTATTATAGTTAACGAGAAAATCGACTTTAAAGATTTTCACAAAAAAATTTCAAAAAAAAAAATTTTTTTGAGTGATCACAGGATTTCGTTATTTTTGCTGTAGCTATTATAGTTAACGAGAAAATCGACTTTAAAGTTTTTCATAAAAAAATTTCAAAAAAAAAAAATTTTTTTGAGTGATCACAGGATTTCGTTATTTTTGCTGTAGCTATTATAGTTAACGAGAAAATCGACTTTAAAGTTTTTCATAAAAAAATTTCCAAAAAAAATTTTTTTTTGAGTGATCACAGGATTTCGTTATTTTTGCTGTAGCTATTATAGTTAACGAGAAAATCGACTTTAAAGTTTTTCATAAAAAAATTTCCAAAAAAAATTTTTTTTTGAGTGATCACAGGATTTCGTTATTTTTGCTGTAGCTATTATAGTTAACGAGAAAATCGACTTTAAAGTTTTTCATAAAAAAATTTCCAAAAAAAATTTTTTTTTGAGTGATCACAGGATTTCGTTATTTTTGCTGTAGCTATTATAGTTAACGAGAAAATCGACTTTATAGTTTTTCATAAAAAAATTTCCAAAAAAAACTTTTTTTTAATGATCACAGGATTTCGTTATTTTTGCTGTAGCTATTATAGTTAACGAGAAAATCGACTTTAAAGTTTTTAATAAAAAAATTTCCAAAAAAAATTTTTTTTTGAGTGATCACAGGATTTCGTTATTTTTGCTGTAGCTATTATAGTTAACGAGAAAATCGACTTTAAAGTTTTTCATAAAAAAATTTCCAAAAAAAAATTTTTTTTGAGTGATCACAGGATTTCGTTATTTGTGCTGTAGCTATTATAGTTAACGAGAAAATCGACTTTAAAGTTTTTCATAAAAAAATTTAAAAAAAAAAAAATTTTTTTGAGTGATCACAGGATTTCTTTATTTTTGCTGTAGCTATTATAGTTAACGAGAAAATCGACTTTAAAGTTTTTTTCAAAAAAAAAAAATTTTTTTTGAGTGATCACAGGATTTCTTTATTTTTGCTGTAGCTATTATAGTTAACGAGAAAATCGACTTTAAAGTTTTTCATAAAAAAATTTCCAAAAAAAATTTTTTTTTGAGTGATCACAGGATTTCGTTATTTTTGCTGTAGCTATTATAGTTAACGAGAAAATCGACTTTAAAGTTTTTCATAAAAAAATTTCCAAAAAAAATTTTTTTTTGAGTGATCACAGGATTTCGTTATTTTTGCTGTAGCTATTATAGTTAACGAGAAAATCGACTTTATAGTTTTTCATAAAAAAATTTCCAAAAAAAACTTTTTTTTTAATGATCACAGGATTTCGTTATTTTTGCTGTAGCTATTATAGTTAACGAGAAAATCGACTTTAAAGTTTTTCATAAAAAAATTTCAAAAAAAAATTTTTTTTTGAGTGATCACAGGATTTCGTTATTTTTGCTGTAGCTATTATAGTTAACGAGAAAATCGACTTTAAAGTTTTTTAAAAAAAAAAAAATTTTTTTGAGTGATCAGATAATTTCGTTATTTTTGCTGTAGCTGTTATAGTTAACGAGAAAATCGACTTTAAAGTTTTTCATAAAAAAATTTCCAAAAAAAATTTTTTTTTGAGTGATCACAGGATTTCGTTATTTTTGCTGTAGCTATTATAGTTAACGAGAAAATCGACTTTAAAGTTTTTCATAAAAAAATTTCCAAAAAAAATTTTTTTTTTTGAGTGATCACAGGATTTCGTTATTTTTGCTGTAGCTATTATAGTTAACGAGAAAATCGACTTTAAAGTTTTTCATAAAAAAATTTCCAAAAAAAATTTTTTTTTTTAATGATCACAGGATTTCGTTATTTTTGCTGTAGCTATTATAGTTAACGAGAAAATCGACTTTAAAGTTTTTCATAAAAAAATTTCCAAAAAAAATTTTTTTTTGAGTGATCACAGGATTTCGTTATTTTTGCTGTAGCTATTATAGTTAACGAGAAAATCGACTTTATAGTTTTTCATAAAAAAATTTCCAAAAAAAACTTTTTTTTTTAATGATCACAGTATTTCGTTATTTTTGCTGTAGCTATTATAGTTAACGAGAAAATCGACTTTAAAGTTTTTAATAAAAAAATTTCCAAAAAAAAATTTTTTTTGAGTGATCACAGGATTTCGTTATTTTTGCTGTAGCTATTATAGTTAACGAGAAAATCGACTTTAAAGTTTTTCATAAAAAAATTTCCAAAAAAATTTTTTTTTGAGTGATCACAGGATTTCGTTATTTTTGCTGTAGCTATTATAGTTAACGAGAAAATCGACTTTAAAGTTTTTCATAAAAAAATTAAAAAAAAAAAATTTTTTTTGAGTGATCACAGGATTTCGTTATTTTTGCTGTAGCTATTATAGTTAACGAGAAAATCGACTTTAAAGATTTTCACAAAAAAATTTCAAAAAAAAAAATTTTTTTTGAGTGATCACAGGATTTCGTTATTTTTGCTGTAGCTATTATAGTTAACGAGAAAATCGACTTCAAAGATTTTCACAAAAAAATTTCAAAAAAAAAAATTTTTTTGAGTGATCACAGGATTTCGTTATTTTTGCTGTAGCTATTATAGTTAACGAGAAAATCGACTTTAAAGTTTTTCATAAAAAAATTTCAAAAAAAAAAATTTTTTTTGAGTGATCACAGGATTTCGTTATTTTTGCTGTAGCTATTATAGTTAACGAGAAAATCGACTTTAAAGTTTTTCATAAAAAAATTTCCAAAAAAAATTTTTTTTTGAGTGATCACAGGATTTCGTTATTTTTGCTGTAGCTATTATAGTTAACGAGAAAATCGACTTTAAAGTTTTTCATAAAAAAATTTCCAAAAAAAAATTTTTTTTTGAGTGATCACAGGATTTCGTTATTTTTGCTGTAGCTATTATAGTTAACGAGAAAATCGACTTTAAAGTTTTTCATAAAAAAATTTCCAAAAAAAACTTTTTTTTTTAATGATCACAGGATTTCGTTATTTTTGCTGTAGCTATTATAGTTAACGAGAAAATCGACTTTAAAGATTTTCACAAAAAAATTTCAAAAAAAAAAATTTTTTTGAGTGATCACAGGATTTCGTTATTTTTGCTGTAGCTATTATAGTTAACGAGAAAATCGACTTTAAAGTTTTTCATAAAAAAATTTCAAAAAAAAAAAATTTTTTTTGAGTGATCACAGGATTTCGTTATTTTTGCTGTAGCTATTATAGTTAACGAGAAAATCGACTTTAAAGTTTTTCATAAAAAAATTTCCAAAAAAAATTTTTTTTTGAGTGATCACAGGATTTCGTTATTTTTGCTGTAGCTATTATAGTTAACGAGAAAATCGACTTTAAAGTTTTTCATAAAAAAATTTCCAAAAAAAAATTTTTTTTTGAGTGATCACAGGATTTCGTTATTTTTGCTGTAGCTATTATAGTTAACGAGAAAATCGACTTTAAAGTTTTTCATAAAAAAATTTCCAAAAAAAATTTTTTTTTGAGTGATCACAGGGTTTCGTTATTTTTGCTGTAGCTATTATAGTTAACGAGAAAATCGACTTTATAGTTTTTCATAAAAAAATTTCCAAAAAAAACTTTTTTTTTAATGATCACAGGATTTCGTTATTTTTGCTGTAGCTATTATAGTTAACGAGAAAATCGACTTTAAAGTTTTTAATAAAAAAATTTCCAAAAAAAATTTTTTTTTGAGTGATCACAGGATTTCGTTATTTTTGCTGTAGCTATTATAGTTAACGAGAAAATCGACTTTAAAGTTTTTCATAAAAAAATTTCCAAAAAAAAATTTTTTTTGAGTGATCACAGGATTTCGTTATTTGTGCTGTAGCTATTATAGTTAACGAGAAAATCGACTTTAAAGTTTTTCATAAAAAAATTTAAAAAAAAAAAAAATTTTTTGAGTGATCACAGGATTTCTTTATTTTTGCTGTAGCTATTATAGTTAACGAGAAAATCGACTTTAAAGTTTTTTTCAAAAAAAAAAAAATTTTTTTGAGTGATCACAGGATTTCTTTATTTTTGCTGTAGCTATTATAGTTAACGAGAAAATCGACTTTAAAGTTTTTCATAAAAAAATTTCCAAAAAAAATTTTTTTTTGAGTGATCACAGGATTTCGTTATTTTTGCTGTAGCTATTATAGTTAACGAGAAAATCGACTTTAAAGTTTTTCATAAAAAAATTTCCAAAAAAAATTTTTTTTTGAGTGATCACAGGATTTCGTTATTTTTGCTGTAGCTATTATAGTTAACGAGAAAATCGACTTTATAGTTTTTCATAAAAAAATTTCCAAAAAAAACTTTTTTTTTAATGATAACAGGATTTCGTTATTTTTGCTGTAGCTATTATAGTTAACGAGAAAATCGACTTTAAAGTTTTTCATAAAAAAATTTCAAAAAAAAATTTTTTTTTGAGTGATCACAGGATTTCGTTATTTTTGCTGTAGCTATTATAGTTAACGAGAAAATCGACTTTAAAGTTTTAAAAAAAAAAAAAAATTTTTTTGAGTGATCAGATAATTTCGTTATTTTTGCTGTAGCTGTTATAGTTAACGAGAAAATCGACTTTAAAGTTTTTCATAAAAAAATTTCCAAAAAAAATTTTTTTTTGAGTGATCACAGGATTTCGTTATTTTTGCTGTAGCTATTATAGTTAACGAGAAAATCGACTTTAAAGTTTTTCATAAAAAAATTTCCAAAAAAAATTTTTTTTTGAGTGATCACAGGATTTCGTTATTTTTGCTGTAGCTATTATAGTTAACGAGAAAATCGACTTTAAAGTTTTTCATAAAAAAATTTCCAAAAAAAATTTTTTTTTTAATGATCACAGGATTTCGTTATTTTTGCTGTAGCTATTATAGTTAACGAGAAAATCGACTTTAAAGTTTTTCATAAAAAAATTTCCAAAAAAAATTTTTTTTTGAGTGATCACAGGATTTCGTTATTTTTGCTGTAGCTATTATAGTTAACGAGAAAATCGACTTTATAGTTTTTCATAAAAAAATTTCCAAAAAAAACTTTTTTTTTTAATCATCACAGTATTTCGTTATTTTTGCTGTAGCTATTATAGTTAACGAGAAAATCGACTTTAAAGTTTTTAATAAAAAAATTTCCAAAAAAAATTTTTTTTTGAGTGATCACAGGATTTCGTTATTTTTGCTGTAGCTATTATAGTTAACGAGAAAATCGACTTTAAAGTTTTTCATAAAAAAATTTCCAAAAAAATTTTTTTTTGAGTGATCACAGGATTTCGTTATTTTTGCTGTAGCTATTATAGTTAACGAGAAAATCGACTTTAAAGTTTTTCATAAAAAAATTAAAAAAAAAATTTTTTTTTGAGTGATCACAGGATTTCGTTATTTTTGCTGTAGCTATTATAGTTAACGAGAAAATCGACTTTAAAGATTTTCACAAAAAAATTTCAAAAAAAAAAATTTTTTTTGAGTGATCACAGGATTTCGTTATTTTTGCTGTAGCTATTATAGTTAACGAGAAAATCGACTTCAAAGATTTTCACAAAAAAATTTCAAAAAAAAAAATTTTTTTGAGTGATCACAGGATTTCGTTATTTTTGCTGTAGCTATTATAGTTAACGAGAAAATCGACTTTAAAGTTTTTCATAAAAAAATTTCAAAAAAAAAAAATTTTTTTTGAGTGATCACAGGATTTCGTTATTTTTGCTGTAGCTATTATAGTTAACGAGAAAATCGACTTTAAAGTTTTTCATAAAAAAATTTCCAAAAAAAATTTTTTTTTGAGTGATCACAGGATTTCGTTATTTTTGCTGTAGCTATTATAGTTAACGAGAAAATCGACTTTAAAGTTTTTCATAAAAAAATTTCCAAAAAAAAATTTTTTTTTGAGTGATCACAGGATTTCGTTATTTTTGCTGTAGCTATTATAGTTAACGAGAAAATCGACTTTAAAGTTTTTCATAAAAAAATTTCCAAAAAAAACTTTTTTTTTTAATGATCACAGGATTTCGTTATTTTTGCTGTAGCTATTATAGTTAACGAGAAAATCGACTTTAAAGTTTTTCATAAAAAAATTTCCAAAAAAAATTTTTTTTTGAGTGATCACAGGATTTCGTTATTTTTGCTGTAGCTATTATAGTTAACGAGAAAATCGACTTTAAAGTTTTTCATAAAAAAATTTCCAAAAAAAATTTTTTTTTGAGTGATCACAGGGTTTCGTTATTTTTGCTGTAGCTATTATAGTTAACGAGAAAATCGACTTTAAAGATTTTCACAAAAAAATTTTAAAAAAAAATTTTTTTGAGTGATCACAGGATTTCGTTATTTTTGCTGTAGCTATTATAGCTATTATAGTTAACGAGAAAATCGACTTTAAAGTTTTTCATAAAAAAATTTCCAAAAAAAACTTTTTTTTTAATGATCACAGGATTTCGTTATTTTTGCTGTAGCTATTATAGTTAACGAGAAAATCGACTTTATAGTTTTTCATAAAAAAATTTCCAAAAAAAACTTTTTTTTTTAATGATCACAGTATTTCGTTATTTTTGCTGTAGCTATTATAGTTAACGAGAAAATCGACTTTAAAGTTTTTCATAAAAAAATTTCCAAAAAAAACTTTTTTTTTAATGATCACAGGATTTCGTTATTTTTGCTGTAGCTATTATAGTTAACGAGAAAATCGACTTTAAAGTTTTTCATAAAAAAATTTCCAAAAAAATTTTTTTTTGAGTGATCACAGGATTTCGTTATTTTTGCTGTAGCTATTATAGTTAACGAGAAAATCGACTTTAAAGTTTTTCATAAAAAAATTAAAAAAAAAAATTTTTTTTTGAGTGATCACAGGATTTCGTTATTTTTGCTGTAGCTATTATAGTTAACGAGAAAATCGACTTTAAAGATTTTCACAAAAAAATTTCAAAAAAAAAAATTTTTTTGAGTGATCACAGGATTTCGTTATTTTTGCTGTAGCTATTATAGTTAACGAGAAAATCGACTTTAAAGTTTTTCATAAAAAAATTTCAAAAAAAAAAAATTTTTTTGAGTGATCACAGGATTTCGTTATTTTTGCTGTAGCTATTATAGTTAACGAGAAAATCGACTTTAAAGTTTTTCATAAAAAAATTTCCAAAAAAAATTTTTTTTTGAGTGATCACAGGGTTTCGTTATTTTTGCTGTAGCTATTATAGTTAACGAGAAAATCGACTTTAAAGATTTTCACAAAAAAATTTAAAAAAAAAATTTTTTTGAGTGATCACAGGATTTCGTTATTTTTGCTGTAGCTATTATAGTTAACGAGAAAATCGACTTTAAAGTTTTTCATAAAAAAATTTCCAAAAAAAATTTTTTTTTGATTGATTACAGGATTTCGTTATTTTTGCTGTAGCTATTATAGTTAACGAGAAAATCGACTTTAAAGTTTTTCATAAAAAAATTTCCAAAAAAAATTTTTTTTTGAGTGATCACAGGATTTCGTTATTTTTGCTGTAGCTATTATAGTTAACGAGAAAATCGACTTTAAAGATTTTCACAAAAAAATTTCCAAAAAAAACTTTTTTTTTAATGATCACAGGATTTCGTTATTTTTGCTGTAGCTATTATAGTTAACGAGAAAATCGACTTTAAAGTTTTTCATAAAAAAAATTCCAAAAAAAATTTTTTTTTGAGTGATCACAGGATTTCGTTATTTTTGCTGTAGCTATTATAGTTAACGAGAAAATCGACTTTAAAGTTTTTCATAAAAAAATTTCCAAAAAAAATTTTTTTTTGAGTGATCACAGGATTTCGTTATTTTTGCTGTAGCTATTATAGTTAACGAGAAAATCGACTTTAAAGATTTTCACAAAAAAATTAAAAAAAAAAATTATTTTGAGTGATCACAGGATTTCGTTATTTTTGCTGTAGCTATTATAGTTAACGAGAAAATCGACTTTAAAGATTTTCACAAAAAAATTTAAAAAAAAAAATTTTTTGAGTGATCACAGGATTTCGTTATTTTTGCTGTAGCTATTATAGTTAACGAGAAAATCGACTTTAAAGTTTTTCATAAAAAAATTTCCAAAAAAAAAATTTTGTTGAGTGATCACAGGATTTCGTTATTTTTGCTGTAGCTATTATAGTTAACGAGAAAATCGACTTTAAAGTTTTTCATAAAAAAATTTCCAAAAAAAAATTTTTTTGAGTGATCACAGGATTTCGTTATTTTTGCTGTAGCTATTATAGTTAACGAGAAAATCGACTTTAAAGATTTTCACAAAAAAATTTAAAAAAAAAATTTTTTTGAGTGATCACAGGATTTCGTTATTTTTGCTGTAGCTATTATAGTTAACGAGAAAATCGACTTTAAAGATTTTCACAAAAAAATTTAAAAAAAAAAATTTTTTGAGTGATCACAGGATTTCGTTATTTTTGCTGTAGCTATTATAGTTAACGAGAAAATCGACTTTAAAGATTTTCACAAAAAAATTAAAAAAAAAAATTTTTTTGAGTGATCACAGGATTTCGTTATTTTTGCTGTAGCTATTATAGTTAACGAGAAAATCGACTTTAAAGTTTTTCATAAAAAAATTTCCAAAAAAAAAATTTTTTTGAGTGATCACAGGATTTCGTTATTTTTGCTGTAGCTATTATAGTTAACGAGAAAATCGACTTTAAAGTTTTTCATAAAAAAATTTCCAAAAAAAAATTTTTTTGAGTGATCACAGGATTTCGTTATTTTTGCTGTAGCTATTATAGTTAACGAGAAAATCGACTTTAAAGTTTTTCATAAAAAAATTTCCAAAAAAAATTTTTTTTGAGTGATCACAGGATTTCGTTATTTTTGCTGTAGCTATTATAGTTAACGAGAAAATCGACTTTAAAGTTTTTTTCAAAAAAAAAATTTTTTTTGAGTGATCACAGGATTTCGTTATTTTTGCTGTAGCTATTATAGTTAACAAGAAAATCGACTTTAAAGTTTTTCATAAAAAAATTAAAAAAAAAATTTTTTTTTGATCACAAGATTTCGTTATTTTTGCTGTAGCTATTATAGTTAACAAGAAAATCGACTTTAATAATTTTCACAAAAAAATTTAAAAAAAAAATTTTTTTGAGTGATCACAGGATTTCGTTATTTTTGCTGTAGCTATTATAGTTAACGAGAAAATCGACTTTAAAGTTTTTCATAAAAAAATTTCCAAAAAAAATTTTTTTTGAGTGATCACAGGATTTCGTTATTTTTGCTGTAGCTATTATAGTTAACGAGAAAATCGACTTTAAAGTTTTTCATAAAAAAATTTCCAAAAAAAAATTTTTTTTGAGTGATCACAGGATTTCGTTATTTTTGCTGTAGCTATTATAGTTAACGAGAAAATCGACTTTAAAGTTTTTTTCAAAAAAAAAAATTTTTTTGAGTGATCACAGGATTTCGTTATTTTTGCTGTAGCTATTATAGTTAACGAGAAAATCGACTTTAAAGTTTTTCATAAAAAAATTTCCAAAAAAAAATTTTTTTTGAGTGATCACAGGATTTCGTTATTTTTGCTGTAGCTATTATAGATAACGAGAAAATCGACTTTAAAGTTTTTCATAAAAAAATTTCCAAAAAAAATTTTTTTTTTAATGATCACAGGATTTCGTTATTTTTGCTGTAGCTATTATAGTTAACGAGAAAATCGACTTTAAAGTTTTTCATAAAAAAATTTCCAAAAAAAAATTTTTTTTGAGTGATCACAGGATTTCGTTATTTTTGCTGTAGCTATTATAGTTAACGAGAAAATCGACTTTAAAGTTTTTCATAAAAAAATTTCCAAAAAAAAATTTTTTTTTAATGATCACAGGATTTCGTTATTTTTGCTGCAGCTATTATAGTTAACGAGAAAATCGACTTTAAAGTTTTTCATAAAAAAATTTCCAAAAAAATTTTTTTTTGAGTGATCACAGGATTTCGTTATTTTTGCTGTAGCTATTATAGTTAACGAGAAAATCGACTTTAAAGTTTTTCATAAAAAAATTTCCAAAAAAAAATTTTTTTTGAGTGATCACAGGATTTCGTTATTTTTGCTGTAGCTATTATAGTTAACGAGAAAATCGACTTTAAAGTTTTTCATAAAAAAATTTCCAAAAAAAAATTTTTTTTGAGTGATCACAGGATTTCGTTATTTTTGCTGTAGCTATTATAGTTAACGAGAAAATCGACTTTAAAGTTTTTCATAAAAAAATTTCCAAAAAAAATTTTTTTTTGAGTGATCACAGGATTTCGTTATTTTTGCTGTAGCTATTATAGTTAACGAGAAAATCGACTTTAAAGTTTTTCATAAAAAAATTTCCAAAAAAATTTTTTTTTGAGTGATCACAGGATTTCGTTATTTTTGCTGTAGCTATTATAGTTAACGAGAAAATCGACTTTAAAGTTTTTCATAAAAAAATTTAAAAAAAAAAAATTTTTTTTGAGTGATCACAGGATTTCGTTATTTTTGCTGTAGCTATTATAGTTAACGAGAAAAACGACTTTAAAGTTTTTCATAGAAAAATTTCCAAAAAAAAAATTTTTTTTGAGTGATCACAGGATTTCGTTATTTTTGCTGTAGCTATTATAGTTAACGAGAAAATCGACTTTAAAGTTTTTCATAAAAAAATTTCCAAAAAAAAATTTTTTTTTAATGATCACAGGATTTCGTTATTTTTGCTGTAGCTATTATAGTTAACGAGAAAATCGACTTTAAAGTTTTTCATAAAAAAATTTCCAAAAAAATTTTTTTTTGAGTGATCACAGGATTTCGTTATTTTTGCTGTAGCTATTATAGTTAACGAGAAAATCGACTTTAAAGTTTTTCATAAAAAAATTTCCAAAAAAAAATTTTTTTTGAGTGATCACAGGATTTCGTTATTTTTGCTGTAGCTATTATAGTTAACGAGAAAATCGACTTTAAAGTTTTTCATAAAAAAATTTCCAAAAAAAAATTTTTTTTGAGTGATCACAGGATTTCGTTATTTTTGCTGTAGCTATTATAGTTAACGAGAAAATCGACTTTAAAGTTTTTCATAAAAAAATTTCCAAAAAAAATTTTTTTTTGAGTGATCACAGGATTTCGTTATTTTTGCTGTAGCTATTATAGTTAACGAGAAAATCGACTTTAAAGTTTTTCATAAAAAAATTTCCAAAAAAATTTTTTTTCGAGTGATCACAGGATTTCGTTATTTTTGCTGTAGCTATTATAGTTAACGAGAAACTCGACTTTAAAGTTTTTCATAACAGGATTTCACAGGATTTCGTTATTTTTGCTGTAGCTATTATAGTTAACGAGAAAATCGACTTTAAAGTTTTTCATAAAAAAATTTAAAAAAAAAAATTTTTTTTGAGTGATCACAGGATTTCGTTATTTTTGCTGTAGCTATTATAGTTAACGAGAAAATCGACTTTAAAGTTTTTCATAAAAAAATTTCCAAAAAAAATTTTTTTTTGAGTGATCACAGGATTTCGTTATTTTTGCTGTAGCTATTATAGTTAACGAGAAAATCGACTTTAAAGTTTTTCATAAAAAAATTTCCAAAAAAAAATTTTTTTTGAGTGATCACAGGATTTCGTTATTTTTGCTGTAGCTATTATAGTTAACGAGAAAATCGACTTTAAAGTTTTTCATAAAAAAATTTAAAAAAAAAAATTTTTTTTGAGTGATCACAGGATTTCGTTATTTTTGCTGTAGCTATTATAGTTAACGAGAAAATCGACTTTAAAGTTTTTCATAAAAAAATTTCCAAAAAAAATTTTTTTTTGAGTGATCACAGGATTTCGTTATTTTTGCTGTAGCTATTATAGTTAACGAGAAAATCGACTTTAAAGTTTTTCATAAAAAAATTTCCAAAAAAAATTTTTTTTTGAGTGATCACAGGATTTCGTTATTTTTGCTGTAGCTATTATAGTTAACGAGAAAATCGACTTTAAAGTTTTTCATAAAAAAATTAAAAAAAAAAATTTTTTTTTGAGTGATCACAGGATTTCGTTATTTTTGCTGTAGCTATTATAGTTAACGAGAAAATCGACTTTAAAGTTTTTCATAAAAAAATTTAACAAAAAAATTTTTTTTGAGTGATCACAGGATTTCGTTATTTTTGCTGTAGCTATTATAGTTAACGAGAAAATCGACTTTAAAGTTTTTCATAAAAAAATTTCCAAAAAAAATTTTTTTTTGAGTGATCACAGGATTTCGTTATTTTTGCTGTAGCTATTATAGTTAACGAGAAAAACGACTTTAAAGTTTTTCATAAAAAAATTTCCAAAAAACATTTTTTTTTGAGTGATCACAGGATTTCGTTATTTTTGCTGTAGCTATTATAGTTAACGAGAAAATCGACTTTAAAGTTTTTCATAAAAAAATTTCCAAAAAAAATTTTTTTTTGAGTGATCACAGGATTTCGTTATTTTTGCTGTAGCTATTATAGTTAACGAGAAAATCGACTTTAAAGTTTTTCATAAAAAAATTTAAAAAAAAAAATTTTTTTGAGTGATCACAGGATTTCGTTATTTTTGCTGTAGCTATTATAGTTAACGAGAAAATCGACTTTAAAGTTTTTCATAAAAAAATTAAAAAAAAAAATTTTTTTTGAGTGATCACAGGATTTCGTTATTTTTGCTGTAGCTATTATAGTTAACGAGAAAATCGACTTTAAAGTTTTTCATAAAAAAATTTCAAAAAAAAAAAAATTTTTTGAGTGATCACAGGATTTCGTTATTTTTGCTGTAGCTATTATAGTTAACGAGAAAATCGACTTTAAAGATTTTCACAAAAAAATTTAAAAAAAAAATTTCAAAAAAAAATTTGTTTTTGAGTGATCACAGGATTTCGTTATTTTTGCTGTAGCTATTATAGTTAACGAGAAAATCGACTTTAAAGATTATCACAAAAAAATTTCAAAAAAAAATTTTTTTTGAGAGATCACAGGATTTCGTTATTTTTGCTGTAGCTATTTTAGTTAACGAGAAAATCGACTTTAAAGATTTTCACAAAAAAATTAAAAAAAAAAATTTCAAAAAAAAATTTGTTTTTGAGTGATCACAGGATTTCGTTATTTTTGCTGTAGCTATTTTAGTTAACGAGAAAATCGACTTTAAAGTTTTTCATAAAACAATTTAAAAAAAAAATTTTTTTTGAGAGATCACAGGATTTTGTTATTTTTGCTGTAGCTATTATAGTTAACGAGAAAATCGACTTTAAAGTTTTTCATAAAAAAATTTCAAAAAAAAAAAAAATTTTTTTGAGTGATCACAGGATTTCGTTATTTTTGCTGTAGCTATTATAGTTAACGAGAAAATCGACTTTAAAGATTTTCACAAAAAAATTTCAAAAAAAAAAATTTGGTTTTGAGTGATCACAGGATTTCGTTATTTTTGCTGTAGCTATTATAGTTAACGAGAAAATCGACTTTAAAGATTTTCACAAAAAAATTTCAAAAAAAAATTTTTTTTTGAGTGATCACAGGATTTCGTTATTTTTGCTGTAGCTATTATAGCTAACGAGAAAATCGAAAAAAAATTAAAAAAAAAATTTTTTTTGAGTGATCACAGGATTTTGTTATTTTTGCTGTAGCTATTATAGTTAACGAGAAAATTGACTTCAAAGATTTTCACAAAAAATTTCAAAAAAAAAAAATTTTTTTGAGTGATCACAGGATTTCGTTATTTTTGCTGTAGCTATTATAGCTAACGAGAAAATCGAAAAAAAATTAAAAAAAAAATTTTTTTTGAGTGATCACAGGATTTCATTATTTTTGCTGTAGCTATTATAGTTAACGAGAAAATTGACTTCAAAGATTTTCACAAAAAAATTTCAAAAAAAAAAAATTTTTTGAGTGATCACAGGATTTCGTTATTTTTGCTGTAGCTATTATAGCTAACGAGAAAATCGAAAAAAAATTAAAAAAAAAAATTTTTTTGAGTGATCACAGGATTTTGTTATTTTTGCTGTAGCTATTATAGTTAACGAGAAAATCGACTTTAAAGTTTTTCATAAAAAAATTTCAAAAAAAAATTTTTTTTTGAGTGATCACAGGATTTCGTTATTTTTGCTGTAGCTATTATAGTTAACGAGAAAATCGACTTTAAAGATTTTCACAAAAAAATTTCAAAAAAATTTTTTTTTTGAGTGATCACAGGATTTCTTTATTTTTGCTGTAGCTATTATAGTCAACGAGAAAATCGGCTTTAAAGATTTTCACAAAAAAATTTCAAAAAAAAATTTTTTTTTGAGTGATCACAGGATTTTGTTATTTTTGCTGTAGCTATTATAGTTAACGAGAAAATCGACTTTAAAGTTTTTCATAAAAAAATTTCAAAAAAAAAAAATTTTTTTGAGTGATCACAGGATTTCGTTATTTTTGCTGTAGCTATTATAGTCAACGAGAAAATCGGCTTTAAAGATTTTCACAAAAAAATTTCAAAAAAAAATTTTTTTTTGAGTGATCACAGGATTTTGTTATTTTTGCTATAGCTATTTTAGTTAACGAGAAAATCGACTTTAAAGATTTTCATAAAAAAATTAAAAAAAAAAAATTTTTTTTGAGTGATCACAGGATTTCGTTATTTTTGCTGTAGCTATTATAGTTAACGAGAAAATCGACTTTAAAGATTTTCATAAAAAAATTTAAAAAAAAAAAAATTTTTTTTTGAGTGATCACAGGATTTCGTTATTTTTGCTGTAGCTATTATAGTTAACGAGAAAATCGACTTTAAAGTTTTTCATAAAAAAATTTCAAAAAAAAAAAAATTTTTTGAGTGATCACAGGATTTCGTTATTTTTGCTGTAGCTATTATAGTTAACGAGAAAATCGACTTTAAAGATTTTCACAAAAAAATTTAAAAAAAAAATTTCAAAAAAAAATTTGTTTTTGAGTGATCACAGGATTTCGTTATTTTTGCTGTAGCTATTATAGTTAACGAGAAAATCGACTTTAAAGTTTTTCATAAAACAATTTAAAAAAAAAATTTTTTTTTGAGTGATCACAGGATTTCGTTATTTTTGCTGTAGCTATTATAGTTAACGAGAAAATCGACTTTAAAGATTATCACAAAAAAATTTCAAAAAAAAATTTTTTTTGAGAGATCACAGGATTTCGTTATTTTTGCTGTAGCTATTATAGTTAACGAGAAAATCGACTTTAAAGTTTTGTTCAAAAAAAAATTTTTTTTTTGAGTGATCACAGGATTTCGTTATTTTTGCTGTAGCTATTATAGTTAACGAGAAAATCGACTTTAAAGTGTTTTTCAAAAAAAAAAAATTTTTTTTTGAGTGATCGCAGGATTTTGTTATTTTTGCTGTAGCTATTATAGTTAACGAGAAAATCGACTTTAAAGTTTTTTTCAAAAAAAAAATTTATTTTTGAGTGATCACAGGATTTTGTTATTTTTGCTGTAGCTATTATAGTTAACGAGAAAATCGACTTTAAAGTTTTTCATCAAAAAATTAAAAAAAAAAAATTTTTGAGTGATCACAGGATTTCGCTCAAAAAAAAATTTTTTGAGTGATCACAGGATTTCGTTATTTTTGCTGTAGCTATTATAGTTAACGAGAAAATCGACTTTAAAGTTTTTCATAAAAAAATTTAAAAAAAAAAAATTTTTTTTTGAGTGATCACAGGATTTCGTTATTTTTGCTGTAGCTATTATAGTTAACGAGAAAATCGACTTTAAAGTTTTTCATAAAAAAATTTCCAAAAAAAATTTTTTTTTGAGTGATCACAGGATTTCGTTATTTTTGCTGTAGCTATTATAGTTAACGAGAAAATCGACTTTAAAGATTTTCACAAAAAAAAAAAATTTTTTGAGTGATCACAGGATTTCGTTATTTTTGCTGTAGCTATTATAGTTAATGAGAAAATCGACTTTAAAGTTTTTCATAAAAAAATTTCCAAAAAAAATTTTTTTTTGAGTGATCACAGGATTTCGTTATTTTTGCTGTAGCTATTATAGTTAACGAGAAAATCGACTTTAAAGTTTTTCATAAAAAAATTTCAAAAAAAAAAAAAATTTTTTTGAGTGATCACAGGATTTCGTTATTTTTGCTGTAGCTATTATAGTTAACGAGAAAATCGACTTTAAAGTTTTTCATAAAAAAATTTCCAAAACAAATTTTTTTTTGAGTGATCACAGGATTTCGTTATTTTTGCTGTAGCTATTATAGTTAACGAGAAAATCGACTTTAAAGTTTTTCATCAAAAAATTAAAAAAAAAATTTTTGAGTGATCACAGGATTTCGTTATTTTTGCTGTAGCTATTATAGTTAACGAGAAAATCGACTTTAAAGATTTTCATAAAAAAATTTAAAAAAAAAAATTTTTTTTTGAGTGATCACAGGATTTCGTTATTTTTGCTGTAGCTATT
Source organism: Stomorhina lunata (assembly GCA_933228675.1). Classification (NCBI taxonomy): domain Eukaryota; kingdom Metazoa; phylum Arthropoda; class Insecta; order Diptera; family Rhiniidae; genus Stomorhina; species Stomorhina lunata. The sequence continues at coordinate 26,964,702 of OW121744.1, read as the reverse complement.
ATAGTTAACGAGAAAATCGACTTTAAAGTTTTTCATCAAAAAATTAAAAAAAAAAAAATTTTTGAGTGATCACAGGATTTCGTTATTTTTGCTGTAGCTATTATAGTTAACGAGAAAATCGACTTTAAAGTTTTTCATAAAAAAATTTCAAAAAAAAATGTTTTTTCAAAAAAAAAATTTTTTTTTGAGTGATCACAGGATTTCGTTATTTTTGCTGTAGCTATTATAGTTAACGAGAAAATCGACTTTAAAGTTTTTCATAAAAAAATTTCAAAAAAAAAAAATTTTTTTGAGTGATCACAGGATTTCGTTATTTTTGCTGTAGCTATTATAGTTAACGAGAAAATCGACTTTAAAGTTTTTCATCAAAAAATTAAAAAAAAAAAATATTGAGTGATCACAGGATTTCGCTCAAAAAAAAATTTTTTGAGTGATCACAGGATTTCGTTATTTTTGCTGTAGCTATTATAGTTAACGAGAAAATCGACTTTAAAGTTTTTCATAAAAAAATTTCCAAAACAAATTTTTTTTGAGTGATCACAGGATTTCGTTATTTTTGCTGTAGCTATTATAGTTAACGAGAAAATCGACTTTAAAGTTTTTATAAAAAAAAAAAAATTTTTTTTTGAGTGAACACAGGATTTTGTTATTTTTACTGTAGCTATTATAGTTAACGAGAAAATCGACTTTAAAGTTTTTCATAAAAAAATTTCAAAAAAAAAAAATTTTTTTTTGAGTGATCACAAGATTTCGTTATTTTTGCTGTAGCTATTATAGTTAACGAGAAAATCGACTTTAAAGTTTTTCATCAAAAAATTAAAAAAAAAAAAATTTTTGAGTGATCACAGGATTTCGTTATTTTTGCTGTAGCTATTATAGTTAACGAGAAAATCGACTTTAAAGATTTTCATAAAAAAATTTAAAAAAAAAATTTTTTTTTGAGTGATCACAGGATTTCGTTATTTTTGCTGTAGCTATTATAGTTAACGAGAAAATCGACTTTAAAGTTTTTCACAAAAAAATTTCAAAAAAAAAATTTTTTTGAGTGATCACAGGATTTCGTTATTTTTGCTGTAGCTATTATAGTTAACGAGAAAATCGACTTTAAAGTTTTTCATCAAAAAATTAAAAAAAAAAATTTTTGAGTGATCACAGGATTTCGTTATTTTTGCTGTAGCTATTATAGTTAACGAGAAAATCGACTTTAAAGTTTTTTCCAAAAAAAAAAAAATTTTTTTTAGTGATCACAGGATTTCGTTATTTTTGCTGTAGCTATTATAGTTAACGAGAAAATCGACTTTAAAGTTTTTCATAAAAAAATTTCAAAAAAAAAAAAAAATTTTTTGAGTGATCACAGGATTTCGTTATTTTTGCTGTAGCTATTATAGTTAACGAGAAAATTGACTTTAAAGTTTTTCATAAAAAAATTTCCAAAAAAATTTTTTTTTGAGTGATCACAGGATTTCGTTATTTTTGCTGTAGCTATTATAGTTAACGAAAAATCGACTTTAAAATTTTTCATAAAAAAAATTTCAAAAAAAAAAATTTTTTTTGAGTGATCACAAGATTTCGTTATTTTTGCTGTAGCTATTATAGTTAACGAGAAAATCGACTTTAAAGTTTTTCATCAAAAAATTAAAAAAAAAAAATTTTGAGTGATCACAGGATTTCGCTCAAAAAAAAATTTTTTGAGTGATCACAGGATTTCGTTATTTTTGCTGTAGCTATTATAGTTAACGAGAAAATCGACTTTAAAGTTTTTCATCAAAAAATTAAAAAAAAAAATTTTTGAGTGATCACAGGATTTCGTTATTTTTGCTGTAGCTATTATAGTTAACGAGAAAATCGACTTTAAAGTTTTTCATAAAAAAATTAAAAAAAAAAAATTTTTGAGTGATCACAGGATTTCGTTATTTTTGCTGTAGCTATTATAGTTAACGAGAAAATCGACTTTAAAGATTTTCACAAAAAAATTTCAAAAAAAACATTATTTTTTGAGTGATCACAGGATTTCGTTATTTTTGCTGTAGCTATTATAGTTAACGAGAAAATCGACTTTAAAGTTTTTCATAAAAAAATTTCAAAAAAAAAATTTTTTTTGAGTGATCACGATTTCGTTATTTTTGCTGTAGCTATTATAGTTAACGAGAAAATCGACTTTAAAGATTATCACAAAAAAATTTCAAAAAAAAAATTTTTTTTGGTGATCACAGGATTTCGTTATTTTTGCTGTAGCTATTATAGTTAACGAGAAAATCGACTTTAAAGATTTTCACAAAAAAATTTAAAAAAAAAAAATTTTTTTGAGTGATCACAGGATTTCGTTATTTTTGCTGTAGCTATTATAGTTAACGAGAAAATCGACTTTAAAGTTTTTCATAAAAAAATTTCAAAAAAAAAAATTTTTTTTGAGTGATCACAGGATTTCGTTATTTTTGCTGTAGCTATTATAGTTAACGAGAAAATCGACTTTAAAGATTATCACAAAAATATTTAAAAAAAAAAATTTTTTTTGAGTGATCACAGGATTTCGTTATTTTTGCTGTAGCTATTATAGTTAACGAGAAAATCGACTTTAAAGATTTTCACAAAAAAATTTCAAAAAAAAAAATTTTTTTGAGTGATCACAGGATTTCGTTATTTTTGTTGTAGCTATTATAGTTAACGAGAAAATCGACTTTAAAGTTTTTCATAAAAAAATTTCAAAAAAAAAAATTTTTTTGAGTGATCACGATTTCGTTATTTTTGCTGTAGCTATTATAGTTAACGAGAAAATCGACTTTAAAGATTATCACAAAAATATATAAAAAAAAAAAAATTTTTTTTGAGTGATCACAGGATTTCGTTATTTTTGCTGTAGCTATTATAGTTAACGAGAAAATCGACTTTAAAGTTTTTCATAAAAAAATTTCAAAAAAAAAAATTTTTTTGAGTGATCACGATTTCGTTATTTTTGCTGTAGCTATTATAGTTAACGAGAAAATCGACTTTAAAGATTATCACAAAAAAATTTCAAAAAAAAAATTTTTTTTGAGTGATCACAGGATTTCGTTATTTTTGCTGTAGCTATTATAGTTAACGAGAAAATCGACTTTAAAGATTTTCACAAAAAAATTTAAAAAAAAAAATTTTTTTTGAGTGATCACAGGATTTCGTTATTTTTGCTGTAGCTATTATAGTTAACGAGAAAATCGACTTTAAAGTTTTTCATAAAAAAATTTCAAAAAAAAAATGTTTTTTGAGTGATCACAGGATTTCGTTATTTTTGCTGTAGCTATTATAGTTAACGAGAAAATCGACTTTAAAGTTTTTCATAAAAAAATTTCAAAAAAAAAAATTTTTTTTGAGTGATCACAGGATTTCGTTATTTTTGCTGTAGCTATTATAGTTAACGAGAAAATCGACTTTAAAGATTATCACAAAAATATATAAAAAAAAAAAAATTTTTTTTGAGTGATCACAGGATTTCGTTATTTTTGCTGTAGCTATTATAGTTAACGAGAAAATCGACTTTAAAGTTTTTCATAAAAAAATTTCAAAAAAAAAAATTTTTTTTGAGTGATCACAGGATTTCGTTATTTTTGCTGTAGCTATTATAGTTAACGAGAAAATCGACTTTAAAGATTATCACAAAAATATTTAAAAAAAAAAAATTTTTTTTAGTGATCACAGGATTTCGTTATTTTTGCTGTAGCTATTATAGTTAACGAGAAAATCGACTTTAAAGATTTTCACAAAAAAACTTAAAAAAAAAAAATTTTTTTGAGTGATCACAGGATTTCGTTATTTTTGTTGTAGCTATTATAGTTAACGAGAAAATCGACTTTAAAGTTTTTCATAAAAAAATTTCAAAAAAAAAATTTTTTTTTGAGTGATCACAGGATTTCGTTATTTTTGCTGTAGCTATTATAGTTAACGAGAAAATCGACTTTAAAGATTTTCACAAAAAAATTTCAAAAAAGAAATGTTTTTTGAGTGATCACAGGATTTCGTTATTTTTGCTGTAGCTATTATAGTTAACGAGAAAATCGACTTTAAAGATTTTCACAAAAAATTATCAAAAAAAAATTTGTTTTTGAGTGATCACAGGATTTCGTTATTTTTGCTGTAGCTATTATAGTTAACGAGAAAATCGACTTTAAAGATTTTCACAAAAAATTATCAAAAAAAAATTTGTTTTTGAGTGATCACAGGATTTCGTTATTTTTGCTGTAGCTATTATAGTTAACGAGAAAATCGACTTTAAAGATTTTCACAAAAAAAATTCAAAAAAAAAAATTTTTTGAGTGATCACAGGATTTCGTTATTTTTGCTGTAGCTATTATAGTTAACGAGAAAATCGACTTTAAAGATTTTCACAAAAAAATTTAAAAAAAAAAAATTTTTTTGAGTGATCACAGGATTTCGTTATTTTTGCTGTAGCTATTATAGTTAACGAGAAAATCGACTTTAAAGTTTTTCATAAAAAAATTTCAAAAAAAAAATTTTTTTTTGAGTGATCACAGGATTTCGTTATTTTTGCTGTAGCTATTATAGTTAACGAGAAAATCGACTTTAAAGATTTTCACAAAAAATTATCAAAAAAAAAATTGTTTTTGAGTGATCACAGGATTTCGTTATTTTTGCTGTAGCTATTATAGTTAACGAGAAAATCGACTTTAAAGATTATCACAAAAAAATTTCAAAAAAAAAATTTTTTTGAGTGATCACAGGATTTCGTTATTTTTGCTGTAGCTATTATAGTTAACGAGAAAATCGACTTTAAAGATTTTCACAAAAAATTATCAAAAAAAAAATTGTTTTTGAGTGATCACAGGATTTCGTTATTTTTGCTGTAGCTATTATAGTTAACGAGAAAATCGACTTTAAAGATTTTCACAAAAAAATTTAAAAAAAAAAAATTTTTTTGAGTGATCACAGGATTTCGTTATTTTTGCTGTAGCTATTATAGTTAACGAGAAAATCGACTTTAAAGTTTTTCATAAAAAAATTTCAAAAAAAAAATTTTTTTTTGAGTGATCACAGGATTTCGTTATTTTTGCTGTAGCTATTATAGTTAACGAGAAAATCGACTTTAAAGTTTTTCATCAAAAAATTAAAAAAAAAAAAATTTTTGAGTGATCACAGGATTTCGTTATTTTTGCTGTAGCTATTATAGTTAACGAGAAAATCGACTTTAAAGATTTTCACAAAAAAAATTCAAAAAAAACATTATTTTTTGAGTGATCACAGGATTTCGTTATTTTTGCTGTAGCTATTATAGTTAACGAGAAAATCGACTTTAAAGTTTTTCATAAAAAAATTTCAAAAAAAAAATTTTTTTTGAGTGATCACGATTTCGTTATTTTTGCTGTAGCTATTATAGTTAACGAGAAAATCGACTTTAAAGATTATCACAAAAAAATTTCAAAAAAAAATTTTTTTTGGTGATCACAGGATTTCGTTATTTTTGCTGTAGCTATTATAGTTAACGAGAAAATCGACTTTAAAGATTTTCACAAAAAAATTTAAAAAAAAAAAATTTTTTTGAGTGATCACAGGATTTCGTTATTTTTGCTGTAGCTATTATAGTTAACGAGAAAATCGACTTTAAAGTTTTTCATAAAAAAATTTCAAAAAAAAAATGTTTTTTGAGTGATCACAGGATTTCGTTATTTTTGCTGTAGCTATTATAGTTAACGAGAAAATCGACTTTAAAGTTTTTCATAAAAAAATTTCAAAAAAAAAATTTTTTTTTGAGTGATCACAGGATTTCGTTATTTTTGCTGTAGCTATTATAGTTAACGAGAAAATCCACTTTAAAGATTTTCACAAAAAAATTTCAAAAAAAAATTTTTTTTTGAGTGATCACAGGATTTCGTTATTTTTGCTGTAGCTATTATAGTTAACGAGAAAATCGACTTTAAAGTTTTTCATCAAAAAATTAAAAAAAAAAAATTTTTGAGTGATCACAGGATTTCGTTATTTTTGCTGTAGCTATTATAGTTAACGAGAAAATCGACTTTAAAGTTTTTCATAAAAAAATTTCCAAAAAAAATTTTTTTTTGAGTGATCACAGGATTTCGTTATTTTTGCTGTAGCTATTATAGTTAACGAGAAAATCGACTTTAAAGTTTTTCATAAAAAAATTTCAAAAAAAAAATGTTTTTTGAGTGATCACAGGATTTCGTTATTTTTGCTGTAGCTATTATAGTTAACGAGAAAATCCACTTTAAAGATTTTCACAAAAAAATTTCAAAAAAAAATTTTTTTTTGAGTGATCACAGGATTTCGTTATTTTTGCTGTAGCTATTATAGTTAACGAGAAAATCGACTTTAAAGATTTTCACAAAAAAATTAAAAAAAAAAAAATTTTTTTGAGTGATCACAGGATTTCGTTATTTTTGCTGTAGCTATTATAGTTAACGAGAAAATCGACTTTAAAGTTTTTCATAAAAAAATTTCAAAAAAAAAAATTTTTTTTGAGTGATCACAGGATTTCGTTATTTTTGCTGTAGCTATTATAGTTAACGAGAAAATCGACTTTAAAGATTATCACAAAAATATTAAAAAAAAAAAAATTTTTTTGAGTGATCACAGGATTTCGTTATTTTTGCTGTAGCTATTATAGTTAACGAGAAAATCGACTTTAAAGATTATCACAAAAAAATTTCAAAAAAAAAAATTTTTTTGAGTGATCACAGGATTTCGTTATTTTTGCTGTAGCTATTATAGTTAACGAGAAAATCGACTTTAAAGATTTTCACAAAAAAATCTAAAAAAAAAAATTTTTTTTGAGTGATCACAGGATTTCGTTATTTTTGCTGTAGCTATTATAGTTAACGAGAAAATCGACTTTAAAGTTTTTCATAAAAAAATTTAAAAAAAAAAAATTTTTTTTGAGTGATCACAGGATTTCGTTATTTTTGCTGTAGCTATTATAGTTAACGAGAAAATCGACTTTAAAGATTATCACAAAAATATTAAAAAAAAAAAATTTTTTTTGAGTGATCACAGGATTTCGTTATTTTTGCTGTAGCTATTATAGTTAACGAGAAAATCGACTTTAAAGATTTTCACAAAAAAATCTAAAAAAAAAAATTTTTTTTGAGTGATCACAGGATTTCGTTATTTTTGCTGTAGCTATTATAGTTAACGAGAAAATCGACTTTAAAGTTTTTCATAAAAAAATTTCAAAAAAAAAATGTTTTTTGAGTGATCACAGGATTTCGTTATTTTTGCTGTAGCTATTATAGTTAACGAGAAAATCGACTTTAAAGTTTTTCATAAAAAAATTTCAAAAAAAAAAATTTTTTTTGAGTGATCACAGGATTTCGTTATTTTTGCTGTAGCTATTATAGTTAACGAGAAAATCGACTTTAAAGATTATCACAAAAATATTTAAAAAAAAAAAATTTTTTTTGAGTGATCACAGGATTTCGTTATTTTTGCTGTAGCTATTATAGTTAACGAGAAAATCGACTTTAAAGTTTGTCATAAAAAAATTTAAAAAAAAAAAATTTTTTTTGAGTGATCACAGGATTTCGTTATTTTTGCTGTAGCTATTATAGTTAACGAGAAAATCGACTTTAAAGATTTTCACAAAAAAATTAAAAAAAAAAAAATTTTTTTGAGTGATCACAGGATTTCGTTATTTTTGCTGTAGCTATTATAGTTAACGAGAAAATCGACTTTAAAGTTTTTCATAAAAAAATTTAAAAAAATAATGTTTTTTGAGTGATCACAGGATTTCGTTATTTTTGCTGTAGCTATTATAGTTAACGAGAAAATCGACTTTAAAGTTTTTCATAAAAAAATTTCAAAAAAAAAAATTTTTTTTGAGTGATCACAGGATTTCGTTATTTTTGCTGTAGCTATTATAGTTAACGAGAAAATCGACTTTAAAGATTATCACAAAAATATTAAAAAAAAAAAAATTTTTTTGAGTGATCACAGGATTTCGTTATTTTTGCTGTAGCTATTATAGTTAACGAGAAAATCGACTTTAAAGATTATCACAAAAAAATTTCAAAAAAAAAAATTTTTTTGAGTGATCACAGGATTTCGTTATTTTTGCTGTAGCTATTATAGTTAACGAGAAAATCGACTTTAAAGATTTTCACAAAAAAATCTAAAAAAAAAAATTTTTTTTGAGTGATCACAGGATTTCGTTATTTTTGCTGTAGCTATTATAGTTAACGAGAAAATCGACTTTAAAGTTTTTCATAAAAAAATTTCAAAAAAAAAATGTTTTTTGAGTGATCACAGGATTTCGTTATTTTTGCTGTAGCTATTATAGTTAACGAGAAAATCGACTTTAAAGTTTTTCATAAAAAAATTTCAAAAAAAAAAATTTTTTTTGAGTGATCACAGGATTTCGTTATTTTTGCTGTAGCTATTATAGTTAACGAGAAAATCGACTTTAAAGATTATCACAAAAATATTTAAAAAAAAAAATTTTTTTTAGTGATCACAGGATTTCGTTATTTTTGCTGTAGCTATTATAGTTAACGAGAAAATCGACTTTAAAGATTTTCACAAAAAAAATTCAAAAAAAAAAATTTTTTGAGTGATCACAGGATTTCGTTATTTTTGCTGTAGCTATTATAGTTAACGAGAAAATCGACTTTAAAGATTTTCACAAAAAAATTTAAAAAAAAAATTTTTTTTGAGTGATCACAGGATTTCGTTATTTTTGCTGTAGCTATTATAGTTAACGAGAAAATCGACTTTAAAGTTTGTCATAAAAAAATTTAAAAAAAAAAAATTTTTTTTGAGTGATCACAGGATTTCGTTATTTTTGCTGTAGCTATTATAGTTAACGAGAAAATCGACTTTAAAGATTTTCACAAAAAATTATCAAAAAAAAAATTGTTTTTGAGTGATCACAGGATTTCGTTATTTTTGCTGTAGCTATTATAGTTAACGAGAAAATCGACTTTAAAGATTATCACAAAAAAATTTCAAAAAAAAATTTTTTTTGAGTGATCACAGGATTTCGTTATTTTTGCTGTAGCTATTATAGTTAACGAGAAAATCGACTTTAAAGATTTTCACAAAAAATTATCAAAAAAAAAATTGTTTTTGAGTGATCACAGGATTTCGTTATTTTTGCTGTAGCTATTATAGTTAACGAGAAAATCGACTTTAAAGATTATCACAAAAAAATTTCAAAAAAAAAAAATTTTTTTGAGTGATCACAGGATTTCGTTATTTTTGCTGTAGCTATTATAGTTAACGAGAAAATCGACTTTAAAGATTATCACAAAAAAATTTCAAAAAAAAAATTTTTTTGAGTGATCACAGGATTTCGTTATTTTTGCTGTAGCTATTATAGTTAACGAGAAAATCGACTTTAAAGATTTTCACAAAAAAATTAAAAAAAAAAAAATTTTTTTGAGTGATCACAGGATTTCGTTATTTTTGCTGTAGCTATTATAGTTAACGAGAAAATCGACTTTAAAGTTTTTCATAAAAAAATTTCAAAAAAAAAATGTTTTTTGAGTGATCACAGGATTTCGTTATTTTTGCTGTAGCTATTATAGTTAACGAGAAAATCGACTTTAAAGATTATCACAAAAATATTAAAAAAAAAAAATTTTTTTTGAGTGATCACAGGATTTCGTTATTTTTGCTGTAGCTATTATAGTTAACGAGAAAATCGACTTTAAAGATTTTCACAAAAAAATTTCAAAAAAAAAATTTTTTTTGAGTGATCACAGGATTTCGTTATTTTTGTTGTAGCTATTATAGTTAACGAGAAAATCGACTTTAAAGTTTTTCATAAAAAAATTTCAAAAAAAAATTTTTTTTTTGAGTGATCACAGGATTTCGTTATTTTTGCTGTAGCTATTATAGTTAACGAGAAAATCGACTTTAAAGATTTTCACAAAAAAATTTCAAAAAAGAAATGTTTTTTGAGTGATCACAGGATTTCGTTATTTTTGCTGTAGCTATTATAGTTAACGAGAAAATCGACTTTAAAGTTTTTCATAAAAAAATTTCAAAAAAGAAATGTTTTTTGAGTGATCACAGGATTTCGTTATTTTTGCTGTAGCTATTATAGTTAACGAGAAAATCGACTTTAAAGATTTTCACAAAAAATTATCAAAAAAAAAATTTGTTTTTGAGTGATCACAGGATTTCGTTATTTTTGCTGTAACTATTATAGTTAACGAGAAAATCGACTTTAAAGATTTTCACAAAAAATTATCAAAAAAAAAATTTGTTTTTGAGTGATCACAGGATTTCGTTATTTTTGCTGTAGCTATTATAGTTAACGAGAAAATCGACTTTAAAGATTATCACAAAAAAATTTAAAAAAAAAAAATTTTTTTTGAGTGATCACAGGATTTCGTTATTTTTGCTGTAGCTATTATAGTTAACGAGAAAATCGACTTTAAAGTTTTTCATAAAAAAATTTCAAAAAAAAAATTTTTTTTTGAGTGATCACAGGATTTCGTTATTTTTGCTGTAGCTATTATAGTTAACGAGAAAATCGACTTTAAAGATTTTCACAAAAAAATTTCAAAAAAAAAAATTTTTTTGAGTGATCACAGGATTTCGTTATTTTTGCTGTAGCTATTATAGTTAACGAGAAAATCGACTTTAAAGATTTTCACAAAAAAATTTCAAAAAAAAAAATTTTTTTGAGTGATCACAGGATTTCGTTATTTTTGCTGTAGCTATTACAGTTAACGAGAAAATCGACTTTAAAGATTTTCACAAAATAATTTCAAAAAAAATTGTTTTTTTGAGTGATTACAGGATTTCGTTATTTTTGCTGTAGCTATTATAGTTAACGAGAAAATTGACTTTAAAGATTTTCACAAAAAAATTTCAAAAAAAAAAAATTTTTTTGAGTGATCACAGGATTTCGTTATTTTTGCTGTAGCTATTATAGTTAACGAGAAAATCGACTTTAAAGTTTTTCATAAAAAAACTTCAAAAAAGAAATGTTTTTTGAGTGATCACAGGATTTCGTTATTTTTGCTGTAGCTATTATAGTTAACGAGAAAATCGACTTTAAAGATTTTCACAAAAAAATTTCAAAAAAAAATTTTTTTTTTGAGTGATTACAGGATTTCGTTATTTTTGCTGTAGCTATTATAGTTAACGAGAAAATCGACTTTAAAGTTTTTCATAAAAAAATTTCAAAAAAAAAATTTTTTTTTGAGTGATCACAGGATTTCGTTATTTTTGCTGTAGCTATTATAGTTAACGAGAAAATCGACTTTAAAGATTTTCACAAAAAAAAAAATTTTTTTTTGAGTGATCACAGGATTTTGTTATTTTTGCTGTAGCTATTATAGTTAACGAGAAAATCGACTTTAAAGTTTTTCATAAAAAAATTTCAAAAAAAAAAATTTTTTTTGAGTGATCACAGGATTTCGTTATTTTTGCTGTAGCTATTATAGTTAACGAGAAAATCGACTTTAAGGTTTTTCATAAAAAAATTTCAAAAAAAAATTTTTTTTTGAGTGATCACAGGATTTCGTTATTTTTGCTGTAGCTATTATAATTAACGAGAAAATCGACTTTATAGTTAACGAGAAAATCGACTTTAAAGTTTTTTTCAAAAAAAAAATTTTTTTTTAGTGATCACAGGATTTCGTTATTTTTGCTGTAGCTATTATAGTTAACGAGAAAATCGACTTTAAAGTTTTTCATAAAGAAATTTCCAAAAAAAATTTTTTTTTGAGTGATCACAGGATTTCGTTATTTTTGCTGTAGCTATAGTTAACGAGAAAATCGACTTTAAAGTTTTTCATAAAAACATTTCAAAAAAAAAAAATGTTTTTTGAGATTTCGTTATTTTTGCTGTAGCTATTATAGTTAACGAGAAAATCGACTTTAAAGATTTTCACAAAAAAATTTCCAAAAAAAAATTTTTTTTGAGTGATCACAGGATTTCGTTATTTTTGCTGTAGCTATTATAGTTAACGAGAAAATCGACTTTAAAGATTTTCACAAAAAAGTTTCAAAAAAAAATTTTTTTTGAGTGATTACAGGATTTCGTTATTTTTGCTGTAGCTATTATAGTTAACGAGAAAATTGACTTTAAAGATTTTCACAAAAAAATTTCAAAAAAAAAAATTTTTGAGTGATCACAGTATTTCGTTATTTTTGCTGTAGCTATTATAGTTAACGAGAAAATCGACTTTAAAGTTTTTTTCAAAAAAAAATTTTTTTTTAGTGATCACAGGATTTTGTTTTTTTTGCTGTAGCTATTATAGTTAACTAGAAAATCGACTTTAAAGTTTTTCATAAAAAAATTTCAAAAAAAAAAATGTTTTTTGAGTGATCACAGGATTTCGTTATTTTTGCTGTAGCTATTATAGTTAACGAGAAAATCGACTTTAAAGATTTTCACAAAAAAATTTCAAAAAAAATTGTTTTTTTGAGTGATTACAGGATTTCGTTATTTTTGCTGTAGCTATTATAGTTAACGAGAAAATTGACTTTAAAGATTTTCACAAAAAAATTTCAAAAAAAAAATTTTTTTTGAGTGATTACAGGATTTCGTTATTTTTGCTGTAGCTATTATAGTTAACGAGAAAATCGACTTTAAAGATTTTCACAAAAAAAAAAATTTTTTTTGAGTGATCACAGGATTTCGTTATTTTTGCTGTAGCTATTATAGTTAACGAGAAAATCGACTTTAAAGATTTTCACAAAAAAATATCAAAAAAAAATTTGTTTTTGAGTGATCACAGGATTTCGTTATTTTTGCTGTAGCTATTATAGTTAACGAGAAAATCGACTTTAAAGATTTTCACAAAAAAATTTCAAAAAAAATTGTTTTTTTGAGTGATTACAGGATTTCGTTATTTTTGCTGTAGCTATTATAGTTAACGAGAAAATTGACTTTAAAGATTTTCACAAAAAAATTTCAAAAAAAAAATTTTTTTTGAGTGATTACAGGATTTCGTTATTTTTGCTGTAGCTATTATAGTTAACGAGAAAATCGACTTTAAAGATTTTCACAAAAAAAAAAATTTTTTTTGAGTGATCACAGGATTTCGTTATTTTTGCTGTAGCTATTATAGTTAACGAGAAAATCGACTTTAAAGATTTTCACAAAAAAATATCAAAAAAAAATTTGTTTTTGAGTGATCACAGGATTTCGTTATTTTTGCTGTAGCTATTATAGTTAACGAGAAAATCGACTTTAAAGTTTTTTTCAAAAAAAAAATTTTTTTTTGAGTGATCACAGGATTTTGTTATTTTTGCTGTAGCTATTATAGTTAACGAGAAAATCGACTTTAAAGTTTTTTTCAAAAAAAAAATTTTTTTTTGAGTGATCACAGGATTTTGTTATTTTTGCTGTAGCTATTATAGTTAACGAGAAAATCGACTTTAAATTTTTTTTCAAAAAAAAAATTTTTTTTGAGTGATCACAGGATTTTGTTATTTTTGCTGTAGCTATTATAGTTAACGAGAAAATCGACTTTAAAGTTTTTCATAAAAAAATTTCAAAAAAAAAATTTTTTTTGAGTGATCACAGGATTTCGTTATTTTTGCTGTAGCTATTATAGTTAACGAGAAAATCGACTTTAAAGTTTTTCATAAAAAAATTTAAAAAAAAAATTTTTTTTTGAGTGATCATAGGATTTCGTTATTTTTGCTGTAGCTATTATAGTTAACGAGAAAATCGACTTTAAAGAATATCACAAAAAAATTTCAAAAAAAAATTTTTTTTTGAGTGATCACAGGATTTCGTTATTTTTGCTGTAGCTATTATAGTTAACGAGAAAATCGACTTTAAAGATTATCACAAAAAAATTTCAAAAACAAATTTTTTTTTGAGTGATCACAGGATTTCGTTATTTTTGCTGTAGCTATTATAGTTAACGAGAAAATCGACTTTAAAGTTTTTCATAAAAAAATTTCAAAAAAAAAAAATTTTTTTGAGTGATCACAGGATTTCGTTATTTTTGCTGTAGCTATTATAGTTAACGAGAAAATCGACTTTAAAGATTTTCACAAAAAAATTTCAAAAAAAAAATTTTTTTTGAGTGATCACAGGATTTCGTTATTTTTGCTGTAGCTATTATAGTTAACGAGAAAATCGACTTTAAAATTTTTCATAAAAAAATTTCAAAAAAAAAATTTTTTTTGAGTGATCACAAGATTTCGTTATTTTTGCTGTAGCTATTATAGTTAACGAGAAAATCGACTTTAAAGTTTTTCATCAAAAAATTAAAAAAAAAAATTTTGAGTGATCACAGGATTTCGTTATTTTTGCTGTAGCTATTATAGTTAACGAGAAAATCGACTTTAAAGATTTTCACAAAAAAATTTCAAAAAAAAAATTTTTTTTTGAGTGATCACAGGATTTCGTTATTTTTGCTGTAGCTATTATAGTTAACGAGATAATCGACTTTATAGTTAACGAGAAAATCGACTTTAAAGTTTTTTTCAAAAAAAAAAAAATTTTTTTAGTGATCACAGGATTTTTTGCTGTAGCTATTATAGTTAACGAGATAATCGACTTTATAGTTAACGAGAAAATCGACTTTAAAGTTTTTTTCAAAAAAAAAAATTTTTTTTAGTGATCACAGGATTTTTTGCTGTAGCTATTATAGTTAACGAGAAAATCGACTTTAAAGTTTTTCATAAAAACATTTCAAAAAAAAAATGTTTTTTGAGTGATCACAGGATTTCGTTATTTTTGCTGTAGCTATTATAGTTAACGAGAAAATCGACTTTAAAGATTTTCACAAAAAAATTTCAAAAAAAAATTTTTTTTGAGTGATTACAGGATTTCGTTATTTTTGCTGTAGCTATTATAGTTAACGAGAAAATCGACTTTAAAATTTTTCATAAACAAATTTCAAAAAAAAAAATTTTTTGAGTGATCACAGGATTTCGTTATTTGTGCTGTAGCTATTATAGTTAACGAGAAAATCGACTTTAAAGTTTTTTTCAAAAAAAAATTTTTTTTGAGTGATCACAGGATTTCGTTATTTTTGCTGTAGCTATTATAGTTAACGAGAAAATCGACTTTAAAGATTTTCACAAAAAAATTTAAAAAAAAATTTTTTTTTGAGTGATCACAGGATTTCGTTATTTTTGCTGTAGCTATTATAGTTAACGAGAAAATCGACTTTAAAGATTTTCACAAAAAAATTTCAAAAAAAAAATTTTTTTTTGAGTGATCACAGGATTTCGTTATTTTTGCTGTAGCTATTATAGTTAACGAGAAAATCGACTTTAAAGTTTTTCATAAAAAAATTTCCAAAAAAAATTTTTTTTTGAGTGATCACAGGATTTCGTTATTTTTGCTGTAGCTATTATAGTTAACGAGAAAATCGACTTTAAAGATTTTCACAAAAAAATTTCAAAAAAAAAATTTTTTTTTGAGTGATCACAGGATTTCGTTATTTTTGCTGTAGCTATTATAGTTAACGAGAAAATTGACTTTAAAGATTTTCACAAAAAAATTAAAAAAAAAAAAAATTTTTTTGAGTGATCACAGGATTTCGTTATTTTTGCTGTAGCTATTATAGTTAACGAGAAAATTGACTTTAAAGATTTTCACAAAAAAATTTCAAAAAAAAAATGTTTTTTGAGTGATCACAGGATTTCGTTATTTTTGCTGTAGCTATTATAGTTAACGAGAAAATCGACTTTAAAGATTTTCACAAAAAAATTTCAAAAAAAATTGTTTTTTTGAGTGATTACAGGATTTCGTTATTTTTGCTGTAGCTATTATAGTTGACGAGAAAATCGACTTTAAAGATTTTCACAAAAAAAATTTCAAAAAAAAAATTTTTTTGAGTGATTACAGGATTTCGTTATTTTTGCTGTAGCTATTATAGTTAACGAGAAAATCGACTTTAAAGTTTTTCATAAAAAAATTTCAAAAAAAAAATTTTTTTTTGCTGTAGCTATTATAGTTAACGAGAAAATCGACTTTAAAGTTTTTTTCAAAAAAAAAATTTTTTTTTGAGTGATCACAGGATTTTGTTATTTTTGCTGTAGCTATTATAGCTAACGAGAAAATCGACTTTAAAGTTTTTTTCAAAAAAAAAATTTTTTTTTGAGTGATCACAGGATTTCGTTATTTTTGCTGTAGCTATTATAGTTAACGAGAAAATCGACTTTAAAGATTTTCACAAAAAAAAAAAATTTTTTGAGTGATCACAGGATTTCGTTATTTTTGCTGTAGCTATTATAGTTAACGAGAAAATCGACTTTAAAGTTTTTTTCAAAAAAAAAATTTTTTTTGAGTGATCACAGGATTTTGTTATTTTTGCTGTAGCTATTATAGTTAACGAGAAAATCGACTTTAAAGTTTTTCATAAAAAAATTTCAAAAAAAAAAATTTTTTTTGAGTGATCACAGGATTTCGTTATTTTTGCTGTAGCTATTATAGTTAACGAGAAAATCGACTTTAAAGTTTTTCATAAAAAAATTTCAAAAAAAAATTTTTTTTTGAGTGATCACAGGATTTCGTTATTTTGCTGTAGCTATTATAGTTAACGAGAAAATCGACTTTAAAGATTATCACAAAAAAATTTCAAAAAAAAATTTTTTTTTGAGTGATCACAGGATTTCGTTATTTTTGCTGTAGCTATTATAGTTATCGAGAAAATCGACTTTAAAGTTTTTCATAAAAAAACTTCAAAAAAGAAATGTTTTTTGAGTGATCACAGGATTTCGTTATTTTTGCTGTAGCTATTATAGTTAACGAGAAAATCGACTTTAAAGTTTTTTTCAAAAAAAAATTTTTTTTTGAGTGATCACAGGATTTTGTTATTTTTGCTGTAGCTATTATAGTTAACGAGAAAATCGACTTTAAAGTTTTTTTCAAAAAAAAAATTTTTTTTTTGAGTGATCACAGGATTTTGTTATTTTTGCTGTAGCTATTATAGTTAACGAGAAAATCGACTTTAAAGTTTTTCATAAAAAAATTTCAAAAAAAAAAATTTTTTTTGAGTGATCACAGGATTTCGTTGTTTTTGCTGTAGCTATTATAGTTAACGAGAAAATCGACTTTAAAGATTTTTTCAAAAAAAAAATATTTTTGTAGTGATCACAGGATTTCGTTATTTTTGCTGTAGCTGTTATAGTTAACGAGAAAATCGACTTTAAAGTTTTTCATAAAGAAATTTCCAAAAAAAATTTTTTTTTGAGTTATCACAGGATTTCGTTATTTTTGCTGTAGCTATTATAGTTAACGAGAAAATCGACTTTAAAGTTTTTCATAAAAAAATTTAAAAAAAAATGTTTTTTGAGTGACCACAGGATTTCGTTATTTTTGCTGTAGCTATTATAGTTAACGAGAAAATTGACTTTAAAGATTTTCACAAAAAAATTTCAAAAAAAAAAAATTTTTTGAGTGATCACAGGATTTCGTTATTTTTGCTGTAGCTATTATAGTTAACGAGAAAATCGACTTTAAAGTTTTTCATAAAAAAATTTCCAAAAAAAATTTTTTTTTGAGTGATCACAGGATTTATTTTTGCTGTAGCTATTATAGTTAACGAGAAAATCGACTTTAAAGTTTTTCACAAAAAAATTTCAAAAAAAAATTTTTTTTGAGTGATTACAGGATTTCGTTATTTTTGCTGTAGCTATTATAGTTAACGAGAAAATTGACTTTAAAGATTTTCACAAAAAAATTTCAAAAAAAAAATTTTTTTGAGTGATCACAGGATTTCGTTATTTTTGCTGTAGCTATTATAGTTAACGAGAAAATCGACTTTATAGTTAACGAGAAAATCGACTTTATAGTTAACGAGAAAATCGACTTTAAAGATTTTCACAAAAAAATTTCAAAAAAAAAATTTTTTTGGAGTGATCACAGGATTTCGTTATTTTTGCTGTAGCTATTATAGTTAACGAGAAAATCGACTTTAAAGATTTTCACAAAAAAATTTCAAAAAAAAAAAATTTTTTGAGTGATCACAGGATTTCGTTATTTTTGCTGTAGCTATTATAGTTAACGAGAAAATCGACTTTATAGTTAACGAGAAAATCGACTTTAAAGTTTTTTTCAAAAAAAAAATTTTTTTTTAGTGATCACAGGATTTCGTTATTTTTGCTGTAGCTATTATAGTTAACGAGAAAATCGACTTTAAAGTTTTTCATAAAAAAATTAAAAAAAAAAATGTTTTTTGAGTGATCACAGGATTTCGTTATTTTTGCTGTAGCTATTATAGTTAACGAGAAAATCGACTTTAAAGATTTTCACAAAAAAATTTCAAAAAAAAAATTTTTTTTTGAGTGATCACAGGATTTCGTTATTTTTGCTGTAGCTAAACTACTTTAAAGATTTTCACAAAAAAATTTCAAAAAAAAAAATTTTTTTGAGTGATCACAGGATTTCGTTATTTTTGCTGTAGCTATTATAGTTAACGAGAAAATCGACTTTAAAGTTTTTTTCAAAAAAAAAATTTTTTTTTGAGTGATCACAGGATTTCGTTATTTTTGCTGTAGCTATTATAGTTAACGAGAAAATCGACTTTAAAGATTTTCACAAAAAAATTTCAAAAAAAAAAATTTTTTTGAGTGATCACAGGATTTCGTTATTTTTGCTGTAGCTATTATAGTTAACGAGAAAATCGACTTTATAGTTAACGAGAAAATCGACTTTAAAGTTTTTTTCAAAAAAAAAAATTTTTTTAGTGATCACAGGATTTCGTTATTTTTGCTGTAGCTATTATAGTTAACGAGAAAATCGACTTTAAAGTTTTTCATAAAGAAATTTCCAAAGTAGTGTTTTGACGTCCGTCCTGTCTACACGCGTTTTTACATGTTGCTTGTCCGTCCATGTGTATTTTGTCCGCGTCCAGTGTTTAAAACAAAATTAATATATAATTAATAAATTAAACGCGTGCAATAAAATAAATAAATAAAAAAAAAAAAAAAAACATATTAACATTAAAACCAAAATAACAAAAAATTGAAATAATTAAAAACCAAACAATAAACTCAAACAGTGGAAATAACACAAAATTAATAACATCCAACAATAAACAAACTCTCCAAACCAGTTTTTCTCTTATTTTATTTTTAATACAACAAACACAATAACTCTATTACAACAACAAACAAATCTACAGAACATCACTCATCATTACAAACATTAATATCATTACATCAACAACCTAACTTCAACAAAAATATATCAGTGTTGGCACCTAGCCATAACAATGACCAGATCAGGGCTTTTATGGCCCTTTTAGCAATTGTCATTGTGTTTTCTTTCCTTTTCCTTTTTATAGTAAAAGTATCACTGATTTAATTGTTGTCAAACTATTTAATGGTGAAGGCATAACACTGACCATTAATTAGTATCGCAGACAACAATTAACATCTTTGAGACTTTTACTATAAATAGACAATTGATTAGTTTTTTTCAATATATTGCAATGGCAGATCGTTTTAGCATAAACTTCTGCAACATACGTGGGCTAAGAGCGAATTTCTTCTCTGTTTATGCACACATTTGTCTCCATCGGCCGGATGTTTTCGCCTTATCTGAAACCCAGGTATCTGAAAATGCTGATCCACAGGATTTTCACATACCTGGGTATCAATTCCTATCCCTTTTTAACCTTCATAGGGGCATTGCAATGTACATTCGCGATGAAGTTGCGTACCAGTGCCAGCAATCATTAGGCACGCATGATAACGAATTTAGCTGTCTCTGGGTTAAATTCAGAATCAGGGCGCATCTTTTGTACTTCGGGTTTCTTTATAGAAGTCCAAACGCGGAAAGGGGCACAACTTTATCTGGCTTCGATGCCCTTTCCGATTCAATTTCGAAGATCCTCGAGAGTTGTCCGAGCAGTGAAATCGTTATTGCTGGTGATTTCAATGTTCACAACTCGTCCTGGCTTCGCCATTCGAGCCACACAACTCCTGAAGGCCAATATGTTGAGTTATTTGCAGCGCACAATCACCTTGCGCAACTGGTGAATGAGCCAACACATATTCCATGTGTTGATGGGCACCAACAAAACATCCTTGACCTTTTCCTTACTTCACACCCTGATAAGTATGAAGTAAAGGTTCTTGCACCTCTCGGAAATTCCGATCATTGTACCATTTCCGCCTCTTTTTCGCTCTCCTCACTTCGCAGCATTTCGCAAACAGCTACGAAACGTTCAATTTTTCTATACGAAAAAGGTCGTTGGGCAGAGCTCAACGAATTCTATAGGCATTTTAACTGGAAACTGTGTTTCCTCGACAGTAATGTCAATGCCTCGGCGGAAATGGTTTCTAATGTTATTAAGCTGGGAATGAAAATGTTTATCCCAGTGAAAAACATTTCGATTAAACCAAAGGTAAAAACTTGGTTTAATCAGACGTGCAAACAAGCAGTCAGATCCCGAGAGGAAGCTTTCAGAAACTGGCGCAATAACCAAAATCCAGTTACTGATTTGCAACGCAAACGTGCAAGGCGTACATGTGCCAAAGTATTAAGACGTGAAAAAGCTCTGTACGAGCAGCGTCTTCGTACTAAAATTCTTGCTGCTCCTCGGGGCAGCAAGAGTTTCTGGTCATTCGTTAAAAGAGTTAAGAATAATGCTAGTTCTTCAATTTCTTCTCTTTTAAAGAATGGTCAAACATTCACTGACCCGGTTGACAAAGCTAACCTTTTAGCTGAATTATTTGCAAGCAATTCCCGCTTGCCGGAAAGCACTCAACCTCCGCCCGAGCTCGAAAGAGTATCTGTAACTATGCCAAAGATATTCTTTCGCGCCCGTGCTGTAAAAAGGGTTTTAGCAGATCTCAACATAAACAAGTCTTCAGGGCCGGATGGCATTCCAGCACTGGTCTTGAAGCAGTGCTGTTCGACGCTTTCGCGTCCATTAGCCAACCTTTTCAGCACCTTGTACCAAGCTGGTACATTTCCTCGGTGTTGGAAGGTTGCTAATGTAACGCCAATCCCTAAAAAGGGTGAGGCTACCAACCCTGAAAATTACCGCCCAATAGCAATTTGTTCTGCACTCTCCAAAGTTTTGGAGAGTATGGTAAACCACCATCTTGTGAAATATCTGGAATCTAACAACCTACTAAGCGACCGCCAGTATGGATTTCGTAGGGGACGCTCTACGGGAGACCTGCTAGCCTTCCTTTCGGAAAAATGGTGTCATTCAATACACCGTTTTGGCGAAAGTAAAGTTGTGGCTCTGGATATTTCCAAGGCGTTTGATAGAGTGTGGCACGGAGCACTTCTATCAAAACTTATTGCTTTTGGTGTCGGTAATATCTTCTCTCGATTTATATCGAGCTTCCTCAGAGATCGCACTATAAGAGTTGTTGTAGATGGGATCTCATCAAACGAGTTCAAGCTAAATTCAGGGGTACCGCAAGGCTCCGTTCTTTCTCCTACTCTATTTCTTATCTTTATAAACGACCTTCTACGTCAAACTTCCAATCCTATCTACTCTTTTGCAGATGATAGTAACATTTGCCATTCGTATTCATTCAATCATAGACCAAACCCTTTAGAGATTGGTACTATGAGGCAAAACATGAATGAATCATTAAACCGCGATTTAGAAGCAATCTCAGAATGGGGTCGTGCGAATAGAGTCGATTTTAATGCGCGGAAAACTCAATGTTGTATGCTCACGCATAAACGCACGGCGGATCATGTTACTTCATCTGTATTAATGGGTGGTGAAAATATCGAGGAATCAGATACTCTTGATGTTCTGGGCATGAGAATTCAATGTGATGTCCGGTGGACTGAACACATTTTTCAAGTGTCGAAAGAAGCATTCAAGTGTCTCGGTTTTCTAAAACGGTGCAAGACATACTTCACTTCATCTGATCTCCTTACTATTTATACCACCTATATCCGACCGAAAATGGAATACAACTCTCATGTATGGGCCGGTGCTTCAAAGTCTATTTTGGAGCTTCTTGACCGAGTACAGGAGAGGGCGAAGGTGCTTATTGGTGATAGTAGGGTATCCAACTCTATTGATTCACTGGAGCACCGTCGCAATGTGGGTTGTGTCACACTGTTCTATCGTTACTACTTTGGAATGTGCTCTAATGAAATCAGGGAACTCGTTCCCGAAACTAGAATTTTTTTACGCAATACACGTCTATCTGTTAGAGCTCATCCCTTCGTAGTCGATTGGCCAGTAGACAGAACAACACACTACAGAGAAAATTCATTCTTTAGCCGTACAGTTCGTATGTGGAATTTACTTCCCGCAGAAATTTTTCCTGCCAGTTGCAATATAGGAAAGTTCAAATCAAATGTCCATAAACACTACTCCATCTATCCACCCTCCCATAACCTATTTTCCTAGTTCCAACACAATGCATTGCATAAGTAGGGGTCATCCCCTGAGTGCTGGTCCTAAAAAAAAAAAAAAAAAAAAAAAAAATAAAAAAATTTAAAAAAAATAATGTTTTTTGAGTGATCACAGGATTTCGTTATTTTTGCTGTAGCTATTATAGTTAACGAGAAAATCGACTTTATAGTTAACGAGAAAATCGACTTTAAAGTTTTTTTCAAAAAAAAAATTTTTTTTAGTGATCACAGGATTTCGTTATTTTTGCTGTAGCTATTATAGTTAACGAGAAAATCGACTTTAAAGTTTTTCATAAAGAAATTTCCAAAAAAAATTTTTTTTTGAGTGATCACAGGATTTCGTTATTTTTGCTGTAGCTATTATAGTTAACGAGAAAATCGACTTTAAAGTTTTTCATAAAAAAATTTTAAAAAAATAATGTTTTTTGAGTGATCACAGGATTTCGTTATTTTTGCTGTAGCTATTATAGTTAACGAGAAAATCGACTTTATAGTTAACGAGAAAATCGACTTTAAAGTTTTTTTCAAAAAAAAAAATTTTTTTTTAGTGATCACAGGATTTCGTTATTTTTGCTGTAGCTATTATAGTTAACGAGAAAATCGACTTTAAAGTTTTTTTCAAAAAAAAAATTTTTTTTTGAGTGATCACAGGATTTCGTTATTTTTGCTGTAGCTATTATAGTTAACGAGAAAATCGACTTTAAAGATTTTCACAAAAAAATTTCAAAAAAAAAATTTTTTTTTGAGTGATCACAGGATTTCGTTATTTTTGCTGTAGCTATTATAGTTAACGAGAAAATCGACTTTAAAGATTTTCACAAAAAAATTTCAAAAAAAAAATTTTTTTGAGTGATCACAGGATTTCGTTATTTTTGCTGTAGCTATTATAGTTAACGAGAAAATCGACTTTAAAGATTTTCACAAAAAAATTTCAAAAAAAAAAATTTTTTTGAGTGATCACAGGATTTCGTTATTTTTGCTGTAGCTATTATAGTTAACGAGAAAATCGACTTTATAGTTAACGAGAAAATCGACTTTAAAGTTTTTTTCAAAAAAAAAATTTTTTTTTAGTGATCACAGGATTTCGTTATTTTTGCTGTAGCTATTATAGTTAACGAGAAAATCGACTTTAAAGTTTTTCATAAAAAAATTTAAAAAAAATAATGTTTTTTGAGTGATCACAGGATTTCGTTATTTTTGCTGTAGCTATTATAGTTAACGAGAAAATCGACTTTATAGTTAACGAGAAAATCGACTTTAAAGTTTTTTTCAAAAAAAAATTTTTTTTTAGTGGTCACAGGATTTCGTTATTTTTGCTGTAGCTATTATAGTTAACGAGAAAATCGACTTTAAAGTTTTTCATAAAGAAATTTCCAAAAAAAATTTTTTTTTGAGTGATCACAGGATTTCGTTATTTTTGCTGTAGCTATTATAGTTAACGAGAAAATCGACTTTAAAGTTTTTCATAAAAAAATTTCAAAAAAAATTGTTTTTTTGAGTGATTACAGGATTTCGTTATTTTTGCTGTAGCTATTATAGTTAACGAGAAAATCGACTTTAAAGATTTTCATAAAAAAATTTCAAAAAAAAATTTTTTTTGAGTGATTACAGGATTTCGTTATTTTTGCTGTAGCTATTATAGTTAACGAGAAAATTGACTTTAAAGATTTTCACAAAAAAATTTCAAAAAAAAAATTTTTTTGAGTGATCACAGGATTTCGTTATTTTTGCTGTAGCTATTATAGTTAACGAGAAAATCGACTTTATAGTTAACGAGAAAATCGACTTTAAAGTTTTTTTCAAAAAAAAAATTTTTTTTTAGTGATCACAGGATTTCGTTATTTTTGCTGTAGCTATTATAGTTAACGAGAAAATCGACTTTAAAGTTTTTCATAAAAAAATTAAAAAAAAAAATGTTTTTTGAGTGATCACAGGATTTCGTTATTTTTGCTGTAGCTATTATAGTTAACGAGAAAATCGACTTTAAAGATTTTCACAAAAAAATTTCAAAAAAAAAATTTTTTTTGAGTGATCACAGGATTTCGTTATTTTTGCTGTAGCTATTATAGTTAACGAGAAAATCGACTTTAAAGATTTTCACAAAAAAATTTCAAAAAAAAAAATTTTTTTGAGTGATCACAGGATTTCGTTATTTTTGCTGTAGCTATTATAGTTAACGAGAAAATCGACTTTAAAGTTTTTTTCAAAAAAAAAAATTTTTTTTTGAGTGATCACAGGATTTCGTTATTTTTGCTGTAGCTATTATAGTTAACGAGAAAATCGACTTTAAAGTTTTTCATAAAAAAATTAAAAAAAAAAATGTTTTTTGAGTGATCACAGGATTTCGTTATTTTTGCTGTAGCTATTATAGTTAACGAGAAAATCGACTTTAAAGATTTTCACAAAAAAATTTCAAAAAAAAAATTTTTTTTGAGTGATCACAGGATTTCGTTATTTTTGCTGTAGCTATTATAGTTAACGAGAAAATCGACTTTAAAGATTTTCACAAAAAAATTTCAAAAAAAAAAATTTTTTTGAGTGATCACAGGATTTCGTTATTTTTGCTGTAGCTATTATAGTTAACGAGAAAATCGACTTTAAAGTTTTTTTCAAAAAAAAAAATTTTTTTTTGAGTGATCACAGGATTTCGTTATTTTTGCTGTAGCTATTATAGTTAACGAGAAAATCGACTTTAAAGATTTTCACAAAAAAATTTAAAAAAAAAAATTTTTTTGAGTGATCACAGGATTTCGTTATTTTTGCTGTAGCTATTATAGTTAACGAGAAAATCGACTTTAAAGTTTTTCATAAAAAAATTTCAAAAAAAAAATGTTTTTTGAGTGATCACAGGATTTCGTTATTTTTGCTGTAGCTATTATAGTTAACGAGAAAATCGACTTTAAAGTTTTTCATAAAAAAATTTCAAAAAAAAAATTTTTTTTTGAGTGATCACAGGATTTCGTTATTTTTGCTGTAGCTATTATAGTTAACGAGAAAATCCACTTTAAAGATTTTCACAAAAAAATTTCAAAAAAAAAATTTTTTTTGAGTGATCACAGGATTTCGTTATTTTTGCTGTAGCTATTATAGTTAACGAGAAAATCGACTTTAAAGATTTTCACAAAAAAATTTCAAAAAAAAAAATTTTTTTGAGTGATCACAGGATTTCGTTATTTTTGCTGTAGCTATTATAGTTAACGAGAAAATCGACTTTAAAGTTTTTTTCAAAAAAAAAATTTTTTTTTGAGTGATCACAGGATTTCGTTATTTTTGCTGTAGCTATTATAGTTAACGAGAAAATCGACTTTAAAGATTTTCACAAAAAAATTTCAAAAAAAAAAATTTTTTTGAGTGATCACAGGATTTCGTTATTTTTGCTGTAGCTATTATAGTTAACGAGAAAATCGACTTTAAAGTTTTTCATAAAAAAATTTTAAAAAAAAAATGTTTTTTGAGTGATCACAGGATTTCGTTATTTTTGCTGTAGCTATTATAGTTAACGAGAAAATCGACTTTAAAGTTTTTCATAAAGAAATTTCAAAAAAAAATTTTTTTTTGAGTGATCACAGGATTTCGTTATTTTTGCTGTAGCTATTATAGTTAACGAGAAAATCGACTTTAAAGTTTTTCATAAAAAAATTTAAAAAAAATAATGTTTTTTGAGTGATCACAGGATTTCGTTATTTTTGCTGTAGCTATTATAGTTAACGAGAAAATCGACTTTAAAGTTTTTCATAAAGAAATTTCCAAAAAAAATTTTTTTTTGAGTGATCACAGGATTTCGTTATTTTTGCTGTAGCTATTATAGTTAACGAGAAAATCGACTTTAAAGTTTTTCATAAAGAAATTTCCAAAAAAAAATTTTTTTTGAGTGATCACAGGATTTCGTTATTTTTGCTGTAGCTATTATAGTTAACGAGAAAATCGACTTTAAAGTTTTTCATAAAAAAATTTCAAAAAAAATTGTTTTTTTGAGTGATTACAGGATTTTGTTATTTTTGCTGTAGCTATTATAGTTAACGAGAAAATTGACTTTAAAGATTTTCACAAAAAAATTTCAAAAAAAAAAAATTTTTTTGAGTGATCACAGGATTTCGTTATTTTTGCTGTAGCTATTATAGTTAACGAGAAAATCGACTTTAAAGTTTTTCATAAAAAAATTTCCAAAAAAAATTTTTTTTTGAGTGATCACAGGATTTCGTTATTTTTGCTGTAGCTATTATAGTTAACGAGAAAATCGACTTTAAAGTTTTTCACAAAAAAATTTCAAAAAAAAATTTTTTTTGAGTGATTACAGGATTTCGTTATTTTTGCTGTAGCTATTATAGTTAACGAGAAAATTGACTTTAAAGATTTTCACAAAAAAATTTCAAAAAAAAAATTTTTTTGAGTGATCACAGGATTTCGTTATTTTTGCTGTAGCTATTATAGTTAACGAGAAAATCGACTTTATAGTTAACGAGAAAATCGACTTTAAAGATTTTCATAAAAAAATTTCAAAAAAAAAATTTTTTTTGAGTGATCACAGGATTTCGATATTTTTGCTGTAGCTATTATAGTTAACGAGAAAATCGACTTTAAAGATTTTCACAAAAAAATTTAAAAAAAAAAAAATTTTTTGAGTGGTCACAGGATTTCGTTATTTTTGCTGTAGCTATTATAGTTAACGAGAAAATCGACTTTATAGTTAACGAGAAAATCGACTTTAAAGTTTTTTTCAAAAAAAAAATTTTTTTTTAGTGATCACAGGATTTCGTTATTTTTGCTGTAGCTATTATAGTTAACGAGAAAATCGACTTTAAAGTTTTTCATAAAGAAATTTCCAAAAAAAATTTTTTTTTGAGTGATCACAGGATTTCGTTATTTTTGCTGTAGCTATTATAGTTAACGAGAAAATCGACTTTAAAGTTTTTTTCAAAAAAAAAAATTTTTTTTTGAGTGATCACAGGATTTCGTTATTTTTGCTGTAGCTATTATAGTTAACGAGAAAATCGACTTTAAAGATTTTCACAAAAAAATTTAAAAAAAAAAAATTTTTTTGAGTGATCACAGGATTTCGTTATTTTTGCTGTAGCTATTATAGTTAACGAGAAAATCGACTTTAAAGTTTTTCATAAAAAAATTTCAAAAAAAAAATTTTTTTTTGAGTGATCACAGGATTTCGTTATTTTTGCTGTAGCTATTATAGTTAACGAGAAAATCCACTTTAAAGATTTTCACAAAAAAATTTCAAAAAAAAATTTTTTTTTGAGTGATCACAGGATTTCGTTATTTTTGCTGTAGCTATTATAGTTAACGAGAAAATCGACTTTAAAGTTTTTCATAAAAAAATTTAAAAAAAAAAATGTTTTTTGAGTGATCACAGGATTTCGTTATTTTTGCTGTAGCTATTATAGTTAACGAGAAAATCGACTTTATAGTTAACGAGAAAATCGACTTTAAAGTTTTTTTCAAAAAAAAAATTTTTTTTTAGTGATCACAGGATTTCGTTATTTTTGCTGTAGCTATTATAGTTAACGAGAAAATCGACTTTAAAGTTTTTCATAAAAAAATTTAAAAAAAATAATGTTTTTTGAGTGATCACAGGATTTCGTTATTTTTGCTGTAGCTATTATAGTTAACGAGAAAATCGACTTTAAAGTTTTTCATAAAAAAATTTCAAAAAAAAAATGTTTTTTGAGTGATCACAGGATTTCGTTATTTTTGCTGTAGCTATTATAGTTAACGAGAAAATCGACTTTAAAGTTTTTCATAAAAAAATTTCAAAAAAAAAATTTTTTTTTGAGTGATCACAGGATTTCGTTATTTTTGCTGTAGCTATTATAGTTAACGAGAAAATCGACTTTAAAGTTTTTCATAAAAAAATTTCAAAAAAAAAATTTTTTTTTGAGTGATCACAGGATTTCGTTATTTTTGCTGTAGCTATTATAGTTAACGAGAAAATCCACTTTAAAGATTTTCACAAAAAAATTTCAAAAAAAAAATTTTTTTTGAGTGATCACAGGATTTCGTTATTTTTGCTGTAGCTATTATAGTTAACGAGAAAATCGACTTTAAAGATTTTCACAAAAAAATTTCAAAAAAAAAAATTTTTTTGAGTGATCACAGGATTTCGTTATTTTTGCTGTAGCTATTATAGTTAACGAGAAAATCGACTTTAAAGTTTTTTTCAAAAAAAAAATTTTTTTTTGAGTGATCACAGGATTTCGTTATTTTTGCTGTAGCTATTATAGTTAACGAGAAAATCGACTTTAAAGATTTTCACAAAAAAATTTCAAAAAAAAAAATTTTTTTGAGTGATCACAGGATTTCGTTATTTTTGCTGTAGCTATTATAGTTAACGAGAAAATCGACTTTAAAGTTTTTCATAAAAAAATTTAAAAAAAAAAATGTTTTTTGAGTGATCACAGGATTTCGTTATTTTTGCTGTAGCTATTATAGTTAACGAGA
Organism: Stomorhina lunata; assembly: GCA_933228675.1. Lineage (NCBI taxonomy): Eukaryota > Metazoa > Arthropoda > Insecta > Diptera > Rhiniidae > Stomorhina > Stomorhina lunata. Next base: position 26,935,982 of record OW121744.1, on the reverse strand, counting down.
AAATCGACTTTAAAGTTTTTCATAAAGAAATTTCAAAAAAAAATTTTTTTTTGAGTGATCACAGGATTTCGTTATTTTTGCTGTAGCTATTATAGTTAACGAGAAAATCGACTTTAAAGTTTTTCATAAAAAAATTTAAAAAAAATAATGTTTTTTGAGTGATCACAGGATTTCGTTATTTTTGCTGTAGCTATTATAGTTAACGAGAAAATCGACTTTAAAGTTTTTCATAAAGAAATTTCCAAAAAAAATTTTTTTTTGAGTGATCACAGGATTTCGTTATTTTTGCTGTAGCTATTATAGTTAACGAGAAAATCGACTTTAAAGTTTTTCATAAAGAAATTTCCAAAAAAAATTTTTTTTTGAGTGATCACAGGATTTCGTTATTTTTGCTGTAGCTATTATAGTTAACGAGAAAATCGACTTTAAAGTTTTTCATAAAAAAATTTCAAAAAAAATTGTTTTTTTGAGTGATTACAGGATTTTGTTATTTTTGCTGTAGCTATTATAGTTAACGAGAAAATTGACTTTAAAGATTTTCACAAAAAAATTTCAAAAAAAAAAAATTTTTTTGAGTGATCACAGGATTTCGTTATTTTTGCTGTAGCTATTATAGTTAACGAGAAAATCGACTTTAAAGTTTTTCATAAAAAAATTTCCAAAAAAAATTTTTTTTTGAGTGATCACAGGATTTCGTTATTTTTGCTGTAGCTATTATAGTTAACGAGAAAATCGACTTTAAAGTTTTTCACAAAAAAATTTCAAAAAAAAATTTTTTTTGAGTGATTACAGGATTTCGTTATTTTTGCTGTAGCTATTATAGTTAACGAGAAAATTGACTTTAAAGATTTTCACAAAAAAATTTCAAAAAAAAAATTTTTTTGAGTGATCACAGGATTTCGTTATTTTTGCTGTAGCTATTATAGTTAACGAGAAAATCGACTTTATAGTTAACGAGAAAATCGACTTTAAAGATTTTCATAAAAAAATTTCAAAAAAAAAATTTTTTTTGAGTGATCACAGGATTTCGATATTTTTGCTGTAGCTATTATAGTTAACGAGAAAATCGACTTTAAAGATTTTCACAAAAAAATTTAAAAAAAAAAAAATTTTTTGAGTGGTCACAGGATTTCGTTATTTTTGCTGTAGCTATTATAGTTAACGAGAAAATCGACTTTATAGTTAACGAGAAAATCGACTTTAAAGTTTTTTTCAAAAAAAAAATTTTTTTTTAGTGATCACAGGATTTCGTTATTTTTGCTGTAGCTATTATAGTTAACGAGAAAATCGACTTTAAAGTTTTTCATAAAGAAATTTCCAAAAAAAATTTTTTTTTGAGTGATCACAGGATTTCGTTATTTTTGCTGTAGCTATTATAGTTAACGAGAAAATCGACTTTAAAGTTTTTTTCAAAAAAAAAAATTTTTTTTTGAGTGATCACAGGATTTCGTTATTTTTGCTGTAGCTATTATAGTTAACGAGAAAATCGACTTTAAAGATTTTCACAAAAAAATTTAAAAAAAAAAAATTTTTTTGAGTGATCACAGGATTTCGTTATTTTTGCTGTAGCTATTATAGTTAACGAGAAAATCGACTTTAAAGTTTTTCATAAAAAAATTTCAAAAAAAAAATTTTTTTTTGAGTGATCACAGGATTTCGTTATTTTTGCTGTAGCTATTATAGTTAACGAGAAAATCCACTTTAAAGATTTTCACAAAAAAATTTCAAAAAAAAATTTTTTTTTGAGTGATCACAGGATTTCGTTATTTTTGCTGTAGCTATTATAGTTAACGAGAAAATCGACTTTAAAGTTTTTCATAAAAAAATTTAAAAAAAAAAATGTTTTTTGAGTGATCACAGGATTTCGTTATTTTTGCTGTAGCTATTATAGTTAACGAGAAAATCGACTTTATAGTTAACGAGAAAATCGACTTTAAAGTTTTTTTCAAAAAAAAAATTTTTTTTTAGTGATCACAGGATTTCGTTATTTTTGCTGTAGCTATTATAGTTAACGAGAAAATCGACTTTAAAGTTTTTCATAAAAAAATTTAAAAAAAATAATGTTTTTTGAGTGATCACAGGATTTCGTTATTTTTGCTGTAGCTATTATAGTTAACGAGAAAATCGACTTTAAAGTTTTTCATAAAAAAATTTCAAAAAAAAAATGTTTTTTGAGTGATCACAGGATTTCGTTATTTTTGCTGTAGCTATTATAGTTAACGAGAAAATCGACTTTAAAGTTTTTCATAAAAAAATTTCAAAAAAAAAATTTTTTTTTGAGTGATCACAGGATTTCGTTATTTTTGCTGTAGCTATTATAGTTAACGAGAAAATCCACTTTAAAGATTTTCACAAAAAAATTTCAAAAAAAAATTTCTTTTTGAGTGATCACAGGATTTCGTTATTTTTGCTGTAGCTATTATAGTTAACGAGAAAATCGACTTTAAAGATTTTCACAAAAAAATTTCAAAAAAAAAAATTTTTTTGAGTGATCACAGGATTTCGTTATTTTTGCTGTAGCTATTATAGTTAACGAGAAAATCGACTTTAAAGTTTTTTTCAAAAAAAAAATTTTTTTTTGAGTGATCACAGGATTTCGTTATTTTTGCTGTAGCTATTATAGTTAACGAGAAAATCGACTTTAAAGATTTTCACAAAAAAATTTCAAAAAAAAAAATTTTTTTGAGTGATCACAGGATTTCGTTATTTTTGCTGTAGCTATTATAGTTAACGAGAAAATCGACTTTAAAGTTTTTCATAAAAAAATTTAAAAAAAAAAAATGTTTTTTGAGTGATCACAGGATTTCGTTATTTTTGCTGTAGCTATTATAGTTAACGAGAAAATCGACTTTAAAGTTTTTCATAAAGAAATTTCAAAAAAAAATTTTTTTTTGAGTGATCACAGGATTTCGTTATTTTTGCTGTAGCTATTATAGTTAACGAGAAAATCGACTTTAAAGTTTTTCATAAAAAAATTTAAAAAAAATAATGTTTTTTGAGTGATCACAGGATTTCGTTATTTTTGCTGTAGCTATTATAGTTAACGAGAAAATCGACTTTAAAGTTTTTCATAAAGAAATTTCCAAAAAAAATTTTTTTTTGAGTGATCACAGGATTTCGTTATTTTTGCTGTAGCTATTATAGTTAACGAGAAAATCGACTTTAAAGTTTTTCATAAAGAAATTTCCAAAAAAAATTTTTTTTTGAGTGATCACAGGATTTCGTTATTTTTGCTGTAGCTATTATAGTTAACGAGAAAATCGACTTTAAAGTTTTTCATAAAAAAATTTCAAAAAAAATTGTTTTTTTGAGTGATTACAGGATTTTGTTATTTTTGCTGTAGCTATTATAGTTAACGAGAAAATTGACTTTAAAGATTTTCACAAAAAAATTTCAAAAAAAAAAAATTTTTTTGAGTGATCACAGGATTTCGTTATTTTTGCTGTAGCTATTATAGTTAACGAGAAAATCGACTTTAAAGTTTTTCATAAAAAAATTTCCAAAAAAAATTTTTTTTTGAGTGATCACAGGATTTCGTTATTTTTGCTGTAGCTATTATAGTTAACGAGAAAATCGACTTTAAAGTTTTTCACAAAAAAATTTCAAAAAAAAATTTTTTTTGAGTGATTACAGGATTTCGTTATTTTTGCTGTAGCTATTATAGTTAACGAGAAAATTGACTTTAAAGATTTTCACAAAAAAATTTCAAAAAAAAAATTTTTTTGAGTGATCACAGGATTTCGTTATTTTTGCTGTAGCTATTATAGTTAACGAGAAAATCGACTTTATAGTTAACGAGAAAATCGACTTTAAAGATTTTCATAAAAAAATTTCAAAAAAAAAATTTTTTTTGAGTGATCACAGGATTTCGATATTTTTGCTGTAGCTATTATAGTTAACGAGAAAATCGACTTTAAAGATTTTCACAAAAAAATTTAAAAAAAAAAAAATTTTTTGAGTGGTCACAGGATTTCGTTATTTTTGCTGTAGCTATTATAGTTAACGAGAAAATCGACTTTATAGTTAACGAGAAAATCGACTTTAAAGTTTTTTTCAAAAAAAAAATTTTTTTTTAGTGATCACAGGATTTCGTTATTTTTGCTGTAGCTATTATAGTTAACGAGAAAATCGACTTTAAAGTTTTTCATAAAGAAATTTCCAAAAAAAATTTTTTTTTGAGTGATCACAGGATTTCGTTATTTTTGCTGTAGCTATTATAGTTAACGAGAAAATCGACTTTAAAGTTTTTTTCAAAAAAAAAAATTTTTTTTTGAGTGATCACAGGATTTCGTTATTTTTGCTGTAGCTATTATAGTTAACGAGAAAATCGACTTTAAAGATTTTCACAAAAAAATTTAAAAAAAAAAAATTTTTTTGAGTGATCACAGGATTTCGTTATTTTTGCTGTAGCTATTATAGTTAACGAGAAAATCGACTTTAAAGTTTTTCATAAAAAAATTTCAAAAAAAAAATTTTTTTTTGAGTGATCACAGGATTTCGTTATTTTTGCTGTAGCTATTATAGTTAACGAGAAAATCCACTTTAAAGATTTTCACAAAAAAATTTCAAAAAAAAATTTTTTTTTGAGTGATCACAGGATTTCGTTATTTTTGCTGTAGCTATTATAGTTAACGAGAAAATCGACTTTAAAGTTTTTCATAAAAAAATTTAAAAAAAAAAATGTTTTTTGAGTGATCACAGGATTTCGTTATTTTTGCTGTAGCTATTATAGTTAACGAGAAAATCGACTTTATAGTTAACGAGAAAATCGACTTTAAAGTTTTTTTCAAAAAAAAAATTTTTTTTTAGTGATCACAGGATTTCGTTATTTTTGCTGTAGCTATTATAGTTAACGAGAAAATCGACTTTAAAGTTTTTCATAAAAAAATTAAAAAAAAATAATGTTTTTTGAGTGATCACAGGATTTCGTTATTTTTGCTGTAGCTATTATAGTTAACGAGAAAATCGACTTTATAGTTAACGATAAAATCGACTTTAAAGTTTTTTTCAAAAAAAAATTTTTTTTTAGTGGTCACAGGATTTCGTTATTTTTGCTGTAGCTATTATAGTTAACGAGAAAATCGACTTTAAAGTTTTTCATAAAGAAATTTCCAAAAAAAATTTTTTTTTGAGTGATCACAGGATTTCGTTATTTTTGCTGTAGCTATTATAGTTAACGAGAAAATCGACTTTAAAGTTTTTCATAAAAAAATTTCAAAAAAAATTGTTTTTTTGAGTGATTACAGGATTTCGTTATTTTTGCTGTAGCTATTATAGTTAACGAGAAAATTGACTTTAAAGATTTTCACAAAAAAATTTCAAAAAAAAAAAATTTTTTTGAGTGATCACAGGATTTCGTTATTTTTGCTGTAGCTATTATAGTTAACGAGAAAATCGACTTTAAAGTTTTTCATAAAAAAATTTCCAAAAAAAATTTTTTTTTGAGTGATCACAGGATTTATTTTTGCTGTAGCTATTATAGTTAACGAGAAAATCGACTTTAAAGTTTTTCACAAAAAAATTTCAAAAAAAAATTTTTTTTGAGTGATTACAGGATTTCGTTATTTTTGCTGTAGCTATTATAGTTAACGAGAAAATTGACTTTAAAGATTTTCACAAAAAAATTTAAAAAAAAAAATTTTTTTGAGTGATCACAGGATTTCGTTATTTTTGCTGTAGCTATTATAGTTAACGAGAAAATCGACTTTATAGTTAACGAGAAAATCGACTTTAAAGATTTTCATAAAAAAATTTCAAAAAAAAAATTTTTTTTGAGTGATCACAGGATTTCGTTATTTTTGCTGTAGCTATTATAGTTAACGAGAAAATCGACTTTAAAGATTTTCACAAAAAAATTTCAAAAAAAAAAAATTTTTTGAGTGGTCACAGGATTTCGTTATTTTTGCTGTAGCTATTATAGTTAACGAGAAAATCGACTTTATAGTTAACGAGAAAATCGACTTTAAAGTTTTTTTCAAAAAAAAAATTTTTTTTTAGTGATCACAGGATTTCGTTATTTTTGCTGTAGCTATTATAGTTAACGAGAAAATCGACTTTAAAGTTTTTCATAAAGAAATTTCCAAAAAAAATTTTTTTTTGAGTGATCACAGGATTTCGTTATTTTTGCTGTAGCTATTATAGTTAACGAGAAAATCGACTTTAAAGTTTTTCATAAAAAAATTTCAAAAAAAATTGTTTTTTTGAGTGATTACAGGATTTCGTTATTTTTGCTGTAGCTATTATAGTTAACGAGAAAATCGACTTTAAAGTTTTTCATAAAAAAATTAAAAAAAAAAATGTTTTTTGAGTGATCACAGGATTTCGTTATTTTTGCTGTAGCTATTATAGTTAACGAGAAAATCGACTTTAAAGATTTTCACAAAAAAATTTCAAAAAAAAAATTTTTTTTGAGTGATCACAGGATTTCGTTATTTTTGCTGTAGCTATTATAGTTAACGAGAAAATCGACTTTAAAGATTTTCACAAAAAAATTTCAAAAAAAAAAATTTTTTTGAGTGATCACAGGATTTCGTTATTTTTGCTGTAGCTATTATAGTTAACGAGAAAATCGACTTTAAAGTTTTTTTCAAAAAAAAAAATTTTTTTTTGAGTGATCACAGGATTTCGTTATTTTTGCTGTAGCTATTATAGTTAACGAGAAAATCGACTTTAAAGATTTTCACAAAAAAATTAAAAAAAAAAAAATTTTTTTGAGTGATCACAGGATTTCGTTATTTTTGCTGTAGCTATTATAGTTAACGAGAAAATCGACTTTAAAGTTTTTCATAAAAAAATTTCAAAAAAAAAATGTTTTTTGAGTGATCACAGGATTTCGTTATTTTTGCTGTAGCTATTATAGTTAACGAGAAAATCGACTTTAAAGTTTTTCATAAAAAAATTTCAAAAAAAAAATTTTTTTTTGAGTGATCACAGGATTTCGTTATTTTTGCTGTAGCTATTATAGTTAACGAGAAAATCCACTTTAAAGATTTTCACAAAAAAATTTCAAAAAAAAATTTTTTTTTGAGTGATCACAGGATTTCGTTATTTTTGCTGTAGCTATTATAGTTAACGAGAAAATCGACTTTAAAGATTTTCACAAAAAAATTTCAAAAAAAAAAATTTTTTTGAGTGATCACAGGATTTCGTTATTTTTGCTGTAGCTATTATAGTTAACGAGAAAATCGACTTTAAAGTTTTTCATAAAAAAATTTAAAAAAAAAAATGTTTTTTGAGTGATCACAGGATTTCGTTATTTTTGCTGTAGCTATTATAGTTAACGAGAAAATCGACTTTATAGTTAACGAGAAAATCGACTTTAAAGTTTTTTTCAAAAAAAAAATTTTTTTTTAGTGATCACAGGATTTCGTTATTTTTGCTGTAGCTATTATAGTTAACGAGAAAATCGACTTTAAAGTTTTTCATAAAAAAATTTAAAAAAAATAATGTTTTTTGAGTGATCACAGGATTTCGTTATTTTTGCTGTAGCTATTATAGTTAACGAGAAAATCGACTTTATAGTTAACGATAAAATCGACTTTAAAGTTTTTTTCAAAAAAAAATTTTTTTTTAGTGGTCACAGGATTTCGTTATTTTTGCTGTAGCTATTATAGTTAACGAGAAAATCGACTTTAAAGTTTTTCATAAAGAAATTTCCAAAAAAAATTTTTTTTTGAGTGATCACAGGATTTCGTTATTTTTGCTGTAGCTATTATAGTTAACGAGAAAATCGACTTTAAAGTTTTTCATAAAAAAATTTCAAAAAAAATTGTTTTTTTGAGTGATTACAGGATTTCGTTATTTTTGCTGTAGCTATTATAGTTAACGAGAAAATTGACTTTAAAGATTTTCACAAAAAAATTTCAAAAAAAAAAATTTTTTTTGAGTGATCACAGGATTTCGTTATTTTTGCTGTAGCTATTATAGTTAACGAGAAAATCGACTTTAAAGTTTTTCATAAAAAAATTTCCAAAAAAAATTTTTTTTTGAGTGATCACAGGATTTATTTTTGCTGTAGCTATTATAGTTAACGAGAAAATCGACTTTAAAGTTTTTCACAAAAAAATTTAAAAAAAAAATTTTTTTTGAGTGATTACAGGATTTCGTTATTTTTGCTGTAGCTATTATAGTTAACGAGAAAATTGACTTTAAAGATTTTCACAAAAAAATTTCAAAAAAAAAATTTTTTTGAGTGATCACAGGATTTCGTTATTTTTGCTGTAGCTATTATAGTTAACGAGAAAATCGACTTTATAGTTAACGAGAAAATCGACTTTAAAGATGTTCATAAAAAAATTTCAAAAAAAAAATTTTTTTTGAGTGATCACAGGATTTCGTTATTTTTGCTGTAGCTATTATAGTTAACGAGAAAATCGACTTTAAAGATTTTCACAAAAAAATTTCAAAAAAAAAAAATTTTTTGAGTGGTCACAGGATTTCGTTATTTTTGCTGTAGCTATTATAGTTAACGAGAAAATCGACTTTATAGTTAACGAGAAAATCGACTTTAAAGTTTTTTTCAAAAAAAAAATTTTTTTTTAGTGATCACAGGATTTCGTTATTTTTGCTGTAGCTATTATAGTTAACGAGAAAATCGACTTTAAAGTTTTTCATAAAAAAATTAAAAAAAAAAATGTTTTTTGAGTGATCACAGGATTTCGTTATTTTTGCTGTAGCTATTATAGTTAACGAGAAAATCGACTTTAAAGATTTTCACAAAAAAATTTCAAAAAAAAAATTTTTTTTGAGTGATCACAGGATTTCGTTATTTTTGCTGTAGCTATTATAGTTAACGAGAAAATCGACTTTAAAGTTTTTCATAAAAAAATTTCCAAAAAAAATTTTTTTTTGAGTGATCACAGGATTTCGTTATTTTTGCTGTAGCTATTATAGTTAACGAGAAAATCGACTTTAAAGATTTTCACAAAAAAATTTAAAAAAAAAAAATTTTTTTGAGTGATCACAGGATTTCGTTATTTTTGCTGTAGCTATTATAGTTAACGAGAAAATCGACTTTAAAGTTTTTCATAAAAAAATTTCAAAAAAAAAATGTTTTTTGAGTGATCACAGGATTTCGTTATTTTTGCTGTAGCTATTATAGTTAACGAGAAAATCGACTTTAAAGTTTTTCATAAAAAAATTTCAAAAAAAAAATTTTTTTTTGAGTGATCACAGGATTTCGTTATTTTTGCTGTAGCTATTATAGTTAACGAGAAAATCCACTTTAAAGATTTTCACAAAAAAATTTCAAAAAAAAATTTTTTTTTGAGTGATCACAGGATTTCGTTATTTTTGCTGTAGCTATTATAGTTAACGAGAAAATCGACTTTAAAGATTTTCACAAAAAAATTTCAAAAAAAAAAATTTTTTTGAGTGATCACAGGATTTCGTTATTTTTGCTGTAGCTATTATAGTTAACGAGAAAATCGACTTTAAAGTTTTTTTCAAAAAAAAAAATTTTTTTTGAGTGATCACAGGATTTCGTTATTTTTGCTGTAGCTATTATAGTTAACGAGAAAATCGACTTTAAAGATTTTCACAAAAAAATTTCAAAAAAAAAAAATTTTTTTGAGTGATCACAGGATTTCGTTATTTTTGCTGTAGCTATTATAGTTAACGAGAAAATCGACTTTAAAGTTTTTCATAAAAAAATTTAAAAAAAAAAATGTTTTTTGAGTGATCACAGGATTTCGTTATTTTTGCTGTAGCTATTATAGTTAACGAGAAAATCGACTTTATAGTTAACGAGAAAATCGACTTTAAAGTTTTTTTCAAAAAAAAAAAAATTTTTTTTAGTGATCACAGGATTTCGTTATTTTTGCTGTAGCTATTATAGTTAACGAGAAAATCGACTTTAAAGTTTTTTTCAAAAAAAAAATTTTTTTTTGAGTGATCACAGGATTTCGTTATTTTTGCTGTAGCTATTATAGTTAACGAGAAAATCGACTTTAAAGATTTTCACAAAAAAATTTCAAAAAAAAAAATTTTTATTTGAGTGATCACAGGATTTCGTTATTTTTGCTGTAGCTATTATAGTTAACGAGAAAATCGACTTTAAAGTTTTTCATAAAAAAATTTAAAAAAAAAAATGTTTTTTGAGTGATCACAGGATTTCGTTATTTTTGCTGTAGCTATTATAGTTAACGAGAAAATCGACTTTATAGTTAACGAGAAAATCGACTTTAAAGTTTTTTTCAAAAAAAAAATTTTTTTTTAGTGATCACAGGATTTCGTTATTTTTGCTGTAGCTATTATAGTTAACGAGAAAATCGACTTTAAAGTTTTTCATAAAGAAATTTCCAAAAAAAATTTTTTTTTGAGTGATCACAGGATTTCGTTATTTTTGCTGTAGCTATTATAGTTAACGAGAAAATCGACTTTAAAGTTTTTCATAAAAAAATTTAAAAAAAATAATGTTTTTTGAGTGATCACAGGATTTCGTTATTTTTGCTGTAGCTATTATAGTTAACGAGAAAATCGACTTTAAAGATTTTCACAAAAAAATTTCAAAAAAAAATTTTTTTTTGAGTGATTACAGGATTTCGTTATTTTTGCTGTAGCTATTATAGTTAACGAGAAAATTGACTTTAAAGTTTTTCATAAAAAAATTTCAAAAAAAAAATGTTTTTTGAGTGATCACAGGATTTCGTTATTTTTGCTGTAGCTATTATAGTTAACGAGAAAATCGACTTTAAAGATTTTCACAAAAAATTTCAAAAAAAAAATTTTTTTTTGAGTGATCACAGGATTTCGTTATTTTTGCTGTAGCTATTATAGTTAACGAGAAAATCGACTTTAAAGATTTTCACAAAAAAATTTCAAAAAAAAAAATTTTTTTGAGTGATCACAGGATTTCGTTATTTTTGCTGTAGCTATTATAGTTAACGAGAAAATCGACTTTAAAGTTTTTTTCAAAAAAAAAATTTTTTTTTTGAGTGATCGCAGGATTTCGTTATTTTTGCTGTAGCTATTATAGTTAACGAGAAAATCGACTTTAAAGTTTTTCATAAAAAAATTTCAAAAAAAAATGTTTTTTGAGTGATCACAGGATTTCGTTATTTTTGCTGTAGCTATTATAGTTAACGAGAAAATCGACTTTAAAGATTTTCACAAAAAAATTTCAAAAAAAAATTTTTTTTGAGTGATTACAGGATTTCGTTATTTTTGCTGTAGCTATTATAGTTAACGAGAAAATTGACTTTAAAGTTTTTCATAAAAAAATTTAAAAAAAAAAATGTTTTTTGAGTGATCACAGGATTTCGTTATTTTTGCTGTAGCTATTATAGTTAACGAGAAAATCGACTTTAAAGATTTTCACAAAAAAATTTCAAAAAAAAAATTTTTTTTGAGTGATCACAGGATTTCGTTATTTTTGCTGTAGCTATTATAGTTAACGAGAAAATCGACTTTAAAGATTTTCACAAAAAAATTTCAAAAAAAAAATTTTTTTTGAGTGATCACAGGATTTCGTTATTTTTGCTGTAGCTATTATAGTTAACGAGAAAATCGACTTTAAAGATTTTCACAAAAAAATTTCAAAAAAAAAAATTTTTTTGAGTGATCACAGGATTTCGTTATTTTTGCTGTAGCTATTATAGTTAACGAGAAAATCGACTTTAAAGTTTTTTTTCAAAAAAAAAATTTTTTTTTGAGTGATCACAGGATTTCGTTATTTTTGCTGTAGCTATTATAGTTAACGAGAAAATCGACTTTAAAGATTATCACAAAAAAATTTCAAAAAAAAATTTTTTTTTGAGTGATCACAGGATTTCGTTATTTTTGCTGTAGCTATTATAGTTAACGAGAAAATCGACTTTAAAGATTTTCACAAAAAAATTAAAAAAAAAAAATTTTTTTGAGTGATTACAGGATTTCGTTATTTTTGCTGTAGCTATTATAGTTAACGAGAAAATCGACTTTAAAGATTATCACAAAAAAATTAAAAAAAAAAAAATTTTTTTGAGTGATCACAGGATTTCGTTATTTTTGCTGTAGCTATTATAGTTAACGAGAAAATTGACTTTAAAGATTTTCACAAAAAAATTTCAAAAAAAAAATTTTTTTTGAGTGATCACAGGATTTCGTTATTTTTGCTGTAGCTATTATAGTTAACGAGAAAATCGACTTTAAAGTTTTTCATAAAGAAATTTCCAAAAAAAATTTTTTTTTGAGTGATCACAGGATTTCGTTATTTTTGCTGTAGCTATTATAGTTAACGAGAAAATCGACTTTAAAGTTTTTCATAAAAAAATTTCAAAAAAAAAATGTTTTTTGAGTGATCACAGGATTTCGTTATTTTTGCTGTAGCTATTATAGTTAACGAGAAAATCGACTTTAAAGATTTTCACAAAAAAATTTACAAAAAAAAAATTTTTTTGAGTGATCACAGGATTTCGTTATTTTTGCTGTAGCTATTATAGTTAACGAGAAAATCGATTTTGAAGTTTTTTTCAAAAAAAAATTTTTTTTTTGAGTGATCACAGGATTTTGTTATTTTTGCTGTAGCTATTATAGTTAACGAGAAAATCGACTTTAAAGTTTTTCATAAAAAAATTTCAAAAAAAAAAATTTTTTTGAGTGATCACAGGATTTCGTTATTTTTGCTGTAGCTATTATAGTTAACGAGAAAATCGACTTTAAAGTTTTTCATAAAGAAATTTAAAAAAAATAATGTTTTTTGAGTGATCACAGGATTTCGTTATTTTTGCTGTAGCTATTATAGTTAACGAGAAAATCGACTTTATAGTTAACGAGAAAATCGACTTTAAAGTTTTTTTCAAAAAAAAATTTTTTTTTAGTGGTCACAGGATTTCGTTATTTTTGCTGTAGCTATTATAGTTAACGAGAAAACTGACTTTAAAGATTTTCACAAAAAAATTTCAAAAAAAAAAAATTTTTTTGAGTGATCACAGGATTTCGTTATTTTTGCTGTAGCTATTATAGTTAACGAGAAAATCGACTTTAAAGTTTTTCATAAAAAAATTTCCAAAAAAAATTTTTTTTGAGCGATCACAGGATTTATTTTTGCTGTAGCTATTATAGTTAACGAGAAAATCGACTTTAAAGTTTTTCACAAAAAAATTTCAAAAAAAAATTTTTTTTGAGTGATTACAGGATTTCGTTATTTTTGCTGTAGCTATTATAGTTAACGAGAAAATTGACTTTAAAGATTTTCACAAAAAAATTTCAAAAAAAAAATTTTTTTGAGTGATCACAGGATTTCGTTATTTTTGCTGTAGCTATTATAGTTAACGAGAAAATCGACTTTATAGTTAACGAGAAAATCGACTTTAAAGATTTTCATAAAAAAATTTCAAAAAAAAATTTTTTTTTGAGTGATCACAGGATTTCGTTATTTTTGCTGTAGCTATTATAGTTAACGAGAAAATCGACTTTAAAGATTTTCACAAAAAAATTTCAAAAAAAAAAAATTTTTTGAGTGATCACAGGATTTCGTTATTTTTGCTGTAGCTATTATAGTTAACGAGAAAATCGACTTTATAGTTAACGAGAAAATCGACTTTAAAGTTTTTTTCAAAAAAAAAATTTTTTTTTAGTGATCACAGGATTTCGTTATTTTTGCTGTAGCTATTATAGTTAACGAGAAAATCGACTTTAAAGTTTTTCATAAAGAAATTTCCAAAAAAAATTTTTTTTTGAGTGATCACAGGATTTCGTTATTTTTGCTGTAGCTATTATAGTTAACGAGAAAATCGACTTTAAAGTTTTTCATAAAAAAATTTAAAAAAAAAATGTTTTTTGAGTGATCACAGGATTTCGTTATTTTTGCTGTAGCTATTATAGTTAACGAGAAAATCGACTTTAAAGATTTTCACAAAAAAATTTCAAAAAAAAAAATTTTTTTGAGTGATCACAGGATTTCGTTATTTTTGCTGTAGCTATTATAGTTAACGAGAAAATCGACTTTAAAGATTTTCACAAAAAAATTTCAAAAAAAAAAATTTTTTTGAGTGATCACAGGATTTCGTTATTTTTGCTGTAGCTATTATAGTTAACGAGAAAATCGACTTTAAAGTTTTTTTCAAAAAAAAAATTTTTTTTTGAGTGATCACAGGATTTCGTTATTTTTGCTGTAGCTATTATAGTTAACGAGAAAATCGACTTTAAAGATTTTCACAAAAAAATTTCAAAAAAAAAAATTTTTTTGAGTGATCACAGGATTTCGTTATTTTTGCTGTAGCTATTATAGTTAACGAGAAAATCGACTTTAAAGTTTTTTTCAAAAAAAAAATTTTTTTTTGATTGATCACAGGATTTCGTTATTTTTGCTGTAGCTATTATAGTTAACGAGAAAATCGACTTTAAAGATTTTCACAAAAAAATTTCAAAAAAAAAAATTTTTTTTGAGTGATCACAGGATTTCGTTATTTTTGCTGTAGCTATTATAGTTAACGAGAAAATCGACTTTAAAGTTTTTCATAAAAAAATTTAAAAAAAAAATGTTTTTTGAGTGATCACAGGATTTCGTTATTTTTGCTGTAGCTATTATAGTTAACGAGAAAATCGACTTTAAAGATTTTCACAAAAAAATTTCAAAAAAAAAAATGTTTTTTGAGTGATCACAGGATTTCGTTATTTTTGCTGTAGCTATTATAGTTAACGAGAAAATCGACTTTAAAGATTTTCACAAAAAAATTTCAAAAAAAAAAATTTTTTTGAGTGATCACAGGATTTCGTTATTTTTGCTGTAGCTATTATAGTTAACGAGAAAATCGACTTTAAAGTTTTTTTCAAAAAAAAAATTTTTTTTTGAGTGATCACAGGATTTCGTTATTTTTGCTGTAGCTATTATAGTTAACGAGAAAATCGACTTTAAAGATTTTCACAAAAAAATTTCAAAAAAAAAAATTTTTTTGAGTGATCACAGGATTTCGTTATTTTTGCTGTAGCTATTATAGTTAACGAGAAAATCGACTTTAAAGTTTTTTTCAAAAAAAAAATTTTTTTTTGATTGATCACAGGATTTCGTTATTTTTGCTGTAGCTATTATAGTTAACGAGAAAATCGACTTTAAAGATTTTCACAAAAAAATTTCAAAAAAAAAAATTTTTTTGAGTGATCACAGGATTTCGTTATTTTTGCTGTAGCTATTATAGTTAACGAGAAAATCGACTTTAAAGTTTTTCATAAAAAAATTTAAAAAAAAAAATGTTTTTTGAGTGATCACAGGATTTCGTTATTTTTGCTGTAGCTATTATAGTTAACGAGAAAATCGACTTTAAAGTTTTTCATAAAGAAATTTCCAAAAAAAATTTTTTTTTGAGTGATCACAGGATTTCGTTATTTTTGCTGTAGCTATTATAGTTAACGAGAAAATCGACTTTAAAGTTTTTCATAAAAAAATTTAAAAAAAATAATGTTTTTTGAGTGATCACAGGATTTCGTTATTTTTGCTGTAGCTATTATAGTTAACGAGAAAATCGACTTTATAGTTAACGAGAAAATCGACTTTAAAGTTTTTTTCAAAAAAAAATTTTTTTTTAGTGATCACAGGATTTCGTTATTTTTGCTGTAGCTATTATAGTTAACGAGAAAATCGACTTTAAAGTTTTTCATAAAGAAATTTCCAAAAAAAATTTTTTTTTGAGTGATCACAGGATTTCGTTATTTTTGCTGTAGCTATTATAGTTAACGAGAAAATCGACTTTAAAGTTTTTCATAAAAAAATTTAAAAAAAATAATGTTTTTTGAGTGATCACAGGATTTCGTTATTTTTGCTGTAGCTATTATAGTTAACGAGAAAATCGACTTTATAGTTAACGAGAAAATCGACTTTAAAGTTTTTTTCAAAAAAAAAAAATTTTTTTTTAGTGATCATAGGATTTCGTTATTTTTGCTGTAGCTATTATAGTTAACGAGAAAATCGACTTTAAAGTTTTTTTCAAAAAAAAAATTTTTTTTTGAGTGATCACAGGATTTCGTTATTTTTGCTGTAGCTATTATAGTTAACGAGAAAATCGACTTTAAAGATTTTCACAAAAAAATTTCAAAAAAAAAATTTTTATTTGAGTGATCACAGGATTTCGTTATTTTTGCTGTAGCTATTATAGTTAACGAGAAAATCGACTTTAAAGATTTTCACAAAAAAATTTCAAAAAAAAAAATTTTTTTGAGTGATCACAGGATTTCGTTATTTTTGCTGTAGCTATTATAGTTAACGAGAAAATCGACTTTAAAGTTTTTCATAAAAAAATTTAAAAAAAAAAATGTTTTTTGAGTGATCACAGGATTTCGTTATTTTTGCTGTAGCTATTATAGTTAACGAGAAAATCGACTTTAAAGATTTTCACAAAAAAATTTCAAAAAAAAAATTTTTTTTTAGTGATCACAGGATTTCGTTATTTTTGCTGTAGCTATTATAGTTAACGAGAAAATCGACTTTAAAGTTTTTCATAAAGAAATTTCCAAAAAAAATTTTTTTTTGAGTGATCACAGGATTTCGTTATTTTTGCTGTAGCTATTATAGTTAACGAGAAAATCGACTTTAAAGTTTTTCATAAAAAAATTAAAAAAAAATAATGTTTTTTGAGTGATCACAGGATTTCGTTATTTTTGCTGTAGCTATTATAGTTAACGAGAAAATCGACTTTAAAGATTTTCACAAAAAAATTTCAAAAAAAAATTTTTTTTTGAGTGATTACAGGATTTCGTTATTTTTGCTGTAGCTATTATAGTTAACGAGAAAATTGACTTTAAAGTTTTTCATAAAAAAATTTCAAAAAAAAAATGTTTTTTGAGTGATCACAGGATTTCGTTATTTTTGCTGTAGCTATTATAGTTAACGAGAAAATCGACTTTAAAGATTTTCACAAAAAAATTTCAAAAAAAAAATTTTTTTTGAGTGATCACAGGATTTCGTTATTTTTGCTGTAGCTATTATAGTTAACGAGAAAATCGACTTTAAAGATTTTCACAAAAAAATTTCAAAAAAAAAATTTTTTTTGAGTGATCACAGGATTTCGTTATTTTTGCTGTAGCTATTATAGTTAACGAGAAAATCGACTTTAAAGTTTTTCATAAAAAAATTTCAAAAAAAAATGTTTTTTGAGTGATCACAGGATTTCGTTATTTTTGCTGTAGCTATTATAGTTAACGAGAAAATCGACTTTAAAGATTTTCACAAAAAAATTTCAAAAAAAAATTTTTTTTGAGTGATTACAGGATTTCGTTATTTTTGCTGTAGCTATTATAGTTAACGAGAAAATTGACTTTAAAGTTTTTCATAAAAAAATTTAAAAAAAAAAATGTTTTTTGAGTGATCACAGGATTTCGTTATTTTTGCTGTAGCTATTATAGTTAACGAGAAAATCGACTTTAAAGATTTTCACAAAAAAATTTCAAAAAAAAAATTTTTTTTGAGTGATCACAGGATTTCGTTATTTTTGCTGTAGCTATTATAGTTAACGAGAAAATCGACTTTAAAGATTTTCACAAAAAAATTTCAAAAAAAAAAATTTTTTTGAGTGATCACAGGATTTCGTTATTTTTGCTGTAGCTATTATAGTTAACGAGAAAATCGACTTTAAAGTTTTTTTCAAAAAAAAAATTTTTTTTTGAGTGATCACAGGATTTCGTTATTTTTGCTGTAGCTATTATAGTTAACGAGAAAATCGACTTTAAAGATTATCACAAAAAAATTTCAAAAAAAAATTTTTTTTTGAGTGATCACAGGATTTCGTTATTTTTGCTGTAGCTATTATAGTTAACGAGAAAATCGACTTTAAAGATTTTCACAAAAAAATTAAAAAAAAAAAATTTTTTTTGAGTGATTACAGGATTTCGTTATTTTTGCTGTAGCTATTATAGTTAACGAGAAAATCGACTTTAAAGATTATCACAAAAAAATTAAAAAAAAAAAAATTTTTTTGAGTGATCACAGGATTTCGTTATTTTTGCTGTAGCTATTATAGTTAACGAGAAAATTGACTTTAAAGATTTTCACAAAAAAATTTCAAAAAAAAAATTTTTTTTTAGTGATCACAGGATTTCGTTATTTTTGCTGTAGCTATTATAGTTAACGAGAAAATCGACTTTAAAGTTTTTCATAAAGAAATTTCCAAAAAAAATTTTTTTCTGAGTGATCACAGGATTTCGTTATTTTTGCTGTAGCTATTATAGTTAACGAGAAAATCGACTTTAAAGTTTTTCATAAAAAAATTAAAAAAAAATAATGTTTTTTGAGTGATCACAGGATTTCGTTATTTTTGCGGTAGCTATTATAGTTAACGAGAAAATCGACTTTAAAGATTTTCACAAAAAAATTTCAAAAAAAAATTTTTTTTTGAGTGATTACAGGATTTCGTTATTTTTGCTGTAGCTATTATAGTTAACGAGAAAATTGACTTTAAAGTTTTTCATAAAAAAATTTCAAAAAAAAAATGTTTTTTGAGTGATCACAGGATTTCGTTATTTTTGCTGTAGCTATTATAGTTAACGAGAAAATCGACTTTAAAGATTTTCACAAAAAAATTTCAAAAAAAAAATTTTTTTTGAGTGATCACAGGATTTCGTTATTTTTGCTGTAGCTATTATAGTTAACGAGAAAATCGACTTTAAAGATTTTCACAAAAAAATTTCAAAAAAAAAAATTTTTTTGAGTGATCACAGGATTTCGTTATTTTTGCTGTAGCTATTATAGTTAACGAGAAAATCGACTTTAAAGTTTTTCATAAAAAAATTTCAAAAAAAAATGTTTTTTGAGTGATCACAGGATTTCGTTATTTTTGCTGTAGCTATTATAGTTAACGAGAAAATCGACTTTAAAGATTTTCACAAAAAAATTTCAAAAAAAAATTTTTTTTGAGTGATTACAGGATTTCGTTATTTTTGCTGTAGCTATTATAGTTAACGAGAAAATTGACTTTAAAGTTTTTCATAAAAAAATTTAAAAAAAAAAATGTTTTTTGAGTGATCACAGGATTTCGTTATTTTTGCTGTAGCTATTATAGTTAACGAGAAAATCGACTTTAAAGATTTTCACAAAAAAATTTCAAAAAAAAAATTTTTTTTGAGTGATCACAGGATTTCGTTATTTTTGCTGTAGCTATTATAGTTAACGAGAAAATCGACTTTAAAGATTTTCACAAAAAAATTTCAAAAAAAAAAATTTTTTTGAGTGATCACAGGATTTCGTTATTTTTGCTGTAGCTATTATAGTTAACGAGAAAATCGACTTTAAAGTTTTTTTCAAAAAAAAAATTTTTTTTTGAGTGATCACAGGATTTCGTTATTTTTGCTGTAGCTATTATAGTTAACGAGAAAATCGACTTTAAAGATTATCACAAAAAAATTTCAAAAAAAAATTTTTTTTTGAGTGATCACAGGATTTCGTTATTTTTGCTGTAGCTATTATAGTTAACGAGAAAATCGACTTTAAAGATTTTCACAAAAAAATTAAAAAAAAAAAATTTTTTTTGAGTGATTACAGGATTTCGTTATTTTTGCTGTAGCTATTATAGTTAACGAGAAAATCGACTTTAAAGATTATCACAAAAAAATTAAAAAAAAAAAAATTTTTTTGAGTGATCACAGGATTTCGTTATTTTTGCTGTAGCTATTATAGTTAACGAGAAAATTGACTTTAAAGATTTTCACAAAAAAATTTCAAAAAAAAAATTTTTTTTGAGTGATCACAGGATTTCGTTATTTTTGCTGTAGCTATTATAGTTAACGAGAAAATCGACTTTAAAGTTTTTCATAAAGAAATTTCCAAAAAAAATTTTTTTTTGAGTGATCACAGGATTTCGTTATTTTTGCTGTAGCTATTATAGTTAACGAGAAAATCGACTTTAAAGTTTTTCATAAAAAAATTTCAAAAAAAAAATGTTTTTTGAGTGATCACAGGATTTCGTTATTTTTGCTGTAGCTATTATAGTTAACGAGAAAATCGACTTTAAAGATTTTCACAAAAAAATTTACAAAAAAAAAATTTTTTTGAGTGATCACAGGATTTCGTTATTTTTGCTGTAGCTATTATAGTTAACGAGAAAATCGATTTTGAAGTTATAGTTAACGAGAAAATCGACTTTAAAGTTTTTCATAAAAAAATTTCAAAAAAAAAATGTTTTTTGAGTGATCACAGGATTTCGTTATTTTTGCTGTAGCTATTATAGTTAACGAGAAAATCGACTTTAAAGATTTTCACAAAAAAATTTACAAAAAAAAAATTTTTTTGAGTGATCACAGGATTTCGTTATTTTTGCTGTAGCTATTATAGTTAACGAGAAAATCGATTTTGAAGTTTTTTTCAAAAAAAAATTTTTTTTTTGAGTGATCACAGGATTTTGTTATTTTTGCTGTAGCTATTATAGTTAACGAGAAAATCGACTTTAAAGTTTTTCATAAAAAAATTTCAAAAAAAAAATTTTTTTTGAGTGATCACAGGATTTCGTTATTTTTGCTGTAGCTATTATAGTTAACGAGAAAATCGACTTTAAAGTTTATTAAAAAAAAAAAAATTTTTTTTGAGTGATCACAGGATTGCGTTATTTTTGCTGTAGCTATTATAGTTAACGAGAAAATCGACTTTAAAGATTTTCACAAAAATATTTCAAAAAAAAAAATTTATTTGAGTGATCACAGGATTTCGTTATTTTTGCTGTAGCTATTATAGTTAACGAGAAAATCGACTTTAAAGTTTTTCAAAAAAAAATTTCAAAAAAAATTTTTTTGGGTGATTACAATATTTCGTTATTTTTGCTGTAGCTATTATAGTTAACGAGAAAATCGACTTTAAAGTTTTTCAAAAAAAATTTTTTTGGGTGATCACAGGATTTCGTTATTTTTGCTGTAGCTATTATAGTTAACGAGAAAACCGACTTTAAAGATTTTCAAAAAAAATTTTTTGAGTGATCACAGGATTTCGTTATTTTTGCTGTAGCTATTATAAATCGACTTTAAAGTTTTTCAAAAATAAATTTCAAAAAAAATTTTTTTGGGTGATCACAGGATTTCGTTATTTTTGCTGTAGCAAAAATAACGAGAAAATCGACTTTAAAGTTTTTCAAAAAAAAATTTAAAAAAAAATTTTTTTGGGTGATCACAGGATTTCGTTATTTTTGCTGTAGCTATTATAGTTAACGAGAAAACCGACTTTAAAGATTTTCACAAAAAATTAAAAAAAAAAAAATTTTTTGAGTGATCACAGGATTTCGTTATTTTTGCTGTAGCTATTATAGTTAACGAGAAAACCGACTTTAAAGATTTTCACAAAAAATTAAAAAAAAAAAATTTTTTTGAGTGATCACAGGATTTCGTTATTTTTGCTGTAGCTATTATAGTTAACGAGAAAACCGACTTGAAAGATTTTCACAAAAAATTTAAAAAAAAAAATTTTTGAGTGATCACAGGATTTCGTTATTTTTGCTGTAGCTATTATAGTTAACGAGAAAATCGACTTAAAGTTTTTCAAAAAAAAATTTCAAAAAAAATTTTTTTGGGTGATCACAGGATTTCGTTCTTTATTTTTGCTGTAGCTATTATAGTTAACGAGAAAATCGACTTTAAAGTTTTTCAAAAAAAAATTTCAAAAAAAATTTTTTGGGTGATCACAGGACTTCGTTATTTTTGCTGTAGCTATTATAGTTAACGAGAAAATCGACTTTAAAGTTTTTTTCAAAAAAAAAATTTTTTTGAGTGATCACAGGATTTCGTTATTTTTGCTGTAGCTATTATAGTTAACGAGAAAATCGACTTTAAAGTTTTTCATAAACAAATTTCTAAAAAAAAATTTTTTTTGAGTGATCACAGGATTTCGTTATTTTTGCTGTAGCTATTATAGTTAACGAGAAAATCGACTTTAAAGTTTTACAAAAAAAAAATTTCAAAAAAAATTTTTTTGGGTGATCACAGGATTTCGTTATTTTTGCTGTAGCTATTATAGTTAACGAGAAAATCGACTTTAAAGTTTTTCATAAAAAAATTTCTAAAAAAAAAAATTTTTTGAGTGATCACAGGATTTCGTTATTTTTGCTGTAGCTATTATAGTTAACGAGAAAACCGACTTTAAAGATTTTCACAAAAAATTAAAAAAAAAAAATTTTTTTGGGTGATCACAGGATTTCGTTATTTTTGCTGTAGCTATTATAGTTAACGAGAAAATCGACTTTTAAGTTTTTCACAACAAAAAATTCAAAAAAAAAATTGTTTTGAGTGATCACAGGATTTCGTTATTTTTGCTGTAGCTATTATAGTTAACGAGAAAATCGACTTTAAAGTTTTTCATAAAAAAATTTCTAAAAAAAAAATTTTTTTTGAGTGATCACAGGATTTCGTTATTTTTGCTGTAGCTATTATAGTTAACGAGAAAATCGACTTTAAAGTTTTTCAAAAAAAATTTCAAAAAAAATTTTTTTGGGTGATCACAGGACTTCGTTATTTTTGCTGTAGCTATTATAGTTAACGAGAAAATCGACTTTAAAGTTTTTCATAAAAAAATTTCTAAAAAAAAAAAATTTTTTTGAGTGATCACAGGATTTCGTTATTTTTGCTGTAGCTATTATAGTTAACGAGAAAATCGACTTTAAAGTTTTTTTCAAAAAAAATTTTTTTTTTGAGTGATCACAGGATTTCGTTATTTTTGCTGTAGCTATTATAGTTAACGAGAAAATCGACTTTAAAGTTTTTCAAAAAAAATTTCAAAAAAAATTTTTTTGGGTGATCACAGGACTTCGTTATTTTTGCTGTAGCTATTATAGTTAACGAGAAAATCGACTTTAAAGTTTTTCATAAAAAAATTTCTAAAAAAAAAAATTTTTTTGAGTGATCACAGGATTTCGTTATTTTTGCTGTAGCTATTATAGTTAACGAGAAAATCGACTTTAAAGTTTTTTTCAAAAAAAAATTTTTTTTTTTGAGTGATCACAGGATTTCGTTATTTTTGCTGTAGCTATTATAGTTAACGAGAAAATCGACTTTAAAAATTTTCACAAAAAAATTTCAATAAAAAAATTTTTTTGAGTGATCACAGGATTTCGTTATTTTTGCTGTAGCTATTATAGTTAACGAGAAAATAGACTTTTAAGTTTTTCATCAAAAAATTAAAAAAAAAAATTTTTTTGAGTGATCACAGGATTTCGTTATTTTTGCTGTAGCTATTATAGTTAACGAGCAAATCGACTTTAAAGTTTTTCAAAAATAAATTTAAAAAATGATCACAGGATTTCGTTATTTTTGCTGTAGCTATTATAGTTAACGAGCAAATCGACTTTAAAGTTTTTCAAAAATAAATTTAAAAAAAAATTTTTTTGGGTGATCACAGGATTTCGTTATTTTTGCTGTAGCTATAATAGTTAACGAGAAAATCGACTTTAAAGATTTTCACAAAAAAATTTCAATAAAAAAATTTTTTTTGAGTGATCACAGGATTTCGTTATTTTTGCTGTAGCTATTATAGTTAACGAGAAAACCGACTTTAAAGATTTTCACAAAAAATTTAAAAAAAAAAAATTTTTTGAGTGATCACAGGATTTCGTTATTTTTGCTGTAGCTATTATAGTTAACGAGAAAATCGACTTTAAAGTTTTTCATAAAAAAAATTTCAAAAAAAATTTTTTTGGGTGATCACAGGACTTCGTTATTTTTGCTGTAGCTATTATAGTTAACGAGAAAATCGACTTTAAAGTTTTTTTCAAAAAAAAAATTTTTTTTTGAGTGATCACAGGATTTCGTTATCTTTGCTGTAGCTATTATAGTTAACGAGAAAATCGACTTTAAAGTTTTTCATAAAAAAATTTCTAAAAAAAAATTTTTTTTGAGTGATCACAGGATTTCGTTATTTTTGCTGTAGCTATTATAGTTAACGAGAAAATAGACTTTAAAGTTTTTCATCAAAAAATTAAAAAAAAAATTTTTTTGAGTGATCACAGGATTTCGTTATTTTTGCTGTAGCTATTATAGTTAACGAGAAAATCGACTTTAAAGTTTTTCATAAAAAAATTTCTAAAAAAAAAATTTTTTTTGAGTGATCACAGGATTTCGTTATTTTTGCTGTAGCTATTATAGTTAACGAGAAAATCGACTTTAAAGTTTTTCAAAAAAAAAATTTCAAAAAAAATTTTTTTGGGTGATCACAGGACTTCGTTATTTTTGCTGTAGCTATTATAGTTAACGAGAAATCGACTTTAAAGATTTTCACAAAAAAATTTCAATAAAAAAATTTTTTTTGAGTGATCACAGGATTTCGTTATTTTTGCTGTAGCTATTATAGTTAACGAGAAATCGACTTTAAAGATTTTCACAAAAAAATTTCAATAAAAAAATTTTTTTTGAGTGATCACAGGATTTCGTTATTTTTGCTGTAGCTATTATAGTTAACGAGAAATCGACTTTAAAGATTTTCACAAAAAAATTTCAATAAAAAAATTTTTTTTGAGTGATCACAGGATTTCGTTATTTTTGCTGTAGCTATTATAGTTAACGAGAAAATCGACTTTAAAGTTTTTCATAAAAAAATTTCAAAAAAAAATTTTTTTTTGAGTGATCACAGGATTTCGTTATTTTTGCTGTAGCTATTATAGTTAACGAGAAAATCGACTTTAAAGATTTTCACAAAAAAATTTCAAAAAAAAATTTTTTTTTGAGTGATCACAGGATTTCGTTATTTTTGCTGTAGCTATTATAGTTAACGAGAAAACCGACTTTAAAGATTTTCACAACAAATTAAAAAAAAAAAATTTTTTTGAGTGATCACAGGATTTCGTTATTTTTGCTGTAGCTATTATAGTTAACGAGAAAATCGACTTTAAAGTTTTTCATAAAAAAATTTTTTTTGAGTGATCACAGGATTTCGTTATTTTTGCTGTAGCTATTATAGTTAACGAGAAAATCGACTTTAAAGTTTTTCAAAAAAAAATTTCCAAAAAAAATTTTTTTGGGTGATCACAGGACTTCGTTATTTTTGCGGTAGCTATTATAGTTAACGAGAAAATCGACTTTAAAGTTTTTTTCAAAAAAAAAATTTTTTTTTGAGTGATCACAGGATTTCGTTATTTTTGCTGTAGCTATTATAGTTAACGAGAAAATCGACTTTAAAGTTTTTCATAAAAAAATTTCTAAAAAAAAAATTTTTTTTGAGTGATCACAGGATTTCGTTATTTTTGCTGTAGCTATTATAGTTAACGAGAAAATAGACTTTAAAGTTTTTCATCAAAAAATTAAAAAAAAAAAATTTTTTGAGTGATTTTTGCTGTAGCTATTATAGTTAACGAGAAAATCGACTTTAAAGTTTTTTTCAAAAAAAAATTTTTTTTTGAGTGATCACAGGATTTCGTTATTTTTGCTGTAGCTATTATAGTTAACGAGAAAATCGACTTTAAAGTTTTTCATAAAAAAATTTCTAAAAAAAAATTTTTTTTGAGTGATCACAGGATTTCGTTATTTTTGCTGTAGCTATTATAGTTAACGAGACTTTTAAGTTTTTCATCAAAAAATTAAAAAAAAAATTTTTTTTGAGTGATCACAGGATTTCGTTATTTTTGCTGTAGCTATTATAGTTAACGAGAAAATCGACTTTAAAGTTTTTCATCAAAAAATTAAAAAAAAAAATTTTTGAGTGATCACAGGATTTCGTTATTTTTGCTGTAGCTATTATAGTTAACGAGAAAATCGACTTTAAAGTTTTTCATCAAAAAATTAAAAAAAAAAAAATTTTGAGTGATCACAGGATTTCGCTCAAAAAAAAATTTTTTGAGTGATCACAGGATTTCGTTATTTTTGCTGTAGCTATTACAGTTAACGAGAAAATCGACTTTAAAGATTTTCACAAAAAAATTTCAAAAAAAATTTTTTTTTTTGAGTGATCACAGGATTTCGTTATTTTTGCTGTAGCTATTATAGTTAACGAGAAAATCGACTTTAAAGATTTTCACAAAAAAATTTCAAAAAAAATTTTTTTTTTGAGTGATCACAGGATTTCGTTATTTTTGCTGTAGCTATTATAGTTAACGAGAAAATCGACTTTAAAGTTTTTTTCAAAAAAAAATTTTTTTTTGAGTGATCACAGGATTTCGTTATTTTTGCTGTAGCTATTATAGTTAACGAGAAAATCGACTTTAAAGTTTTTCATAAAAAAATTTCTAAAAAAAAATTTTTTTTTGAGTGATCACAGGATTTCGTTATTTTTGCTGTAGCTATTATAGTTAACGAGAAAATAGACTTTTAAGTTTTTCATCAAAAAATTAAAAAAAAAAATTTTTTTGAGTGATCACAGGATTTCGTTATTTTTGCTGTAGCTATTATAGTAAACGAGAAAATCGACTTTAAAGATTTTCACAAAAAAATTTCAATAAAAAAATTTTTTTTGAGTGATCACAGGATTTCGTTATTTTTGCTGTAGCTATTATAGTTAACGAGCAAATCGACTTTAAAGATTTTCACAAAAAAATTTCAATAAAAAAATTTTTTTGAGTGATCACAGGATTTCGTTATTTTTGCTGTAGCTATTATAGTTAACGAGAAAATCGACTTTAAAGTTTTTCAAAAAAAAATTTCCAAAAAAAATTTTTTTGGGTGATCACAGGACTTCGTTATTTTTGCGGTAGCTATTATAGTTAACGAGAAAATCGACTTTAAAGTTTTTCAAAAAAAAATTTCCAAAAAAAATTTTTTTGGGTGATCACAGGACTTCGTTATTTTTGCGGTAGCTATTATAGTTAACGAGAAAATCGACTTTAAAGTTTTTTTCAAAAAAAAAATTTTTTTTTGAGTGATCACAGGATTTCGTTATTTTTGCTGTAGCTATTATAGTTAACGAGAAAATCGACTTTAAAGTTTTTCATAAAAAAATTTCTAAAAAAAAATTTTTTTTGAGTGATCACAGGATTTCGTTATTTTTGCTGTAGCTATTATAGTTAACGAGAAAATAGACTTTAAAGTTTTTCATCAAAAAATTAAAAAAAAAAATTTTTTTGAGTGAGCACAGGATTTCGTTATTTTTGCTGTAGCTATTATAGTTAACGAGAAAATCGACTTTAAAGTTTTTTTCAAAAAAAAATTTTTTTTTGAGTGATCACAGGATTTCGTTATTTTTGCTGTAGCTATTATAGTTAACGAGAAAATAGACTTTAAAGTTTTTCATCAAAAAATTTAAAAAAAAAAATTTTTTTGAGTGATCACAGGATTTCGTTATTTTTGCTGTAGCTATTATAGTTAACGAGAAAATAGACTTTAAAGTTTTTCATCAAAAAATTAAAAAAAAAAAATTTTTTGAGTGATCACAGGATTTCGTTATTTTTGCTGTAGCTATTATAGTTAACGAGAAAATCGACTTTAAAGATTTTCATAAAAAAATTTCTAAAAAAAAAATTTTTTTTGAGTGATCACAGGATTTCGTTATTTTTGCTGTAGCTATTATAGTTAACGAGAAAATCGACTTTAAAGTTTTTCAAAAAAAAATTTCAAAAAAAATTTTTTTGGGTGATCACAGGACTTCGTTATTTTTGCTGTAGCTATTATAGTTAACGAGAAAATCGACTTTAAAGTTTTTTTCAAAAAAAAATTTTTTTTTGAGTGATCACAGGATTTCGTTATTTTTGCTGTAGCTATTATAGTTAACGAGAAAATCGACTTTAAAGATTTTCACAAAAAAATTTCAATAAAAAAATTTTTTTTGAGTGATCACAGGATTTCGTTATTTTTGCTGTAGCTATTATAGTTAACGAGAAAACCGACTTTAAAGATTTTCACAAAAAATTTAAAAAAAAAAATTTTTTTGAGTGATCACAGGATTTCGTTATTTTTGCTGTAGCTATTATAGTTAACGAGAAAATCGACTTTAAAGTTTTTCATAAAAAAAATTTCAAAAAAAATTTTTTTGGGTGATCACAGGACTTCGTTATTTTTGCTGTAGCTATTATAGTTAACGAGAAAATCGACTTTAAAGTTTTTTTCAAAAAAAAAAATTTTTTTTGAGTGATCACAGGATTTCGTTATCTTTGCTGTAGCTATTATAGTTAACGAGAAAATCGACTTTAAAGTTTTTCATAAAAAAATTTCTAAAAAAAAATTTTTTTTGAGTGATCACAGGATTTCGTTATTTTTGCTGTAGCTATTATAGTTAACGAGAAAATATACTTTAAAGTTTTTCATCAAAAAATTTAAAAAAAAATTTTTTTGAGTGATCACAGGATTTCGTTATTTTTGCTGTAGCTATTATAGTTAACGAGAAAATCGACTTTAAAGTTTTTCATAAAAAAATTTCTAAAAAAAAAATTTTTTTTGAGTGATCACAGGATTTCGTTATTTTTGCTGTAGCTATTATAGTTAACGAGAAAATCGACTTTAAAGTTTTTCAAAAAAAAAATTTCAAAAAAAATTTTTTTGGGTGATCACAGGACTTCGTTATTTTTGCTGTAGCTATTATAGTTAACGAGAAATCGACTTTAAAGATTTTCACAAAAAAATTTCAATAAAAAAATTTTTTTTGAGTGATCACAGGATTTCGTTATTTTTGCTGTAGCTATTATAGTTAACGAGAAAATCGACTTTAAAGTTTTTCATAAAAAAATTTCAAAAAAAAATTTTTTTTTGAGTGATCACAGGATTTCGTTATTTTTGCTGTAGCTATTATAGTTAACGAGAAAATCGACTTTAAAGTTTTTCAAAAAAAAAATTTCAAAAAAAATTTTTTTGGGTGATCACAGGACTTCGTTATTTTTGCTGTAGCTATTATAGTTAACGAGAAATCGACTTTAAAGATTTTCACAAAAAAATTTCAATAAAAAAATTTTTTTTGAGTGATCACAGGATTTCGTTATTTTTGCTGTAGCTATTATAGTTAACGAGAAAATCGACTTTAAAGATTTTCACAAAAAAATTTCAATAAAAAAATTTTTTTTGAGTGATCACAGGATTTCGTTATTTTTGCTGTAGCTATTATAGTTAACGAGAAAATCGACTTTAAAGATTTTCACAAAAAAATTTCAAAAAAAAATTTTTTTTTGAGTGATCACAGGATTTCGTTATTTTTGCTGTAGCTATTATAGTTAACGAGAAAATCGACTTTAAAGTTTTTCATAAAAAAATTTTTTTTGAGTGATCACAGGATTTCGTTATTTTTGCTGTAGCTATTATAGTTAACGAGAAAATCGACTTTAAAGTTTTTCAAAAAAAAATTTCCAAAAAAAATTTTTTTGGGTGATCACAGGACTTCGTTATTTTTGCGGTAGCTATTATAGTTAACGAGAAAATCGACTTTAAAGTTTTTTTCAAAAAAAAAATTTTTTTTTGAGTGATCACAGGATTTCGTTATTTTTGCTGTAGCTATTATAGTTAACGAGAAAATCGACTTTAAAGTTTTTCATAAAAAAATTTCTAAAAAAAAAATTTTTTTTGAGTGATCACAGGATTTCGTTATTTTTGCTGTAGCTATTATAGTTAACGAGAAAATAGACTTTAAAGTTTTTCATCAAAAAATTAAAAAAAAAATTTTTTTTGAGTGAGCACAGGATTTCGTTATTTTTGCTGTAGCTATTATAGTTAACGAGAAAATAGACTTTAAAGTTTTTCATCAAAAAATTAAAAAAAAAAATTTTTTTGAGTGAGCACAGGATTTCGTTATTTTTGCTGTAGCTATTATAGTTAACGAGAAAATCGACTTTAAAGTTTTTTTCAAAAAAAAATTTTTTTTTGAGTGATCACAGGATTTCGTTATTTTTGCTGTAGCTATTATAGTTAACGAGAAAATAGACTTTAAAGTTTTTCATCAAAAAATTTAAAAAAAAAAATTTTTTTGAGTGATCACAGGATTTCGTTATTTTTGCTGTAGCTATTATAGTTAACGAGAAAATAGACTTTAAAGTTTTTCATCAAAAAATTAAAAAAAAAAAATTTTTTGAGTGATCACAGGATTTCGTTATTTTTGCTGTAGCTATTATAGTTAACGAGAAAATCGACTTTAAAGATTTTCATAAAAAAATTTCTAAAAAAAAAATTTTTTTTGAGTGATCACAGGATTTCGTTATTTTTGCTGTAGCTATTATAGTTAACGAGAAAATCGACTTTAAAGTTTTTCAAAAAAAAATTTCAAAAAAAATTTTTTTGGGTGATCACAGGACTTCGTTATTTTTGCTGTAGCTATTATAGTTAACGAGAAAATCGACTTTAAAGTTTTTTTCAAAAAAAAATTTTTTTTTGAGTGATCACAGGATTTCGTTATTTTTGCTGTAGCTATTATAGTTAACGAGAAAATCGACTTTAAAGATTTTCACAAAAAAATTTCAATAAAAAAATTTTTTTTGAGTGATCACAGGATTTCGTTATTTTTGCTGTAGCTATTATAGTTAACGAGAAAACCGACTTTAAAGATTTTCACAAAAAATTTAAAAAAAAAAATTTTTTTGAGTGATCACAGGATTTCGTTATTTTTGCTGTAGCTATTATAGTTAACGAGAAAATCGACTTTAAAGTTTTTCATAAAAAAAATTTCAAAAAAAATTTTTTTGGGTGATCACAGGACTTCGTTATTTTTGCTGTAGCTATTATAGTTAACGAGAAAATCGACTTTAAAGTTTTTTTCAAAAAAAAAATTTTTTTTTGAGTGATCACAGGATTTCGTTATCTTTGCTGTAGCTATTATAGTTAACGAGAAAATCGACTTTAAAGTTTTTCATAAAAAAATTTCTAAAAAAAAATTTTTTTTGAGTGATCACAGGATTTCGTTATTTTTGCTGTAGCTATTATAGTTAACGAGAAAATAGACTTTAAAGTTTTTCATCAAAAAATTAAAAAAAAAATTTTTTTGAGTGATCACAGGATTTCGTTATTTTTGCTGTAGCTATTATAGTTAACGAGAAAATCGACTTTAAAGTTTTTCATAAAAAAATTTCTAAAAAAAAAATTTTTTTTGAGTGATCACAGGATTTCGTTATTTTTGCTGTAGCTATTATAGTTAACGAGAAAATCGACTTTAAAGTTTTTCAAAAAAAAAATTTCAAAAAAAATTTTTTTGGGTGATCACAGGACTTCGTTATTTTTGCTGTAGCTATTATAGTTAACGAGAAATCGACTTTAAAGATTTTCACAAAAAAATTTCAATAAAAAAATTTTTTTTGAGTGATCACAGGATTTCGTTATTTTTGCTGTAGCTATTATAGTTAACGAGAAATCGACTTTAAAGATTTTCACAAAAAAATTTCAATAAAAAAATTTTTTTTGAGTGATCACAGGATTTCGTTATTTTTGCTGTAGCTATTATAGTTAACGAGAAATCGACTTTAAAGATTTTCACAAAAAAATTTCAATAAAAAAATTTTTTTTGAGTGATCACAGGATTTCGTTATTTTTGCTGTAGCTATTATAGTTAACGAGAAAATCGACTTTAAAGTTTTTCATAAAAAAATTTCAAAAAAAAATTTTTTTTTGAGTGATCACAGGATTTCGTTATTTTTGCTGTAGCTATTATAGTTAACGAGAAAATCGACTTTAAAGATTTTCACAAAAAAATTTCAAAAAAAAATTTTTTTTTGAGTGATCACAGGATTTCGTTATTTTTGCTGTAGCTATTATAGTTAACGAGAAAACCGACTTTAAAGATTTTCACAACAAATTAAAAAAAAAAAATTTTTTTGAGTGATCACAGGATTTCGTTATTTTTGCTGTAGCTATTATAGTTAACGAGAAAATCGACTTTAAAGTTTTTCATAAAAAAATTTTTTTTGAGTGATCACAGGATTTCGTTATTTTTGCTGTAGCTATTATAGTTAACGAGAAAATCGACTTTAAAGTTTTTCAAAAAAAAATTTCCAAAAAAAATTTTTTTGGGTGATCACAGGACTTCGTTATTTTTGCGGTAGCTATTATAGTTAACGAGAAAATCGACTTTAAAGTTTTTTTCAAAAAAAAAATTTTTTTTTGAGTGATCACAGGATTTCGTTATTTTTGCTGTAGCTATTATAGTTAACGAGAAAATCGACTTTAAAGTTTTTCATAAAAAAATTTCTAAAAAAAAAATTTTTTTTGAGTGATCACAGGATTTCGTTATTTTTGCTGTAGCTATTATAGTTAACGAGAAAATAGACTTTAAAGTTTTTCATCAAAAAATTAAAAAAAAAAATTTTTTTGAGTGATTTTTGCTGTAGCTATTATAGTTAACGAGAAAATCGACTTTAAAGTTTTTTTCAAAAAAAAATTTTTTTTTGAGTGATCACAGGATTTCGTTATTTTTGCTGTAGCTATTATAGTTAACGAGAAAATCGACTTTAAAGTTTTTCATAAAAAAATTTCTAAAAAAAAATTTTTTTTGAGTGATCACAGGATTTCGTTATTTTTGCTGTAGCTATTATAGTTAACGAGACTTTTAAGTTTTTCATCAAAAAATTAAAAAAAAAATTTTTTTTGAGTGATCACAGGATTTCGTTATTTTTGCTGTAGCTATTATAGTTAACGAGAAAATCGACTTTAAAGTTTTTCATCAAAAAATTAAAAAAAAAAATTTTTGAGTGATCACAGGATTTCGTTATTTTTGCTGTAGCTATTATAGTTAACGAGAAAATCGACTTTAAAGTTTTTCATCAAAAAATTAAAAAAAAAAAAATTTTGAGTGATCACAGGATTTCGCTCAAAAAAAAATTTTTTGAGTGATCACAGGATTTCGTTATTTTTGCTGTAGCTATTACAGTTAACGAGAAAATCGACTTTAAAGATTTTCACAAAAAAATTTCAAAAAAAATTTTTTTTTTTGAGTGATCACAGGATTTCGTTATTTTTGCTGTAGCTATTATAGTTAACGAGAAAATCGACTTTAAAGATTTTCACAAAAAAATTTCAAAAAAAATTTTTTTTTTGAGTGATCACAGGATTTCGTTATTTTTGCTGTAGCTATTATAGTTAACGAGAAAATCGACTTTAAAGTTTTTTTCAAAAAAAAATTTTTTTTTGAGTGATCACAGGATTTCGTTATTTTTGCTGTAGCTATTATAGTTAACGAGAAAATCGACTTTAAAGTTTTTCATAAAAAAATTTCTAAAAAAAAATTTTTTTTTGAGTGATCACAGGATTTCGTTATTTTTGCTGTAGCTATTATAGTTAACGAGAAAATAGACTTTTAAGTTTTTCATCAAAAAATTAAAAAAAAAAATTTTTTTGAGTGATCACAGGATTTCGTTATTTTTGCTGTAGCTATTATAGTAAACGAGAAAATCGACTTTAAAGATTTTCACAAAAAAATTTCAATAAAAAAATTTTTTTTGAGTGATCACAGGATTTCGTTATTTTTGCTGTAGCTATTATAGTTAACGAGCAAATCGACTTTAAAGATTTTCACAAAAAAATTTCAATAAAAAAATTTTTTTGAGTGATCACAGGATTTCGTTATTTTTGCTGTAGCTATTATAGTTAACGAGAAAATCGACTTTAAAGTTTTTCAAAAAAAAATTTCCAAAAAAAATTTTTTTGGGTGATCACAGGACTTCGTTATTTTTGCGGTAGCTATTATAGTTAACGAGAAAATCGACTTTAAAGTTTTTCAAAAAAAAATTTCCAAAAAAAATTTTTTTGGGTGATCACAGGACTTCGTTATTTTTGCGGTAGCTATTATAGTTAACGAGAAAATCGACTTTAAAGTTTTTTTCAAAAAAAAAATTTTTTTTTGAGTGATCACAGGATTTCGTTATTTTTGCTGTAGCTATTATAGTTAACGAGAAAATCGACTTTAAAGTTTTTCATAAAAAAATTTCTAAAAAAAAATTTTTTTTGAGTGATCACAGGATTTCGTTATTTTTGCTGTAGCTATTATAGTTAACGAGAAAATAGACTTTAAAGTTTTTCATCAAAAAATTAAAAAAAAAAATTTTTTTGAGTGAGCACAGGATTTCGTTATTTTTGCTGTAGCTATTATAGTTAACGAGAAAATCGACTTTAAAGTTTTTTTCAAAAAAAAATTTTTTTTTGAGTGATCACAGGATTTCGTTATTTTTGCTGTAGCTATTATAGTTAACGAGAAAATAGACTTTAAAGTTTTTCATCAAAAAATTAAAAAAAAAAAATTTTTTGAGTGATCACAGGATTTCGTTATTTTTGCTGTAGCTATTATAGTTAACGAGAAAATCGACTTTAAAGATTTTCATAAAAAAATTTCTAAAAAAAAAATTTTTTTTGAGTGATCACAGGATTTCGTTATTTTTGCTGTAGCTATTATAGTTAACGAGAAAATCGACTTTAAAGTTTTTCAAAAAAAAATTTCAAAAAAAATTTTTTTGGGTGATCACAGGACTTCGTTATTTTTGCTGTAGCTATTATAGTTAACGAGAAAATCGACTTTAAAGTTTTTTTCAAAAAAAAATTTTTTTTTGAGTGATCACAGGATTTCGTTATTTTTGCTGTAGCTATTATAGTTAACGAGAAAATCGACTTTAAAGATTTTCACAAAAAAATTTCAATAAAAAAATTTTTTTTGAGTGATCACAGGATTTCGTTATTTTTGCTGTAGCTATTATAGTTAACGAGAAAACCGACTTTAAAGATTTTCACAAAAAATTTAAAAAAAAAAATTTTTTTGAGTGATCACAGGATTTCGTTATTTTTGCTGTAGCTATTATAGTTAACGAGAAAATCGACTTTAAAGTTTTTCATAAAAAAAATTTCAAAAAAAATTTTTTTGGGTGATCACAGGACTTCGTTATTTTTGCTGTAGCTATTATAGTTAACGAGAAAATCGACTTTAAAGTTTTTTTCAAAAAAAAAAATTTTTTTTGAGTGATCACAGGATTTCGTTATCTTTGCTGTAGCTATTATAGTTAACGAGAAAATCGACTTTAAAGTTTTTCATAAAAAAATTTCTAAAAAAAAATTTTTTTTGAGTGATCACAGGATTTCGTTATTTTTGCTGTAGCTATTATAGTTAACGAGAAAATATACTTTAAAGTTTTTCATCAAAAAATTTAAAAAAAAATTTTTTTGAGTGATCACAGGATTTCGTTATTTTTGCTGTAGCTATTATAGTTAACGAGAAAATCGACTTTAAAGTTTTTCATAAAAAAATTTCTAAAAAAAAAATTTTTTTTGAGTGATCACAGGATTTCGTTATTTTTGCTGTAGCTATTATAGTTAACGAGAAAATCGACTTTAAAGTTTTTCAAAAAAAAAATTTCAAAAAAAATTTTTTTGGGTGATCACAGGACTTCGTTATTTTTGCTGTAGCTATTATAGTTAACGAGAAATCGACTTTAAAGATTTTCACAAAAAAATTTCAATAAAAAAATTTTTTTTGAGTGATCACAGGATTTCGTTATTTTTGCTGTAGCTATTATAGTTAACGAGAAAATCGACTTTAAAGTTTTTCATAAAAAAATTTCAAAAAAAAATTTTTTTTTGAGTGATCACAGGATTTCGTTATTTTTGCTGTAGCTATTATAGTTAACGAGAAAATCGACTTTAAAGTTTTTCAAAAAAAAAATTTCAAAAAAAATTTTTTTGGGTGATCACAGGACTTCGTTATTTTTGCTGTAGCTATTATAGTTAACGAGAAATCGACTTTAAAGATTTTCACAAAAAAATTTCAATAAAAAAATTTTTTTTGAGTGATCACAGGATTTCGTTATTTTTGCTGTAGCTATTATAGTTAACGAGAAAATCGACTTTAAAGATTTTCACAAAAAAATTTCAATAAAAAAATTTTTTTTGAGTGATCACAGGATTTCGTTATTTTTGCTGTAGCTATTATAGTTAACGAGAAAATCGACTTTAAAGATTTTCACAAAAAAATTTCAAAAAAAAATTTTTTTTTGAGTGATCACAGGATTTCGTTATTTTTGCTGTAGCTATTATAGTTAACGAGAAAATCGACTTTAAAGTTTTTCATAAAAAAATTTTTTTTGAGTGATCACAGGATTTCGTTATTTTTGCTGTAGCTATTATAGTTAACGAGAAAATCGACTTTAAAGTTTTTCAAAAAAAAATTTCCAAAAAAAATTTTTTTGGGTGATCACAGGACTTCGTTATTTTTGCGGTAGCTATTATAGTTAACGAGAAAATCGACTTTAAAGTTTTTTTCAAAAAAAAAATTTTTTTTTGAGTGATCACAGGATTTCGTTATTTTTGCTGTAGCTATTATAGTTAACGAGAAAATCGACTTTAAAGTTTTTCATAAAAAAATTTCTAAAAAAAAAATTTTTTTTGAGTGATCACAGGATTTCGTTATTTTTGCTGTAGCTATTATAGTTAACGAGAAAATAGACTTTAAAGTTTTTCATCAAAAAATTAAAAAAAAAATTTTTTTTGAGTGAGCACAGGATTTCGTTATTTTTGCTGTAGCTATTATAGTTAACGAGAAAATAGACTTTAAAGTTTTTCATCAAAAAATTAAAAAAAAAAATTTTTTTGAGTGAGCACAGGATTTCGTTATTTTTGCTGTAGCTATTATAGTTAACGAGAAAACCGACTTGAAAGATTTTCACAAAAAATTTAAAAAAAAAAATTTTTGAGTGATCACAGGATTTCGTTATTTTTGCTGTAGCTATTATAGTTAACGAGAAAATCGACTTAAAGTTTTTCAAAAAAAAATTTCAAAAAAAATTTTTTTGGGTGATCACAGGATTTCGTTCTTTATTTTTGCTGTAGCTATTATAGTTAACGAGAAAATCGACTTTAAAGTTTTTCAAAAAAAAATTTCAAAAAAAATTTTTTGGGTGATCACAGGACTTCGTTATTTTTGCTGTAGCTATTATAGTTAACGAGAAAATCGACTTTAAAGTTTTTTTCAAAAAAAAAATTTTTTTGAGTGATCACAGGATTTCGTTATTTTTGCTGTAGCTATTATAGTTAACGAGAAAATCGACTTTAAAGTTTTTCATAAACAAATTTCTAAAAAAAAATTTTTTTTGAGTGATCACAGGATTTCGTTATTTTTGCTGTAGCTATTATAGTTAACGAGAAAATCGACTTTAAAGTTTTACAAAAAAAAAATTTCAAAAAAAATTTTTTTGGGTGATCACAGGATTTCGTTATTTTTGCTGTAGCTATTATAGTTAACGAGAAAATCGACTTTAAAGTTTTTCATAAAAAAATTTCTAAAAAAAAAAATTTTTTGAGTGATCACAGGATTTCGTTATTTTTGCTGTAGCTATTATAGTTAACGAGAAAACCGACTTTAAAGATTTTCACAAAAAATTAAAAAAAAAAAATTTTTTTGGGTGATCACAGGATTTCGTTATTTTTGCTGTAGCTATTATAGTTAACGAGAAAATCGACTTTTAAGTTTTTCACAACAAAAAATTCAAAAAAAAAATTGTTTTGAGTGATCACAGGATTTCGTTATTTTTGCTGTAGCTATTATAGTTAACGAGAAAATCGACTTTAAAGTTTTTCATAAAAAAATTTCTAAAAAAAAAATTTTTTTTGAGTGATCACAGGATTTCGTTATTTTTGCTGTAGCTATTATAGTTAACGAGAAAATCGACTTTAAAGTTTTTCAAAAAAAATTTCAAAAAAAATTTTTTTGGGTGATCACAGGACTTCGTTATTTTTGCTGTAGCTATTATAGTTAACGAGAAAATCGACTTTAAAGTTTTTCATAAAAAAATTTCTAAAAAAAAAAAATTTTTTTGAGTGATCACAGGATTTCGTTATTTTTGCTGTAGCTATTATAGTTAACGAGAAAATCGACTTTAAAGTTTTTTTCAAAAAAAATTTTTTTTTTGAGTGATCACAGGATTTCGTTATTTTTGCTGTAGCTATTATAGTTAACGAGAAAATCGACTTTAAAGTTTTTCAAAAAAAATTTCAAAAAAAATTTTTTTGGGTGATCACAGGACTTCGTTATTTTTGCTGTAGCTATTATAGTTAACGAGAAAATCGACTTTAAAGTTTTTCATAAAAAAATTTCTAAAAAAAAAAATTTTTTTGAGTGATCACAGGATTTCGTTATTTTTGCTGTAGCTATTATAGTTAACGAGAAAACCGACTTTAAAGATTTTCACAAAAAATTAAAAAAAAAAAAATTTTTTGAGTGATCACAGGATTTCGTTATTTTTGCTGTAGCTATTATAGTTAACGAGAAAACCGACTTTAAAGATTTTCACAAAAAATTAAAAAAAAAAAATTTTTTTGAGTGATCACAGGATTTCGTTATTTTTGCTGTAGCTATTATAGTTAACGAGAAAACCGACTTGAAAGATTTTCACAAAAAATTTAAAAAAAAAAATTTTTGAGTGATCACAGGATTTCGTTATTTTTGCTGTAGCTATTATAGTTAACGAGAAAATCGACTTAAAGTTTTTCAAAAAAAAATTTCAAAAAAAATTTTTTTGGGTGATCACAGGATTTCGTTCTTTATTTTTGCTGTAGCTATTATAGTTAACGAGAAAATCGACTTTAAAGTTTTTCAAAAAAAAATTTCAAAAAAAATTTTTTGGGTGATCACAGGACTTCGTTATTTTTGCTGTAGCTATTATAGTTAACGAGAAAATCGACTTTAAAGTTTTTTTCAAAAAAAAAATTTTTTTGAGTGATCACAGGATTTCGTTATTTTTGCTGTAGCTATTATAGTTAACGAGAAAATCGACTTTAAAGTTTTTCATAAACAAATTTCTAAAAAAAAATTTTTTTTGAGTGATCACAGGATTTCGTTATTTTTGCTGTAGCTATTATAGTTAACGAGAAAATCGACTTTAAAGTTTTACAAAAAAAAAATTTCAAAAAAAATTTTTTTGGGTGATCACAGGATTTCGTTATTTTTGCTGTAGCTATTATAGTTAACGAGAAAACCGACTTTAAAGATTTTCACAAAAAATTAAAAAAAAAAAATTTTTTTGGGTGATCACAGGATTTCGTTATTTTTGCTGTAGCTATTATAGTTAACGAGAAAATCGACTTTTAAGTTTTTCACAACAAAAAATTCAAAAAAAAAATTGTTTTGAGTGATCACAGGATTTCGTTATTTTTGCTGTAGCTATTATAGTTAACGAGAAAATCGACTTTAAAGTTTTTCATAAAAAAATTTCTAAAAAAAAAATTTTTTTTGAGTGATCACAGGATTTCGTTATTTTTGCTGTAGCTATTATAGTTAACGAGAAAATCGACTTTAAAGTTTTTCAAAAAAAATTTCAAAAAAAATTTTTTTGGGTGATCACAGGACTTCGTTATTTTTGCTGTAGCTATTATAGTTAACGAGAAAATCGACTTTAAAGTTTTTCATAAAAAAATTTCTAAAAAAAAAAAATTTTTTTGAGTGATCACAGGATTTCGTTATTTTTGCTGTAGCTATTATAGTTAACGAGAAAATCGACTTTAAAGTTTTTTTCAAAAAAAATTTTTTTTTTGAGTGATCACAGGATTTCGTTATTTTTGCTGTAGCTATTATAGTTAACGAGAAAATCGACTTTAAAGTTTTTCAAAAAAAATTTCAAAAAAAATTTTTTTGGGTGATCACAGGACTTCGTTATTTTTGCTGTAGCTATTATAGTTAACGAGAAAATCGACTTTAAAGTTTTTCATAAAAAAATTTCTAAAAAAAAAAATTTTTTTGAGTGATCACAGGATTTCGTTATTTTTGCTGTAGCTATTATAGTTAACGAGAAAATCGACTTTAAAGTTTTTTTCAAAAAAAAATTTTTTTTTTTGAGTGATCACAGGATTTCGTTATTTTTGCTGTAGCTATTATAGTTAACGAGAAAATCGACTTTAAAAATTTTCACAAAAAAATTTCAATAAAAAAATTTTTTTGAGTGATCACAGGATTTCGTTATTTTTGCTGTAGCTATTATAGTTAACGAGAAAATAGACTTTTAAGTTTTTCATCAAAAAATTAAAAAAAAAAATTTTTTTGAGTGATCACAGGATTTCGTTATTTTTGCTGTAGCTATTATAGTTAACGAGCAAATCGACTTTAAAGTTTTTCAAAAATAAATTTAAAAAATGATCACAGGATTTCGTTATTTTTGCTGTAGCTATTATAGTTAACGAGAAAACCGACTTTAAAGATTTTCACAAAAAATTTAAAAAAAAAAAATTTTTTGAGTGATCACAGGATTTCGTTATTTTTGCTGTAGCTATTATAGTTAACGAGAAAATCGACTTTAAAGTTTTTCATAAAAAAAATTTCAAAAAAAATTTTTTTGGGTGATCACAGGACTTCGTTATTTTTGCTGTAGCTATTATAGTTAACGAGAAAATCGACTTTAAAGTTTTTTTCAAAAAAAAAATTTTTTTTTGAGTGATCACAGGATTTCGTTATCTTTGCTGTAGCTATTATAGTTAACGAGAAAATCGACTTTAAAGTTTTTCATAAAAAAATTTCTAAAAAAAAATTTTTTTTGAGTGATCACAGGATTTCGTTATTTTTGCTGTAGCTATTATAGTTAACGAGAAAATAGACTTTAAAGTTTTTCATCAAAAAATTAAAAAAAAAATTTTTTTGAGTGATCACAGGATTTCGTTATTTTTGCTGTAGCTATTATAGTTAACGAGAAAATCGACTTTAAAGTTTTTCATAAAAAAATTTCTAAAAAAAAAATTTTTTTTGAGTGATCACAGGATTTCGTTATTTTTGCTGTAGCTATTATAGTTAACGAGAAAATCGACTTTAAAGATTTTCACAAAAAAATTTCAATAAAAAAATTTTTTTTGAGTGATCACAGGATTTCGTTATTTTTGCTGTAGCTATTATAGTTAACGAGAAAACCGACTTTAAAGATTTTCACAAAAAATTTAAAAAAAAAAAATTTTTTGAGTGATCACAGGATTTCGTTATTTTTGCTGTAGCTATTATAGTTAACGAGAAAATCGACTTTAAAGTTTTTCATAAAAAAAATTTCAAAAAAAATTTTTTTGGGTGATCACAGGACTTCGTTATTTTTGCTGTAGCTATTATAGTTAACGAGAAAATCGACTTTAAAGTTTTTTTCAAAAAAAAAATTTTTTTTTGAGTGATCACAGGATTTCGTTATCTTTGCTGTAGCTATTATAGTTAACGAGAAAATCGACTTTAAAGTTTTTCATAAAAAAATTTCTAAAAAAAAATTTTTTTTGAGTGATCACAGGATTTCGTTATTTTTGCTGTAGCTATTATAGTTAACGAGAAAATAGACTTTAAAGTTTTTCATCAAAAAATTAAAAAAAAAATTTTTTTGAGTGATCACAGGATTTCGTTATTTTTGCTGTAGCTATTATAGTTAACGAGAAAATCGACTTTAAAGTTTTTCATAAAAAAATTTCTAAAAAAAAAATTTTTTTTGAGTGATCACAGGATTTCGTTATTTTTGCTGTAGCTATTATAGTTAACGAGAAAATCGACTTTAAAGTTTTTCAAAAAAAAAATTTCAAAAAAAATTTTTTTGGGTGATCACAGGACTTCGTTATTTTTGCTGTAGCTATTATAGTTAACGAGAAATCGACTTTAAAGATTTTCACAAAAAAATTTCAATAAAAAAATTTTTTTTGAGTGATCACAGGATTTCGTTATTTTTGCTGTAGCTATTATAGTTAACGAGAAATCGACTTTAAAGATTTTCACAAAAAAATTTCAATAAAAAAATTTTTTTTGAGTGATCACAGGATTTCGTTATTTTTGCTGTAGCTATTATAGTTAACGAGAAATCGACTTTAAAGATTTTCACAAAAAAATTTCAATAAAAAAATTTTTTTTGAGTGATCACAGGATTTCGTTATTTTTGCTGTAGCTATTATAGTTAACGAGAAAATCGACTTTAAAGTTTTTCATAAAAAAATTTCAAAAAAAAATTTTTTTTTGAGTGATCACAGGATTTCGTTATTTTTGCTGTAGCTATTATAGTTAACGAGAAAATCGACTTTAAAGATTTTCACAAAAAAATTTCAAAAAAAAATTTTTTTTTGAGTGATCACAGGATTTCGTTATTTTTGCTGTAGCTATTATAGTTAACGAGAAAACCGACTTTAAAGATTTTCACAACAAATTAAAAAAAAAAAATTTTTTTGAGTGATCACAGGATTTCGTTATTTTTGCTGTAGCTATTATAGTTAACGAGAAAATCGACTTTAAAGTTTTTCATAAAAAAATTTTTTTTGAGTGATCACAGGATTTCGTTATTTTTGCTGTAGCTATTATAGTTAACGAGAAAATCGACTTTAAAGTTTTTCAAAAAAAAATTTCCAAAAAAAATTTTTTTGGGTGATCACAGGACTTCGTTATTTTTGCGGTAGCTATTATAGTTAACGAGAAAATCGACTTTAAAGTTTTTTTCAAAAAAAAAATTTTTTTTTGAGTGATCACAGGATTTCGTTATTTTTGCTGTAGCTATTATAGTTAACGAGAAAATCGACTTTAAAGTTTTTCATAAAAAAATTTCTAAAAAAAAAATTTTTTTTGAGTGATCACAGGATTTCGTTATTTTTGCTGTAGCTATTATAGTTAACGAGAAAATAGACTTTAAAGTTTTTCATCAAAAAATTAAAAAAAAAAATTTTTTTGAGTGATTTTTGCTGTAGCTATTATAGTTAACGAGAAAATCGACTTTAAAGTTTTTTTCAAAAAAAAATTTTTTTTTGAGTGATCACAGGATTTCGTTATTTTTGCTGTAGCTATTATAGTTAACGAGAAAATAGACTTTAAAGTTTTTCATCAAAAAATTTAAAAAAAAAAATTTTTTTGAGTGATCACAGGATTTCGTTATTTTTGCTGTAGCTATTATAGTTAACGAGAAAATAGACTTTAAAGTTTTTCATCAAAAAATTAAAAAAAAAAAATTTTTTGAGTGATCACAGGATTTCGTTATTTTTGCTGTAGCTATTATAGTTAACGAGAAAATCGACTTTAAAGATTTTCATAAAAAAATTTCTAAAAAAAAAATTTTTTTTGAGTGATCACAGGATTTCGTTATTTTTGCTGTAGCTATTATAGTTAACGAGAAAATCGACTTTAAAGTTTTTCAAAAAAAAATTTCAAAAAAAATTTTTTTGGGTGATCACAGGACTTCGTTATTTTTGCTGTAGCTATTATAGTTAACGAGAAAATCGACTTTAAAGTTTTTTTCAAAAAAAAATTTTTTTTTGAGTGATCACAGGATTTCGTTATTTTTGCTGTAGCTATTATAGTTAACGAGAAAATCGACTTTAAAGATTTTCACAAAAAATTTAAAAAAAAAAATTTTTTTTTGAGTGATCACAGGATTTCGTTATCTTTGCTGTAGCTATTATAGTTAACGAAAAAATCGACTTTAAAGTTTTTCATAAAAAAAATTTCAAAAAAAATTTTTTTGGGTGATCACAGGACTTCGTTATTTTTGCTGTAGCTATTATAGTTAACGAGAAAATCGACTTTAAAGATTTTCACAAAAAAATTTCAATAAAAAAATTTTTTTTGAGTGATCACAGGATTTCGTTATTTTTGCTGTAGCTATTATAGTTAACGAGAAAACCGACTTTAAAGATTTTCACAAAAAATTTAAAAAAAAAAAAAATTTTTGAGTGATCACAGGATTTCGTTATTTTTGCTGTAGCTATTATAGTTAACGAGAAAATCGACTTTAAAGTTTTTCATAAAAAAAATTTCAAAAAAAATTTTTTTGGGTGATCACAGGACTTCGTTATTTTTGCTGTAGCTATTATAGTTAACGAGAAAATCGACTTTAAAGTTTTTTTCAAAAAAAAAAATTTTTTTTGAGTGATCACAGGATTTCGTTATCTTTGCTGTAGCTATTATAGTTAACGAGAAAATCGACTTTAAAGTTTTTCATAAAAAAATTTCTAAAAAAAAATTTTTTTTGAGTGATCACAGGATTTCGTTATTTTTGCTGTAGCTATTATAGTTAACGAGAAAATAGACTTTAAAGTTTTTCATCAAAAAATTAAAAAAAAAATTTTTTTGAGTGATCACAGGATTTCGTTATTTTTGCTGTAGCTATTATAGTTAACGAGAAAATCGACTTTAAAGTTTTTCATAAAAAAATTTCTAAAAAAAAAATTTTTTTTGAGTGATCACAGGATTTCGTTATTTTTGCTGTAGCTATTATAGTTAACGAGAAAATCGACTTTAAAGTTTTTCAAAAAAAAAATTTCAAAAAAAATTTTTTTGGGTGATCACAGGACTTCGTTATTTTTGCTGTAGCTATTATAGTTAACGAGAAATCGACTTTAAAGATTTTCACAAAAAAATTTCAATAAAAAAATTTTTTTTGAGTGATCACAGGATTTCGTTATTTTTGCTGTAGCTATTATAGTTAACGAGAAAATCGACTTTAAAGTTTTTCATAAAAAAATTTCAAAAAAAAAATTTTTTTTGAGTGATCACAGGATTTCGTTATTTTTGCTGTAGCTATTATAGTTAACGAGAAAATCGACTTTAAAGATTTTCACAAAAAAATTTCAAAAAAAAATTTTTTTTTGAGTGATCACAGGATTTCGTTATTTTTGCTGTAGCTATTATAGTTAACGAGAAAACCGACTTTAAAGATTTTCACAACAAATTAAAAAAAAAAAATTTTTTTGAGTGATCAC
Source organism: Stomorhina lunata (assembly GCA_933228675.1). NCBI lineage: Eukaryota > Metazoa > Arthropoda > Insecta > Diptera > Rhiniidae > Stomorhina > Stomorhina lunata. Next base: position 26,891,561 of record OW121744.1, on the reverse strand, counting down.
AGGATTTCGTTATTTTTGCTGTAGCTATTATAGTTAACGAGAAAATCGACTTTAAAGTTTTTCATAAAAAAATTTTTTTTGAGTGATCACAGGATTTCGTTATTTTTGCTGTAGCTATTATAGTTAACGAGAAAATCGACTTTAAAGTTTTTCAAAAAAAAATTTCCAAAAAAAATTTTTTTGGGTGATCACAGGACTTCGTTATTTTTGCGGTAGCTATTATAGTTAACGAGAAAATCGACTTTAAAGTTTTTTTCAAAAAAAAAATTTTTTTTTGAGTGATCACAGGATTTCGTTATTTTTGCTGTAGCTATTATAGTTAACGAGAAAATCGACTTTAAAGTTTTTCATAAAAAAATTTCTAAAAAAAAAATTTTTTTTGAGTGATCACAGGATTTCGTTATTTTTGCTGTAGCTATTATAGTTAACGAGAAAATAGACTTTAAAGTTTTTCATCAAAAAATTAAAAAAAAAAATTTTTTTGAGTGAGCACAGGATTTCGTTATTTTTGCTGTAGCTATTATAGTTAACGAGAAAATCGACTTTAAAGTTTTTTTCAAAAAAAAATTTTTTTTTGAGTGATCACAGGATTTCGTTATTTTTGCTGTAGCTATTATAGTTAACGAGAAAATAGACTTTAAAGTTTTTCATCAAAAAATTTAAAAAAAAAAATTTTTTTGAGTGATCACAGGATTTCGTTATTTTTGCTGTAGCTATTATAGTTAACGAGAAAATAGACTTTAAAGTTTTTCATCAAAAAATTAAAAAAAAAAAATTTTTTGAGTGATCACAGGATTTCGTTATTTTTGCTGTAGCTATTATAGTTAACGAGAAAATCGACTTTAAAGATTTTCATAAAAAAATTTCTAAAAAAAAAATTTTTTTTGAGTGATCACAGGATTTCGTTATTTTTGCTGTAGCTATTATAGTTAACGAGAAAATCGACTTTAAAGTTTTTCAAAAAAAAATTTCAAAAAAAATTTTTTTGGGTGATCACAGGACTTCGTTATTTTTGCTGTAGCTATTATAGTTAACGAGAAAATCGACTTTAAAGTTTTTTTCAAAAAAAAATTTTTTTTTGAGTGATCACAGGATTTCGTTATTTTTGCTGTAGCTATTATAGTTAACGAGAAAATCGACTTTAAAGTTTTTCATAAAAAAATTTCTAAAAAAAAATTTTTTTTGAGTGATCACAGGATTTCGTTATTTTTGCTGTAGCTATTATAGTTAACGAGAAAATAGACTTTAAAGTTTTTCATCAAAAAATTAAAAAAAAAAAATTTTTTGAGTGATCACAGGATTTCGTTATTTTTGCTGTAGCTATTATAGTTAACGAGAAAATCGACTTTAAAGATTTTCACAAAAAAATTTCAATAAAAAAATTTTTTTTGAGTGATCACAGGATTTCGTTATTTTTGCTGTAGCTATTATAGTTAACGAGAAAATCGACTTTAAAGTTTTTCATAAAAAAATTTCAAAAAAAAATTTTTTTTTGAGTGATCACAGGATTTCGTTATTTTTGCTGTAGCTATTATAGTTAACGAGAAAATCGACTTTAAAGATTTTCACAAAAAAATTTCAAAAAAAAATTTTTTTTTTGAGTGATCACAGGATTTCGTTATTTTTGCTGTAGCTATTATAGTTAACGAGAAAATCGACTTTAAAGTTTTTTTCAAAAAAAAATTTTTTTTTGAGTGATCACAGGATTTCGTTATTTTTGCTGTAGCTATTATAGTTAACGAGAAAATCGACTTTAAAGTTTTTCATAAAAAAATTTCTAAAAAAAAATTTTTTTTGAGTGATCACAGGATTTCGTTATTTTTGCTGTAGCTATTATAGTTAACGAGACTTTTAAGTTTTTCATCAAAAAATTAAAAAAAAAATTTTTTTTGAGTGATCACAGGATTTCGTTATTTTTGCTGTAGCTATTATAGTTAACGAGAAAATCGACTTTAAAGTTTTTCATCAAAAAATTAAAAAAAAAAATTTTTGAGTGATCACAGGATTTCGTTATTTTTGCTGTAGCTATTATAGTTAACGAGAAAATCGACTTTAAAGTTTTTCATCAAAAAATTAAAAAAAAAAAAATTTTGAGTGATCACAGGATTTCGCTCAAAAAAAAATTTTTTGAGTGATCACAGGATTTCGTTATTTTTGCTGTAGCTATTACAGTTAACGAGAAAATCGACTTTAAAGATTTTCACAAAAAAATTTCAAAAAAAATTTTTTTTTTTGAGTGATCACAGGATTTCGTTATTTTTGCTGTAGCTATTATAGTTAACGAGAAAATCGACTTTAAAGATTTTCACAAAAAAATTTCAAAAAAAATTTTTTTTTTGAGTGATCACAGGATTTCGTTATTTTTGCTGTAGCTATTATAGTTAACGAGAAAATCGACTTTAAAGTTTTTTTCAAAAAAAAATTTTTTTTTGAGTGATCACAGGATTTCGTTATTTTTGCTGTAGCTATTATAGTTAACGAGAAAATCGACTTTAAAGTTTTTCATAAAAAAATTTCTAAAAAAAAATTTTTTTTTGAGTGATCACAGGATTTCGTTATTTTTGCTGTAGCTATTATAGTTAACGAGAAAATAGACTTTTAAGTTTTTCATCAAAAAATTAAAAAAAAAAATTTTTTTGAGTGATCACAGGATTTCGTTATTTTTGCTGTAGCTATTATAGTAAACGAGAAAATCGACTTTAAAGATTTTCACAAAAAAATTTCAATAAAAAAATTTTTTTTGAGTGATCACAGGATTTCGTTATTTTTGCTGTAGCTATTATAGTTAACGAGCAAATCGACTTTAAAGATTTTCACAAAAAAATTTCAATAAAAAAATTTTTTTGAGTGATCACAGGATTTCGTTATTTTTGCTGTAGCTATTATAGTTAACGAGAAAATCGACTTTAAAGTTTTTCAAAAAAAAATTTCCAAAAAAAATTTTTTTGGGTGATCACAGGACTTCGTTATTTTTGCGGTAGCTATTATAGTTAACGAGAAAATCGACTTTAAAGTTTTTCAAAAAAAAATTTCCAAAAAAAATTTTTTTGGGTGATCACAGGACTTCGTTATTTTTGCGGTAGCTATTATAGTTAACGAGAAAATCGACTTTAAAGTTTTTTTCAAAAAAAAAATTTTTTTTTGAGTGATCACAGGATTTCGTTATTTTTGCTGTAGCTATTATAGTTAACGAGAAAATCGACTTTAAAGTTTTTCATAAAAAAATTTCTAAAAAAAAATTTTTTTTGAGTGATCACAGGATTTCGTTATTTTTGCTGTAGCTATTATAGTTAACGAGAAAATAGACTTTAAAGTTTTTCATCAAAAAATTAAAAAAAAAAATTTTTTTGAGTGAGCACAGGATTTCGTTATTTTTGCTGTAGCTATTATAGTTAACGAGAAAATCGACTTTAAAGTTTTTTTCAAAAAAAAATTTTTTTTTGAGTGATCACAGGATTTCGTTATTTTTGCTGTAGCTATTATAGTTAACGAGAAAATAGACTTTAAAGTTTTTCATCAAAAAATTTAAAAAAAAAAATTTTTTTGAGTGATCACAGGATTTCGTTATTTTTGCTGTAGCTATTATAGTTAACGAGAAAATAGACTTTAAAGTTTTTCATCAAAAAATTAAAAAAAAAAAATTTTTTGAGTGATCACAGGATTTCGTTATTTTTGCTGTAGCTATTATAGTTAACGAGAAAATCGACTTTAAAGATTTTCATAAAAAAATTTCTAAAAAAAAAATTTTTTTTGAGTGATCACAGGATTTCGTTATTTTTGCTGTAGCTATTATAGTTAACGAGAAAATCGACTTTAAAGTTTTTCAAAAAAAAATTTCAAAAAAAATTTTTTTGGGTGATCACAGGACTTCGTTATTTTTGCTGTAGCTATTATAGTTAACGAGAAAATCGACTTTAAAGTTTTTTTCAAAAAAAAATTTTTTTTTGAGTGATCACAGGATTTCGTTATTTTTGCTGTAGCTATTATAGTTAACGAGAAAATCGACTTTAAAGATTTTCACAAAAAAATTTCAATAAAAAAATTTTTTTTGAGTGATCACAGGATTTCGTTATTTTTGCTGTAGCTATTATAGTTAACGAGAAAACCGACTTTAAAGATTTTCACAAAAAATTTAAAAAAAAAAATTTTTTTGAGTGATCACAGGATTTCGTTATTTTTGCTGTAGCTATTATAGTTAACGAGAAAATCGACTTTAAAGTTTTTCATAAAAAAAATTTCAAAAAAAATTTTTTTGGGTGATCACAGGACTTCGTTATTTTTGCTGTAGCTATTATAGTTAACGAGAAAATCGACTTTAAAGTTTTTTTCAAAAAAAAAAATTTTTTTTGAGTGATCACAGGATTTCGTTATCTTTGCTGTAGCTATTATAGTTAACGAGAAAATCGACTTTAAAGTTTTTCATAAAAAAATTTCTAAAAAAAAATTTTTTTTGAGTGATCACAGGATTTCGTTATTTTTGCTGTAGCTATTATAGTTAACGAGAAAATATACTTTAAAGTTTTTCATCAAAAAATTTAAAAAAAAATTTTTTTGAGTGATCACAGGATTTCGTTATTTTTGCTGTAGCTATTATAGTTAACGAGAAAATCGACTTTAAAGTTTTTCATAAAAAAATTTCTAAAAAAAAAATTTTTTTTGAGTGATCACAGGATTTCGTTATTTTTGCTGTAGCTATTATAGTTAACGAGAAAATCGACTTTAAAGTTTTTCAAAAAAAAAATTTCAAAAAAAATTTTTTTGGGTGATCACAGGACTTCGTTATTTTTGCTGTAGCTATTATAGTTAACGAGAAATCGACTTTAAAGATTTTCACAAAAAAATTTCAATAAAAAAATTTTTTTTGAGTGATCACAGGATTTCGTTATTTTTGCTGTAGCTATTATAGTTAACGAGAAAATCGACTTTAAAGTTTTTCATAAAAAAATTTCAAAAAAAATTTTTTTTTTGAGTGATCACAGGATTTCGTTATTTTTGCTGTAGCTATTATAGTTAACGAGAAAATCGACTTTAAAGTTTTTCAAAAAAAAAATTTCAAAAAAAATTTTTTTGGGTGATCACAGGACTTCGTTATTTTTGCTGTAGCTATTATAGTTAACGAGAAATCGACTTTAAAGATTTTCACAAAAAAATTTCAATAAAAAAATTTTTTTTGAGTGATCACAGGATTTCGTTATTTTTGCTGTAGCTATTATAGTTAACGAGAAAATCGACTTTAAAGATTTTCACAAAAAAATTTCAATAAAAAAATTTTTTTTGAGTGATCACAGGATTTCGTTATTTTTGCTGTAGCTATTATAGTTAACGAGAAAATCGACTTTAAAGATTTTCACAAAAAAATTTCAAAAAAAAATTTTTTTTTGAGTGATCACAGGATTTCGTTATTTTTGCTGTAGCTATTATAGTTAACGAGAAAATCGACTTTAAAGTTTTTCATAAAAAAATTTTTTTTGAGTGATCACAGGATTTCGTTATTTTTGCTGTAGCTATTATAGTTAACGAGAAAATCGACTTTAAAGTTTTTCAAAAAAAAATTTCCAAAAAAAATTTTTTTGGGTGATCACAGGACTTCGTTATTTTTGCGGTAGCTATTATAGTTAACGAGAAAATCGACTTTAAAGTTTTTTTCAAAAAAAAAATTTTTTTTTGAGTGATCACAGGATTTCGTTATTTTTGCTGTAGCTATTATAGTTAACGAGAAAATCGACTTTAAAGTTTTTCATAAAAAAATTTCTAAAAAAAAAATTTTTTTTGAGTGATCACAGGATTTCGTTATTTTTGCTGTAGCTATTATAGTTAACGAGAAAATAGACTTTAAAGTTTTTCATCAAAAAATTAAAAAAAAAATTTTTTTTGAGTGAGCACAGGATTTCGTTATTTTTGCTGTAGCTATTATAGTTAACGAGAAAATCGACTTTAAAGTTTTTTTCAAAAAAAAATTTTTTTTTGAGTGATCACAGGATTTCGTTATTTTTGCTGTAGCTATTATAGTTAACGAGAAAATAGACTTTAAAGTTTTTCATCAAAAAATTTAAAAAAAAAATTTTTTTTGAGTGATCACAGGATTTCGTTATTTTTGCTGTAGCTATTATAGTTAACGAGAAAATAGACTTTAAAGTTTTTCATCAAAAAATTAAAAAAAAAAAATTTTTTGAGTGATCACAGGATTTCGTTATTTTTGCTGTAGCTATTATAGTTAACGAGAAAATCGACTTTAAAGATTTTCATAAAAAAATTTCTAAAAAAAAAATTTTTTTTGAGTGATCACAGGATTTCGTTATTTTTGCTGTAGCTATTATAGTTAACGAGAAAATCGACTTTAAAGTTTTTCAAAAAAAAATTTAAAAAAAAATTTTTTTGGGTGATCACAGGACTTCGTTATTTTTGCTGTAGCTATTATAGTTAACGAGAAAATAGACTTTAAAGTTTTTCATCAAAAAATTAAAAAAAAAATTTTTTTGAGTGATCACAGGATTTCGTTATTTTTGCTGTAGCTATTATAGTTAACGAGAAAATCGACTTTAAAGTTTTTCATAAAAAAATTTCTAAAAAAAAATTTTTTTTTGAGTGATCACAGGATTTCGTTATTTTTGCTGTAGCTATTATAGTTAACGAGAAAATCGACTTTAAAGTTTTTCAAAAAAAAAATTTCAAAAAAAATTTTTTTGGGTGATCACAGGACTTCGTTATTTTTGCTGTAGCTATTATAGTTAACGAGAAATCGACTTTAAAGATTTTCACAAAAAAATTTCAATAAAAAAATTTTTTTTGAGTGATCACAGGATTTCGTTATTTTTGCTGTAGCTATTATAGTTAACGAGAAAATCGACTTTAAAGTTTTTCATAAAAAAATTTCAAAAAAAAATTTTTTTTTGAGTGATCACAGGATTTCGTTATTTTTGCTGTAGCTATTATAGTTAACGAGAAAATCGACTTTAAAGATTTTCACAAAAAAATTTAAAAAAAAAATTTTTTTTTGAGTGATCACAGGATTTCGTTATTTTTGCTGTAGCTATTATAGTTAACGAGAAAACCGACTTTAAAGATTTTCACAACAAATTAAAAAAAAAAAATTTTTTTGAGTGATCACAGGATTTCGTTATTTTTGCTGTAGCTATTATAGTTAACGAGAAAATCGACTTTAAAGTTTTTCATAAAAAAATTTTTTTTGAGTGATCACAGGATTTCGTTATTTTTGCTGTAGCTATTATAGTTAACGAGAAAATCGACTTTAAAGTTTTTCAAAAAAAAATTTCCAAAAAAAATTTTTTTGGGTGATCACAGGACTTCGTTATTTTTGCGGTAGCTATTATAGTTAACGAGAAAATCGACTTTAAAGTTTTTTTCAAAAAAAAAATTTTTTTTTGAGTGATCACAGGATTTCGTTATTTTTGCTGTAGCTATTATAGTTAACGAGAAAATCGACTTTAAAGTTTTTCATAAAAAAATTTCTAAAAAAAAAATTTTTTTTGAGTGATCACAGGATTTCGTTATTTTTGCTGTAGCTATTATAGTTAACGAGAAAATAGACTTTAAAGTTTTTCATCAAAAAATTAAAAAAAAAAATTTTTTTGAGTGAGCACAGGATTTCGTTATTTTTGCTGTAGCTATTATAGTTAACGAGAAAATCGACTTTAAAGTTTTTTTCAAAAAAAAATTTTTTTTTGAGTGATCACAGGATTTCGTTATTTTTGCTGTAGCTATTATAGTTAACGAGAAAATAGACTTTAAAGTTTTTCATCAAAAAATTTAAAAAAAAAAATTTTTTTGAGTGATCACAGGATTTCGTTATTTTTGCTGTAGCTATTATAGTTAACGAGAAAATAGACTTTAAAGTTTTTCATCAAAAAATTAAAAAAAAAAATTTTTTGAGTGATCACAGGATTTCGTTATTTTTGCTGTAGCTATTATAGTTAACGAGAAAATCGACTTTAAAGATTTTCATAAAAAAATTTCTAAAAAAAAAATTTTTTTTGAGTGATCACAGGATTTCGTTATTTTTGCTGTAGCTATTATAGTTAACGAGAAAATCGACTTTAAAGTTTTTCAAAAAAAAATTTCAAAAAAAATTTTTTTGGGTGATCACAGGACTTCGTTATTTTTGCTGTAGCTATTATAGTTAACGAGAAAATCGACTTTAAAGTTTTTTTCAAAAAAAAATTTTTTTTTGAGTGATCACAGGATTTCGTTATTTTTGCTGTAGCTATTATAGTTAACGAGAAAATCGACTTTAAAGTTTTTCATAAAAAAATTTCTAAAAAAAAAATTTTTTTTGAGTGATCACAGGATTTCGTTATTTTTGCTGTAGCTATTATAGTTAACGAGAAAATAGACTTTAAAGTTTTTCATCAAAAAATTAAAAAAAAAAAATTTTTTGAGTGATCACAGGATTTCGTTATTTTTGCTGTAGCTATTATAGTTAACGAGAAAATCGACTTTAAAGATTTTCACAAAAAAATTTCAATAAAAAAATTTTTTTTGAGTGATCACAGGATTTCGTTATTTTTGCTGTAGCTATTATAGTTAACGAGAAAATCGACTTTAAAGTTTTTCATAAAAAAATTTCAAAAAAAAATTTTTTTTTGAGTGATCACAGGATTTCGTTATTTTTGCTGTAGCTATTATAGTTAACGAGAAAATCGACTTTAAAGATTTTCACAAAAAAATTTCAAAAAAAATTTTTTTTTTGAGTGATCACAGGATTTCGTTATTTTTGCTGTAGCTATTATAGTTAACGAGAAAATCGACTTTAAAGTTTTTTTCAAAAAAAAAATTTTTTTTGAGTGATCACAGGATTTCGTTATTTTTGCTGTAGCTATTATAGTTAACGAGAAAATCGACTTTAAAGTTTTTCATAAAAAAATTTCTAAAAAAAAATTTTTTTTGAGTGATCACAGGATTTCGTTATTTTTGCTGTAGCTATTATAGTTAACGAGAAAATAGACTTTAAAGTTTTTCATCAAAAAATTAAAAAAAAAAAATTTTTTGAGTGATCACAGGATTTCGTTATTTTTGCTGTAGCTATTATAGTTAACGAGAAAATCGACTTTAAAGATTTTCACAAAAAAATTTCAATAAAAAAATTTTTTTTGAGTGATCACAGGATTTCGTTATTTTTGCTGTAGCTATTATAGTTAACGAGAAAATCGACTTTAAAGTTTTTCATAAAAAAATTTCAAAAAAAAATTTTTTTTTGAGTGATCACAGGATTTCGTTATTTTTGCTGTAGCTATTATAGTTAACGAGAAAATCGACTTTAAAGATTTTCACAAAAAAATTTCAAAAAAAATTTTTTTTTTGAGTGATCACAGGATTTCGTTATTTTTGCTGTAGCTATTATAGTTAACGAGAAAATCGACTTTAAAGTTTTTTTCAAAAAAAAAATTTTTTTTGAGTGATCACAGGATTTCGTTATTTTTGCTGTAGCTATTATAGTTAACGAGAAAATCGACTTTAAAGTTTTTTTCAAAAAAAAAATTTTTTTTGAGTGATCACAGGATTTCGTTATTTTTGCTGTAGCTATTATAGTTAACGAGAAAATCGACTTTAAAGTTTTTCATAAAAAAATTTCAAAAAAAAATTTTTTTTTGAGTGATCACAGGATTTCGTTATTTTTGCTGTAGCTATTATAGTTAACGAGAAAATCGACTTTAAAGATTTTCACAAAAAAATTTCAAAAAAAATTTTTTTTTTGAGTGATCACAGGATTTCGTTATTTTTGCTGTAGCTATTATAGTTAACGAGAAAATCGACTTTAAAGTTTTTTTCAAAAAAAAAATTTTTTTTGAGTGATCACAGGATTTCGTTATTTTTGCTGTAGCTATTATAGTTAACGAGAAAATCGACTTTAAAGTTTTTCATCAAAAAATTAAAAAAAAAAAAATTTTGAGTGATCACAGGATTTCGCTCAAAAAAAAATTTTTTGAGTGATCACAGGATTTCGTTATTTTTGCTGTAGCTATTACAGTTAACGAGAAAATCGACTTTAAAGATTTTCACAAAAAAATTTCAAAAAAAATTTTTTTTTTTGAGTGATCACAGGATTTCGTTATTTTTGCTGTAGCTATTATAGTTAACGAGAAAATCGACTTTAAAGATTTTCACAAAAAAATTTCAAAAAAAATTTTTTTTTTGAGTGATCACAGGATTTCGTTATTTTTGCTGTAGCTATTATAGTTAACGAGAAAATCGACTTTAAAGTTTTTTTCAAAAAAAAATTTTTTTTTGAGTGATCACAGGATTTCGTTATTTTTGCTGTAGCTATTATAGTTAACGAGAAAATCGACTTTAAAGTTTTTCATAAAAAAATTTCTAAAAAAAAATTTTTTTTGAGTGATCACAGGATTTCGTTATTTTTGCTGTAGCTATTATAGTTAACGAGAAAATAGACTTTTAAGTTTTTCATCAAAAAATTAAAAAAAAAATTTTTTTGAGTGATCACAGGATTTCGTTATTTTTGCTGTAGCTATTATAGTAAACGAGAAAATCGACTTTAAAGATTTTCACAAAAAAATTTCAATAAAAAAATTTTTTTTGAGTGATCACAGGATTTCGTTATTTTTGCTGTAGCTATTATAGTTAACGAGCAAATCGACTTTAAAGATTTTCACAAAAAAATTTCAATAAAAAAATTTTTTTTGAGTGATCACAGGATTTCGTTATTTTTGCTGTAGCTATTATAGTTAACGAGAAAATCGACTTTAAAGTTTTTCACAAAAAAATTTCAAAAAAAAATTTTTTTTTGAGTGATCACAGGATTTCGTTATTTTTGCTGTAGCTATTATAGTTAACGAGAAAATCGACTTTTAAGTTTTTCACAAAAAAAAAATTAAAAAAAAAATTTTTTTTGAGTGATCACAGGATTTCGTTATTTTTGCTGTAACTATTATAGTTAACGAGAAAATCGACTTTAAAGTTTTTCATAAAAAAATTTCAAAAAAAAATTTTTTTTTGAGTGATCACAGGATTTCGTTATTTTTGCTGTAGCTATTATAGTTAACGAGAAAATCGACTTTAAAGTTTTTCAAAAAAAAATTTCAAAAAAAAATTTTTTTGGGTGATCACAGGATTTCGTTATTTTTGCTGTAGCTATTATAGTTAACGAGAAAATCGACTTTTAAAAAATCGCTATTATAGTTAACGAGAAAATCGACTTTAAAGTTTTTCAAAAAAAAATTTCAAAAAAAATTTTTTTGGGTGATCACAGGACTTCGTTATTTTTGCTGTAGCTATTATAGTTAACGAGAAAACCGACTTTAAAGCTTTTCACAAAAAAAAATTTGTTTTGAGTGATCACAGGATTTCGTTATTTTTGCTGTAGCTATTATAGTTAACGAGAAAATAGACTTTAAAGTTTTTCATAAAAAAATTTAAAAAAAAAATTTTTTTGAGTGATCTCAGGATTTCGTTATTTTTGCTGTAGCTATTATAGTTAACGAGAAAATCGACATTAAAGTTTTTCACAAAAAATTTCAAAAAAAAATTTTTTGGGTGATCACAGGATTTCGTTATTTTTGCTGTAGCTATTATAGTTAACGAGAAAATCGAATTAAAAGTTTTTCATAAAAAAATTTCAAAAAAAAAAAAAATTTTTGAGTGATCACAGGATTTCGTTATTTTTGCTGTAGCTATTATAGCTAACGAGAAAATCGACTTTAAAGTTTTTCACAAAAAAAATTAAAAAAAAAAAAAAAAAATTTTTTTGAGTGATCACAGGATTTCGTTATTTTTGCTGTAGCTATTATAGTTAACGAGAAAATCGACTTTAAAGTTTTTCATAAAAAAATTAAAATAAAAAAATTTTTTTTGAGTGATCACAGGATTTCGTTATTTTTGCTGTAGCTATTATAGTTAACGAGAAAATCGACTTTAAAGTTTTTCATAAAAAAATTAAAATAAAAAAATTTTTTTTGAGTGATCACAGGATTTCGTTATTTTTGCTGTAGCTATTATAGTTAACGAGAAAATCGACTTCAAAGTATTTCATAAAAAAATTAAAATAAAAAATTTTTTTTTGAGTGATCACAGGATTTCGTTATTTTTGCTGTAGCTATTATAGTTAACGAGAAAATCGACTTTAAAGTTTTTCATAAAAAAATTTCAAAAAAAAAAAGTTTTTTTGAGTGATCACAGGATTTCGTTATTTTTGCTGTAGCTATTATAATTAACGAGAAAATCGACTTTAAAGTTTTTCATAAAAAAATTTCAAAAAAAAATTTTTTTGAGTGATCACAGGATTTCGTTATTTTTGCTGTAGCTATTATAGTTAACGAGAAAATCGACTTTAAAGTTTTTCATAAAAAATTAAAAAAAAAAAATTTTTTGAGTGATCACAGGATTTCGTTATTTTTGCTGTAGCTATTATAGTTAACGAGAAAATCGACTTCAAAGTATTTCATAAAAAAATTTCAAAAAAATAAATTTTTTTGAGTGATCACAGGATTTCGTTATTTTTGCTGTAGCTATTATAGTTAACGAGAAAATCGACTTTAAAGTTTTTCATAAAAAAATTTCTAAAAAAAAATTTTTTTTTGAGTGATCACAGGATTTCGTTATTTTTGCTGTAGCTATTATAGTTAACGAGAAAATAGACTTTAAAGTTTTTCATAAAAAAATTTAAAAAAAAAATTTTTTTGAGTGATCTCAGGATTTCGTTATTTTTGCTGTAGCTATTATAGTTAACGAGAAAATCGACTTTAAAGTTTTTCATAAAAAAATTTCTAAAAAAAAAATTTTTTTTGAGTGATCACAGGATTTCGTTATTTTTGCTGTAGCTATTAAAGTTAACGAGAAAATCGACATTAAAGTTTTTCACAAAAAATTTCAAAAAAAAATTTTTTGGGTGATCACAGGACTTCGTTATTTTTGCTGTAGCTATTATAGTTAACGAGAAAATCGACTTTAAAGTTTTTCATAAAAAAATTAAAATAAAAAAATTTTTTTTGAGTGATCACAGGATTTCGTTATTTTTGCTGTAGCTATTATAGTTAACGAGAAAATCGACTTCAAAGTATTTCATAAAAAAATTTCAAAAAAATAAATTTTTTTGAGTGATCACAGGATTTCGTTATTTTTGCTGTAGCTATTATAGTTAACGAGAAAATCGACTTTAAAGTTTTTCACAAAAAAATTTCGAAAAAAAAATTTTTTGAGTGATCACAGGATTTCGTTATTTTTGCTGTACCTATTATAGTTAACGAGAAAATCGACTTTAAAGTTTTTCATAAAAAATTTCAAATAAAAAAATTTTTTTTGAGTGATCACAGGATTTCGTTATTTTTGCTGTAGCTATTATAGTTAACAAGAAAATCGACTTTAAAGTTTTTCATAAAAAATTTAAAAAAAAAATTTTTTTGAGTGATCACAGGATTTCGTTATTTTTGCTGTAGATATTATAGTTAACGAGAAAATAGACTTTAAAGTTTTTCATAAAAAAATTTAAAAAAAAAAATTTTTTGAGTGATCTCAGGATTTCGTTATTTTTGCTGTAGCTATTATAGTTAACGAGAAAATCGACTTTAAAGTTTTTCATAAAAAAATTTCTAAAAAAAAAATTTTTTTTGAGTGATCACAGGATTTCGTTATTTTTGCTGTAGCTATTATAGTTAACGAGAAAATCGACTTTAAAGTTTTTCACAAAAAAAATTAAAAAAAAAAAAAAAATTTTTTTTGAGTGATCACAGGATTTCGTTATTTTTGCTGTAGCTATTATAGTTAACGAGAAAATCGACTTTAAAGTTTTTCATAAAAAAATTAAAATAAAAAAATTTTTTTTGAGTGATCACAGGATTTCGTTATTTTTGCTGTAGCTATTATAGTTAACGAGAAAATCGACTTTAAAGTTTTTCATAAAAAAATTAAAATAAAAAATTTTTTTTTGAGTGATCACAGGATTTCGTTATTTTTGCTGTAGCTATTATAGTTAACGAGAAAATCGACTTTAAAGTTTTTCATAAAAAAATTTCAAAAAAAAAAAAGTTTTTTTGAGTGATCACAGGATTTCGTTATTTTTGCTGTAGCTATTATAATTAACGAGAAAATCGACTTTAAAGTTTTTCATAAAAAAATTTCAAAAAAAAATTTTTTTGAGTGATCACAGGATTTCGTTATTTTTGCTGTAGCTATTATAGTTAACGAGAAAATCGACTTTAAAGTTTTTCATAAAAAATTTCAAAAAAAAAAATTTTTTTGAGTGATCACAGGATTTCGTTATTTTTGCTATAGCTATTATAGTTAACGAGAAAATCGACTTTAAAGTTTTTCACAAAAAAAATTAAAAAAAAAAAAAATTTTTTTTGAGTGATCACAGGACTTCGTTATTTTTGCTGTAGCTATTATAGTTAACGAGAAAATCGACTTTAAAGTTTTTCATAAAAAAATTAAAATAAAAAAATTTTTTTTGAGTGATCACAGGATTTCGTTATTTTTGCTGTAGCTATTATAGTTAACGAGAAAATCGACTTCAAAGTATTTCATAAAAAAATTTCAAAAAAAAAAATTTTTTTGAGTGATCACAGGATTTCGTTATTTTTGCTATAGCTATTATAGTTAACGAGAAAATCGACTTTAAAGTTTTTCACAAAAAAAATTAAAAAAAAAAAAAATTTTTTTTGAGTGATCACAGGACTTCGTTATTTTTGCTGTAGCTATTATAGTTAACGAGAAAATCGACTTTAAAGTTTTTCATAAAAAAATTAAAATAAAAAAATTTTTTTTGAGTGATCACAGGATTTCGTTATTTTTGCTATAGCTATTATAGTTAACGAGAAAATCGACTTTAAAGTTTTTCACAAAAAAAATTAAAAAAAAAAAAAATTTTTTTTGAGTGATCACAGGACTTCGTTATTTTTGCTGTAGCTATTATAGTTAACGAGAAAATCGACTTTAAAGTTTTTCATAAAAAAATTAAAATAAAAAAATTTTTTTTGAGTGATCACAGGATTTCGTTATTTTTGCTGTAGCTATTATAGTTAACGAGAAAATCGACTTTAAAGTTTTTCATAAAAAAATTAAAATAAAAAATTTTTTTTTGAGTGATCACAGGATTTCGTTATTTTTGCTGTAGCTATTATAGTTAACGAGAAAATCGACTTTAAAGTTTTTCATAAAAAAATTAAAATAAAAAAAGTTTTTTTGAGTGATCACAGGATTTCGTTATTTTTGCTGTAGCTATTATAATTAACGAGAAAATCGACTTTAAAGTTTTTCATAAAAAAATTTCAAAAAAAAATTTTTTTGAGTGATCACAGGATTTCGTTATTTTTGCTGTAGCTATTATAGTTAACGAGAAAATCGACTTTAAAGTTTTTCATAAAAAATTTCAAAAAAAAAAATTTTTTTGAGTGATCACAGGATTTCGTTATTTTTGCTATAGCTATTATAGTTAACGAGAAAATCGACTTTAAAGTTTTTCACAAAAAAAATTAAAAAAAAAAAAAATTTTTTTTGAGTGATCACAGGACTTCGTTATTTTTGCTGTAGCTATTATAGTTAACGAGAAAATCGACTTTAAAGTTTTTCATAAAAAAATTAAAATAAAAAAATTTTTTTTGAGTGATCACAGGATTTCGTTATTTTTGCTGTAGCTATTATAGTTAACGAGAAAATCGACTTTAAAGTTTTTCATAAAAAAATTTCAAAAAAAAAAAAGTTTTTTTGAGTGATCACAGGATTTCGTTATTTTTGCTGTAGCTATTATAATTAACGAGAAAATCGACTTTAAAGTTTTTCATAAAAAAATTTCAAAAAAAAATTTTTTTGAGTGATCACAGGATTTCGTTATTTTTGCTGTAGCTATTATAGTTAACGAGAAAATCGACTTTAAAGTTTTTCATAAAAAATTTCAAAAAAAAAAATTTTTTTGAGTGATCACAGGATTTCGTTATTTTTGCTATAGCTATTATAGTTAACGAGAAAATCGACTTTAAAGTTTTTCACAAAAAAAATTAAAAAAAAAAAAAATTTTTTTTGAGTGATCACAGGACTTCGTTATTTTTGCTGTAGCTATTATAGTTAACGAGAAAATCGACTTTAAAGTTTTTCATAAAAAAATTAAAATAAAAAAATTTTTTTTGAGTGATCACAGGATTTCGTTATTTTTGCTGTAGCTATTATAGTTAACGAGAAAATCGACTTCAAAGTATTTCATAAAAAAATTTCAAAAAAATAAATTTTTTTGAGTGATCACAGGATTTCGTTATTTTTGCTGTAGCTATTATAGTTAACGAGAAAATCGACTTTAAAGTTTTTCACAAAAAAATTTCGAAAAAAAAAGTTTTTTGAGTGATCACAGGATTTCGTTATTTTTGCTGTAGCTATTATAGTTAACGAGAAAATCGACTTTAAAGTTTTTCATAAAAAATTTCAAATAAAAAAATTTTTTTTGAGTGATCACAGGATTTCGTTATTTTTGCTGTAGCTATTATAGTTAACAAGAAAATCGACTTTAAAGTTTTTCATAAAAAATTTAAAAAAAAAATTTTTTTGAGTGATCACAGGATTTCGTTATTTTTGCTGTAGATATTATAGTTAACGAGAAAATAGACTTTAAAGTTTTTCATAAAAAAATTTAAAAAAAAAAATTTTTTGAGTGATCTCAGGATTTCGTTATTTTTGCTGTAGCTATTATAGTTAACGAGAAAATCGACTTTAAAGTTTTTCATAAAAAAATTTCTAAAAAAAAAATTTTTTTTGAGTGATCACAGGATTTCGTTATTTTTGCTGTAGCTATTATAGTTAACGAGAAAATCGACTTTAAAGTTTTTCACAAAAAAAATTAAAAAAAAAAAAAAAATTTTTTTTGAGTGATCACAGGATTTCGTTATTTTTGCTGTAGCTATTATAGTTAACGAGAAAATCGACTTTAAAGTTTTTCATAAAAAAATTAAAATAAAAAAATTTTTTTTGAGTGATCACAGGATTTCGTTATTTTTGCTGTAGCTATTATAGTTAACGAGAAAATCGACTTTAAAGTTTTTCATAAAAAAATTAAAATAAAAAATTTTTTTTTGAGTGATCACAGGATTTCGTTATTTTTGCTGTAGCTATTATAGTTAACGAGAAAATCGACTTTAAAGTTTTTCATAAAAAAATTTCAAAAAAAAAAAGTTTTTTTGAGTGATCACAGGATTTCGTTATTTTTGCTGTAGCTATTATAATTAACGAGAAAATCGACTTTAAAGTTTTTCATAAAAAAATTTCAAAAAAAAATTTTTTTGAGTGATCACAGGATTTCGTTATTTTTGCTGTAGCTATTATAGTTAACGAGAAAATCGACTTTAAAGTTTTTCATAAAAAATTTCAAAAAAAAAAATTTTTTTGAGTGATCACAGGATTTCGTTATTTTTGCTATAGCTATTATAGTTAACGAGAAAATCGACTTTAAAGTTTTTCACAAAAAAAATTAAAAAAAAAAAAAATTTTTTTTGAGTGATCACAGGACTTCGTTATTTTTGCTGTAGCTATTATAGTTAACGAGAAAATCGACTTTAAAGTTTTTCATAAAAAAATTAAAATAAAAAAATTTTTTTTGAGTGATCACAGGATTTCGTTATTTTTGCTGTAGCTATTATAGTTAACGAGAAAATCGACTTCAAAGTATTTCATAAAAAAATTTCAAAAAAATAAATTTTTTTGAGTGATCACAGGATTTCGTTATTTTTGCTGTAGCTATTATAGTTAACGAGAAAATCGACTTTAAAGTTTTTCACAAAAAAATTTCGAAAAAAAAAGTTTTTTGAGTGATCACAGGATTTCGTTATTTTTGCTGTAGCTATTATAGTTAACGAGAAAATCGACTTTAAAGTTTTTCATAAAAAATTTCAAATAAAAAAATTTTTTTTGAGTGATCACAGGATTTCGTTATTTTTGCTGTAGCTATTATAGTTAACGAGAAAATCGACTTTAAAGTTTTTCATAAAAAAATTAAAATAAAAAATTTTTTTTTGAGTGATCACAGGATTTCGTTATTTTTGCTGTAGCTATTATAGTTAACGAGAAAATCGACTTTAAAGTTTTTCATAAAAAAATTAAAATAAAAAAAGTTTTTTTGAGTGATCACAGGATTTCGTTATTTTTGCTGTAGCTATTATAATTAACGAGAAAATCGACTTTAAAGTTTTTCATAAAAAAATTTCAAAAAAAAATTTTTTTGAGTGATCACAGGATTTCGTTATTTTTGCTGTAGCTATTATAGTTAACGAGAAAATCGACTTTAAAGTTTTTCATAAAAAATTTCAAAAAAAAAAATTTTTTTGAGTGATCACAGGATTTCGTTATTTTTGCTATAGCTATTATAGTTAACGAGAAAATCGACTTTAAAGTTTTTCACAAAAAAAATTAAAAAAAAAAAAAATTTTTTTTGAGTGATCACAGGACTTCGTTATTTTTGCTGTAGCTATTATAGTTAACGAGAAAATCGACTTTAAAGTTTTTCATAAAAAAATTAAAATAAAAAAATTTTTTTTGAGTGATCACAGGATTTCGTTATTTTTGCTGTAGCTATTATAGTTAACGAGAAAATCGACTTCAAAGTATTTCATAAAAAAATTTCAAAAAAATAAATTTTTTTGAGTGATCACAGGATTTCGTTATTTTTGCTGTAGCTATTATAGTTAACGAGAAAATCGACTTTAAAGTTTTTCACAAAAAAATTTCGAAAAAAAAAGTTTTTTGAGTGATCACAGGATTTCGTTATTTTTGCTGTAGCTATTATAGTTAACGAGAAAATCGACTTTAAAGTTTTTCATAAAAAATTTCAAATAAAAAAATTTTTTTTGAGTGATCACAGGATTTCGTTATTTTTGCTGTAGCTATTATAGTTAACGAGAAAATCGACTTTAAAGTTTTTCATAAAAAAATTAAAATAAAAAAATTTTTTTTGAGTGATCACAGGATTTCGTTATTTTTGCTGTAGCTATTATAGTTAACGAGAAAATCGACTTTAAAGTTTTTCACAAAAAAATTTCGAAAAAAAATTTTTTTTGAGTGATCACAGGACTTCGTTATTTTTGCTGTAGCTATTATAGTTAACGAGAAAATCGACTTTAAAGTTTTTCATAAAAAAATTAAAATAAAAAAATTTTTTTTGAGTGATCACAGGATTTCGTTATTTTTGCTGTAGCTATTATAGTTAACGAGAAAATCGACTTTAAAGTTTTTCATAAAAAAATTTCAAAAAAAAAAAAAGTTTTTTTGAGTGATCACAGGATTTCGTTATTTTTGCTGTAGCTATTATAATTAACGAGAAAATCGACTTTAAAGTTTTTCATAAAAAAATTTCAAAAAAAAAATTTTTTGAGTGATCACAGGATTTCGTTATTTTTGCTGTAGCTATTATAGTTAACGAGAAAATCGACTTTAAAGTTTTTCATAAAAAATTTCAAAAAAAAAAATTTTTTTGAGTGATCACAGGATTTCGTTATTTTTGCTATAGCTATTATAGTTAACGAGAAAATCGACTTTAAAGTTTTTCACAAAAAAAATTAAAAAAAAAAAAAATTTTTTTTGAGTGATCACAGGACTTCGTTATTTTTGCTGTAGCTATTATAGTTAACGAGAAAATCGACTTTAAAGTTTTTCATAAAAAAATTTCAAAAAAATAAATTTTTTTGAGTGATCACAGGATTTCGTTATTTTTGCTGTAGCTATTATAGTTAACGAGAAAATCGACTTTAAAGTTTTTCACAAAAAAATTTCGAAAAAAAAAGTTTTTTGAGTGATCACAGGATTTCGTTATTTTTGCTGTAGCTATTATAGTTAACGAGAAAATCGACTTTAAAGTTTTTCATAAAAAATTTCAAATAAAAAAATTTTTTTTGAGTGATCACAGGATTTCGTTATTTTTGCTGTAGCTATTATAGTTAACGAGAAAATCGACTTTAAAGTTTTTCATAAAAAAATTAAAATAAAAAAATTTTTTTTGAGTGATCACAGGATTTCGTTATTTTTGCTGTAGCTATTATAGTTAACGAGAAAATCGACTTTAAAGTTTTTCACAAAAAAATTTCGAAAAAAAATTTTTTTTGAGTGATCACAGGACTTCGTTATTTTTGCTGTAGCTATTATAGTTAACGAGAAAATCGACTTTAAAGTTTTTCATAAAAAAATTAAAATAAAAAAATTTTTTTTGAGTGATCACAGGATTTCGTTATTTTTGCTGTAGCTATTATAGTTAACGAGAAAATCGACTTTAAAGTTTTTCATAAAAAAATTTCAAAAAAAAAAAAGTTTTTTTGAGTGATCACAGGATTTCGTTATTTTTGCTGTAGCTATTATAATTAACGAGAAAATCGACTTTAAAGTTTTTCATAAAAAAATTTCAAAAAAAAAATTTTTTGAGTGATCACAGGATTTCGTTATTTTTGCTGTAGCTATTATAGTTAACGAGAAAATCGACTTTAAAGTTTTTCATAAAAAATTTCAAAAAAAAAAATTTTTTTGAGTGATCACAGGATTTCGTTATTTTTGCTATAGCTATTATAGTTAACGAGAAAATCGACTTTAAAGTTTTTCACAAAAAAAATTAAAAAAAAAAAAAATTTTTTTTGAGTGATCACAGGACTTCGTTATTTTTGCTGTAGCTATTATAGTTAACGAGAAAATCGACTTTAAAGTTTTTCATAAAAAAATTAAAATAAAAAAATTTTTTTTGAGTGATCACAGGATTTCGTTATTTTTGCTGTAGCTATTATAGTTAACGAGAAAATCGACTTCAAAGTATTTCATAAAAAAATTTCAAAAAAATAAATTTTTTTGAGTGATCACAGGATTTCGTTATTTTTGCTGTAGCTATTATAGTTAACGAGAAAATCGACTTTAAAGTTTTTCATAAAAAAATTTCAAAAAAAAAAAAGTTTTTTTGAGTGATCACAGGATTTCGTTATTTTTGCTGTAGCTATTATAGTTAACAAGAAAATCGACTTTAAAGTTTTTCATAAAAAATTTAAAAAAAAAATTTTTTTGAGTGATCACAGGATTTCGTTATTTTTGCTGTAGATATTATAGTTAACGAGAAAATAGACTTTAAAGTTTTTCATAAAAAAATTTAAAAAAAAAAATTTTTTGAGTGATCTCAGGATTTCGTTATTTTTGCTGTAGCTATTATAGTTAACGAGAAAATCGACTTTAAAGTTTTTCATAAAAAAATTTCTAAAAAAAAAATTTTTTTTGAGTGATCACAGGATTTCGTTATTTTTGCTGTAGCTATTATAGTTAACGAGAAAATCGACTTTAAAGTTTTTCACAAAAAAAATTAAAAAAAAAAAAAAAATTTTTTTTGAGTGATCACAGGATTTCGTTATTTTTGCTGTAGCTATTATAGTTAACGAGAAAATCGACTTTAAAGTTTTTCATAAAAAAATTAAAATAAAAAAATTTTTTTTGAGTGATCACAGGATTTCGTTATTTTTGCTGTAGCTATTATAGTTAACGAGAAAATCGACTTTAAAGTTTTTCATAAAAAAATTAAAATAAAAAATTTTTTTTTGAGTGATCACAGGATTTCGTTATTTTTGCTGTAGCTATTATAGTTAACGAGAAAATCGACTTTAAAGTTTTTCATAAAAAAATTTCAAAAAAAGAAAAGTTTTTTTGAGTGATCACAGGATTTCGTTATTTTTGCTGTAGCTATTATAATTAACGAGAAAATCGACTTTAAAGTTTTTCATAAAAAAATTTCAAAAAAAAATTTTTTTGAGTGATCACAGGATTTCGTTATTTTTGCTGTAGCTATTATAGTTAACGAGAAAATCGACTTTAAAGTTTTTCATAAAAAATTTCAAAAAAAAAAATTTTTTTGAGTGATCACAGGATTTCGTTATTTTTGCTATAGCTATTATAGTTAACGAGAAAATCGACTTTAAAGTTTTTCACAAAAAAAATTAAAAAAAAAAAAAAATTTTTTTGAGTGATCACAGGACTTCGTTATTTTTGCTGTAGCTATTATAGTTAACGAGAAAATCGACTTTAAAGTTTTTCATAAAAAAATTAAAATAAAAAAATTTTTTTTGAGTGATCACAGGATTTCGTTATTTTTGCTGTAGCTATTATAGTTAACGAGAAAATCGACTTCAAAGTATTTCATAAAAAAATTTCAAAAAAATAAATTTTTTTGAGTGATCACAGGATTTCGTTATTTTTGCTGTAGCTATTATAGTTAACGAGAAAATCGACTTTAAAGTTTTTCACAAAAAAATTTCGAAAAAAAAAGTTTTTTGAGTGATCACAGGATTTCGTTATTTTTGCTGTAGCTATTATAGTTAACGAGAAAATCGACTTTAAAGTTTTTCATAAAAAATTTCAAATAAAAAAATTTTTTTTGAGTGATCACAGGATTTCGTTATTTTTGCTGTAGCTATTATAGTTAACGAGAAAATCGACTTTAAAGTTTTTCATAAAAAAATTAAAATAAAAAATTTTTTTTTGAGTGATCACAGGATTTCGTTATTTTTGCTGTAGCTATTATAGTTAACGAGAAAATCGACTTTAAAGTTTTTCATAAAAAAATTAAAATAAAAAAAGTTTTTTTGAGTGATCACAGGATTTCGTTATTTTTGCTGTAGCTATTATAATTAACGAGAAAATCGACTTTAAAGTTTTTCATAAAAAAATTTCAAAAAAAAATTTTTTTGAGTGATCACAGGATTTCGTTATTTTTGCTGTAGCTATTATAGTTAACGAGAAAATCGACTTTAAAGTTTTTCATAAAAAATTTCAAAAAAAAAAATTTTTTTGAGTGATCACAGGATTTCGTTATTTTTGCTATAGCTATTATAGTTAACGAGAAAATCGACTTTAAAGTTTTTCACAAAAAAAATTAAAAAAAAAAAAAATTTTTTTTGAGTGATCACAGGACTTCGTTATTTTTGCTGTAGCTATTATAGTTAACGAGAAAATCGACTTTAAAGTTTTTCATAAAAAAATTAAAATAAAAAAATTTTTTTTGAGTGATCACAGGATTTCGTTATTTTTGCTGTAGCTATTATAGTTAACGAGAAAATCGACTTCAAAGTATTTCATAAAAAAATTTCAAAAAAATAAATTTTTTTGAGTGATCACAGGATTTCGTTATTTTTGCTGTAGCTATTATAGTTAACGAGAAAATCGACTTTAAAGTTTTTCACAAAAAAATTTCGAAAAAAAAAGTTTTTTGAGTGATCACAGGATTTCGTTATTTTTGCTGTAGCTATTATAGTTAACGAGAAAATCGACTTTAAAGTTTTTCATAAAAAATTTCAAATAAAAAAATTTTTTTTGAGTGATCACAGGATTTCGTTATTTTTGCTGTAGCTATTATAGTTAACGAGAAAATCGACTTTAAAGTTTTTCATAAAAAAATTAAAATAAAAAAATTTTTTTTGAGTGATCACAGGATTTCGTTATTTTTGCTGTAGCTATTATAGTTAACGAGAAAATCGACTTTAAAGTTTTTCACAAAAAAATTTCGAAAAAAAATTTTTTTTGAGTGATCACAGGACTTCGTTATTTTTGCTGTAGCTATTATAGTTAACGAGAAAATCGACTTTAAAGTTTTTCATAAAAAAATTTCAAAAAAAAAAAAGTTTTTTTGAGTGATCACAGGATTTCGTTATTTTTGCTGTAGCTATTATAATTAACGAGAAAATCGACTTTAAAGTTTTTCATAAAAAAATTTCAAAAAAAAAATTTTTTGAGTGATCACAGGATTTCGTTATTTTTGCTGTAGCTATTATAGTTAACGAGAAAATCGACTTTAAAGTTTTTCATAAAAAATTTCAAAAAAAAAAATTTTTTTGAGTGATCACAGGATTTCGTTATTTTTGCTATAGCTATTATAGTTAACGAGAAAATCGACTTTAAAGTTTTTCACAAAAAAAATTAAAAAAAAAAAAAATTTTTTTTTGAGTGATCACAGGACTTCGTTATTTTTGCTGTAGCTATTATAGTTAACGAGAAAATCGACTTTAAAGTTTTTCATAAAAAAATTAAAATAAAAAAATTTTTTTTGAGTGATCACAGGATTTCGTTATTTTTGCTGTAGCTATTATAGTTAACGAGAAAATCGACTTCAAAGTATTTCATAAAAAAATTTCAAAAAAATAAATTTTTTTGAGTGATCACAGGATTTCGTTATTTTTGCTGTAGCTATTATAGTTAACGAGAAAATCGACTTTAAAGTTTTTCACAAAAAAATTTCGAAAAAAAAAGTTTTTTGAGTGATCACAGGATTTCGTTATTTTTGCTGTAGCTATTATAGTTAACGAGAAAATCGACTTTAAAGTTTTTCATAAAAAATTTCAAATAAAAAAATTTTTTTTGAGTGATCACAGGATTTCGTTATTTTTGCTGTAGCTATTATAGTTAACAAGAAAATCGACTTTAAAGTTTTTCATAAGAAATTTAAAAAAAAAATTTTTTTGAGTGATCACAGGATTTCGTTATTTTTGCTGTAGCTATTATAGTTAACGAGAAAATAGACTTTAAAGTTTTTCATAAAAAAATTTTAAAAAAAAATTTTTTTGAGTGATCTCAGGATTTCGTTATTTTTGCTGTAGCTATTATAGTTAACGAAAAAATCGACTTTAAAGTTTTTCATAAAAAAATTTCTAAAAAAAAAATTTTTTTTGAGTGATCACAGGATTTCGTTATTTTTGCTGTAGCTATTATAGTTAACGAGAAAATCGACTTTAAAGTTTTTCACAAAAAAAATTTAAAAAAAAAAAAATTTTTTTTGAGTGATCACAGGATTTCGTTATTTTTGCTGTAGCTATTATAGTTAACGAGAAAATCGACTTTAAAGTTTTTCATAAAAAAATTAAAATAAAAAAATTTTTTTTGAGTGATCACAGGATTTCGTTATTTTTGCTGTAGCTATTATAGTTAACGAGAAAATCGACTTTAAAGTTTTTCATAAAAAAATTAAAATAAAAAAATTTTTTTTGAGTGATCACAGGATTTCGTTATTTTTGCTGTAGCTATTATAGTTAACGAGAAAATCGACTTTAAAGTTTTTCATAAAAAAATTTCAAAAAAAAAAAAGTTTTTTTGAGTGATCACAGGATTTCGTTATTTTTGCTGTAGCTATTATAATTAACGAGAAAATCGACTTTAAAGTTTTTCATAAAAAAATTTCAAAAAAAAATTTTTTTGAGTGATCACAGGATTTCGTTATTTTTGCTGTAGCTATTATAGTTAACGAGAAAATCGACTTTAAAGTTTTTCATAAAAAATTTCAAAAAAAAAAATTTTTTTGAGTGATCACAGGATTTCGTTATTTTTGCTATAGCTATTATAGTTAACGAGAAAATCGACTTTAAAGTTTTTCACAAAAAAAATTAAAAAAAAAAAAAATTTTTTTTGAGTGATCACAGGACTTCGTTATTTTTGCTGTAGCTATTATAGTTAACGAGAAAATCGACTTTAAAGTTTTTCATAAAAAAATTAAAATAAAAAAATTTTTTTTGAGTGATCACAGGATTTCGTTATTTTTGCTGTAGCTATTATAGTTAACGAGAAAATCGACTTCAAAGTATTTCATAAAAAAATTTCAAAAAAATAAATTTTTTTGAGTGATCACAGGATTTCGTTATTTTTGCTGTAGCTATTATAGTTAACGAGAAAATCGACTTTAAAGTTTTTCACAAAAAAATTTCGAAAAAAAAAGTTTTTTGAGTGATCACAGGATTTCGTTATTTTTGCTGTAGCTATTATAGTTAACGAGAAAATCGACTTTAAAGTTTTTCATAAAAAATTTCAAATAAAAAAATTTTTTTTGAGTGATCACAGGATTTCGTTATTTTTGCTGTAGCTATTATAGTTAACAAGAAAATCGACTTTAAAGTTTTTCATAAAAAATTTAAAAAAAAAATTTTTTTGAGTGATCACAGGATTTCGTTATTTTTGCTATAGCTATTATAGTTAACGAGAAAATCGACTTTAAAGTTTTTCACAAAAAAAAATTTAAAAAAAAAAAAATTTTTTTTGAGTGATCACAGGACTTCGTTATTTTTGCTGTAGCTATTATAGTTAACGAGAAAATCGACTTTAAAGTTTTTCATAAAAAAATTAAAATAAAAAAATTTTTTTTGAGTGATCACAGGATTTCGTTATTTTTGCTGTAGCTATTATAGTTAACGAGAAAATCGACTTTAAAGTTTTTCATAAAAAAATTAAAATAAAAAAATTTTTTTTGAGTGATCACAGGACTTCGTTATTTTTGCTGTAGCTATTATAGTTAACGAGAAAATCGACTTCAAAGTATTTCATAAAAAAATTTCAAAAAAATCAAATTTTTTGAGTGATCACAGGATTTCGTTATTTTTGCTCTAGCTATTATAGTTAACGAGAAAATTGACTTTAAAGTTTTTCATAAAAAAATTTCAAAAAAAAATTTTTTTGAGTGATCACAGCATTTCGTTATTTTTGCTGTAGCTATTATAGTTAACGAGAAAATCGACTTTAAAGTTTTTCATAAAAAATTAAAAAAAAAAATTTTTTTGAGTGATCACAGGATTTCGTTATTTTTTCTGTAGCTATTATAGTTAACGAGAAAATCGACTTTAAAGTTTTTCATAAAAAATTTCAAAAAAAAAAAATTTTTTGAGTGATCACAGGATTTCGTTATTTTTGCTATAGCTATTATAGTTAACGAGAAAATCGACTTTAAAGTTTTTCACAAAAAAAATTAAAAAAAAAAAATTTTTTTTGAGTGATCACAGGACTTCGTTATTTTTGCTGTAGCTATTATAGTTAACGAGAAAATCGACTTTAAAGTTTTTCATAAAAAAATTAAAATAAAAAAATTTTTTTTGAGTGATCACAGGATTTCGTTATTTTTGCTGTAGCTATTATAGTTAACGAGAAAATCGACTTCAAAGTATTTCATAAAAAAATTTCAACAAATAAATTTTTTTGAGTGATCACAGGATTTCGTTATTTCTGCTCTAGCTATTATAGTTAACGAGAAAATCGACTTTAAAGTTTTTCACAAAAAAATTTCGAAAAAAAAAGTTTTTTGAGTGATCACAGGATTTCGTTATTTTTGCTGTAGCTATTATAGTTAACGAGAAAATCGACTTTAAAGTTTTTCATAAAAAATTTCAAATAAAAAATTTTTTTTTGAGTGATCACAGGATTTCGTTATTTTTGCTGTAGCTATTATAGTTAACAAGAAAATCGACTTTAAAGTTTTTCATAAAAAATTTAAAAAAAAAATTTTTTTGAGTGATCACAGGATTTCGTTATTTTTGCTATAGCTATTATAGTTAACGAGAAAATCGACTTTAAAGTTTTTCACAAAAAAAATTAAAAAAAAAAAAAAATTTTTTTTGAGTGATCACAGGACTTCGTTATTTTTGCTGTAGCTATTATAGTTAACGAGAAAATCGACTTTAAAGTTTTTCATAAAAAAATTAAAATAAAAAAATTTTTTTTGAGTGATCACAGGATTTCGTTATTTTTGCTGTAGCTATTATAGTTAACGAGAAAATCGACTTTAAAGTTTTTCATAAAAAAATTAAAATAAAAAAATTTTTTTTGAGTGATCACAGGACTTCGTTATTTTTGCTGTAGCTATTATAGTTAACGAGAAAATCGACTTCAAAGTATTTCATAAAAAAATTTCAAAAAAAAAAAGTTTTTTGAGTGATCACAGGATTTCGTTATTTTTGCTGTAGCTATTATAGTTAACGAGAAAATCGACTTTAAAGTATTTCATAAAAATAAATTTTTTTGAGTGATCACAGGATTTCGTTATTTTTGCTCTAGCTGTTATAGTTAACGAGAAAATCGACTTTAAAGTTTTTCATAAAAAAATTTCAAAAAAATCAAATTTTTTGAGTGATCACAGGATTTCGTTATTTTTGCTCTAGCTATTATAGTTAACGAGAAAATTGACTTTAAAGTTTTTCATAAAAAAATAAATTTTTTTGAGTGATCACAGGATTTCGTTATTTTTGCTCTAGCTATTATAGTTAACGAGAAAATCGACTTTAAAGTTTTTCATAAAAAAATTTAAAAAAATCAAATTTTTTTGAGTGATCACAGGATTTCGTTATTTTTGCTTTAGCTATTATAGTTTAACGAAATAATCAAATTATCAGATGAATTTGAAATAAGTAATTTAAATGATATGATGTAATATAAAATCAAAGTACATTCTTTTAAAAAGGTTATTGACCCACTTTAATACTTTCTTAAATGTTTCATCACAGAGTTATAATATTACTCTTTCTTTGGACTATTGTTGCCACAAAAAATGTATTAAATTATTAAAAAGTATTATTTTTTTTTTAGAAAAAAAAACTACAATTGTTTGTTGGCAAATAAAAAGTTTCATCAATTTGTAATTGTTAACAACATGTGGTGCCGACAATATTGGAAAAGGTAAAAATAAACTTTATTTAGGAGAAAAAAGAAAAAGCAACAAGATAACAATTCTATAACTTACACTAGTTAAGAAACTTATCCTTACAACATATTTATGTGTGTATGTATGTGTTTGTGTATATATATATAATAATTATAAGTCCGGAAAAAAACTTTTTTGAATAACAACTTTTCACATCTTTGCGAAAATTCTGGTCCTTTGAGGAAATGGAAACATTTACTTGCTCGAATCAGGTGTTGAAGGAAAAAAGTTTTACTAATAAATTGAATTTAGATAAATTATGAGCAAAACAAGAAAAAAACTATAATTAAATTATACTCCTACTGATTTAAAATACTTAATCACAGACTCTTTCAACTTTGAAAACAGTTTTAACCGGCAACAAATAATATTTTAACCCTTTCATGCCCAACTAGTTGACTTCTAAAAGCCAAAGGAAAAATAAAAACTTTACCCTCTTATAAATCAACGACAAATAACGTTAGGACAAACTATAAAGTCAAAATTCCATGACAAATTCCTATATGTTTTTTAATTGAAATTTTCAAAAATTTTAGTAATGTTGCAAATGACTACGGGATAACGAGGGTTAGTGCATAAGTTAGCTATAGGTTTTCCTCGTTCGTTTTTAATTTGCATGCTTGTTTGCAAAACGTTTCGAAGTTATTATTCTGGTTATTTTGTTTATGTGAAATTTGGCCAAAAGTCAATTGCTAATAAAATTTGTTACTCCCATATATTAGGGCAAATAGTTATAAATTTTTTTTACACAGATACACATATTTATATAGGTCTATGCATAAACCGTTACACTTGCAAAGAAAAAGAAAAACTCATACTCAAACAAATGGTTATAAATTTTGTTTCACGAATTTGAAATTTCTAAGACCTAACGGAAAGCTCAAGGGGATATGCAGAATTCATAAAGAGTTAAAAAAAGTAAGAAAGCATTATAGTCGGTCAAGCCCGACCATACTATTCCCTTCACCACTAAGGTCAAAGGTGTTATTTTTCCTGTATAAAGACAAATATTTGCTAAATTTTGCCATCATACAAACATTTTCTCAAAACTTTCTCAAAACCTGTTTCATCATTTGGACTTATATGAGAGCTAGGATCAAATGTGGACCGATTATCTCGAAATTTGACAAATTTATTACAGTTGTTACAAATTATGTATGCAAAAAATAAACTCAAAATTTTCATTACCTTTAGATTTACAAGCGTTTTAGTGATTTTTTGTCTCATTTAGCGCGTTTTTAAAGAAGAGTCTGTATGGGAGCTATGGTCAAATGTGGACCGCTTTCAATGAAATTTGGTACAGTGATTTTAGTTTACATAAGCAGTAATTGTTTTAAATTTCATGAAAAAATATTGATATTTGTGGCCAATATATCAATTCCTGGAAGTGCGACCTATGGGAGGTACCATAAATAATGAACCGATTTTTACCAATTTCATGAGCCATGGTCACATTATTAAAAAAATGATCTGTGAAAAATTTCATTATTTTTAGAATTGCGACCTGTAGTTTGATTACAAGGTTTACATGGAGGCCCAGGCAGCCGTCCAGCCAGCCAATCAGACGGACGGACAAATATTTCTATGCGTTACATACATCAGCACAAACTTATAATACCCTTTCCACCTATGGTGGTGAAGGGTATAATTAATAGTGTTTTAACTCTTAAATCAGAACTAGAACTGAACTAGAACTGAACTAGAACTGAACTAGAACTGAACTAGAACTGAACTAGAACTGAACTAGAACTGAACTAGAACTGAACTAGAACTGAACTAGAACTGAACTAGAACTGAACTAGAACTGAACTAGAACTGAACTAGAACTGAACTAGAACTGAACTAGAACTGAACTAGAACTGAACTAGAACTGAACTAGAACTGAACTAGAACTGAACTAGAACTGAACTAGAACTGAACTAGAACTGAACTAGAACTGAACTAGAACTGAACTAGAACTGAACTAGAACTGAACTAGAACTGAACTAGAACTGAACTAGAACTGAACTAGAACTGAACTAGAACTGAACTAGAACTGAACTAGAACTGAACTAGAACTGAACTAGAACTGAACTAGAACTGAACTAGAACTGAACTAGAACTGAACTAGAACTGAACTAGAACTGAACTAGAACTGAACTAGAACTGAACTAGAACTGAACTAGAACTGAACTAGAACTGAACTAGAACTGAACTAGAACTGAACTAGAACTGAACTAGAACTGAACTAGAACTGAACTAGAACTGAACTAGAACTGAACTAGAACTGAACTAGAACTGAACTAGAACTGAACTAGAACTGAACTAGAACTGAACTAGAACTGAACTAGAACTGAACTAGAACTGAACTAGAACTGAACTAGAACTGAACTAGAACTGAACTAGAACTGAACTAGAACTGAACTAGAACTGAACTAGAACTGAACTAGAACTGAACTAGAACTGAACTAGAACTGAACTAGAACTGAACTAGAACTGAACTAGAACTGAACTAGAACTGAACTAGAACTGAACTAGAACTGAACTAGAACTGAACTAGAACTGAACTAGAACTGAACTAGAACTGAACTAGAACTGAACTAGAACTGAACTAGAACTGAACTAGAACTGAACTAGAACTGAACTAGAACTGAACTAGAACTGAACTAGAACTGAACTAGAACTGAACTAGAACTGAACTAGAACTGAACTAGAACTGAACTAGAACTGAACTAGAACTGAACTAGAACTGAACTAGAACTGAACTAGAACTGAACTAGAACTGAACTAGAACTGAACTAGAACTGAACTAGAACTGAACTAGAACTGAACTAGAACTGAACTAGAACTGAACTAGAACTGAACTAGAACTGAACTAGAACTGAACTAGAACTGAACTAGAACTGAACTAGAACTGAACTAGAACTGAACTAGAACTGAACTAGAACTGAACTAGAACTGAACTAGAACTGAACTAGAACTGAACTAGAACTGAACTAGAACTGAACTAGAACTGAACTAGAACTGAACTAGAACTGAACTAGAACTGAACTAGAACTGAACTAGAACTGAACTAGAACTGAACTAGAACTGAACTAGAACTGAACTAGAACTGAACTAGAACTGAACTAGAACTGAACTAGAACTGAACTAGAACTGAACTAGAACCGAACTAGAACTGAACTAGAACTGAACTAGAACTGAACTAGAACTGAACTAGAACTGAACTAGAACTGAACTAGAACTGAACTAGAACTGAACTAGAACTGAACTAGAACTGAACTAGAACTGAACTAGAACTGAACTAGAACTGAACTAGAACTGAACTAGAACTGAACTAGAACTGAACTAGAACTGAACTAGAACTGAACTAGAACTGAACTAGAACTGAACTAGAACTGAACTAGAACTGAACTAGAACTGAACTAGAACTGAACTAGAACTGAACTAGAACTGAACTAGAACTGAACTAGAACTGAACTAGAACTGAACTAGAACTGAACTAGAACTGAACTAGAACTGAACTAGAACTGAACTAGAACTGAACTAGAACTGAACTAGAACTGAACTAGAACTGAACTAGAACTGAACTAGAACTGAACTAGAACTGAACTAGAACTGAACTAGAACTGAACTAGAACTGAACTAGAACTGAACTAGAACTGAACTAGAACTGAACTAGAACTGAACTAGAACTGAACTAGAACTGAACTAGAACTGAACTAGAACTGAACTAGAACTGAACTATAACTGAACTAGAACTGAACTAGAACTGAACTAGAACTGAATTAGAACTGAACTAGAACTGAACTAGAACTGAACTAGAACTGAACTAGAACTGAACTAGAACTGAACTAGAACTGAACTAGAACTGAACTAGAACTCTTCTCAGTGCATCCCTCTAATGCGCATACAGATATGGCTTTGACAAATATTTTATTCCAAGTTAGTTTCCTTGTCTAACAATAGCTATATTGATGCTTTTTGTTTGACCTAAAAAGTCCTTTGTATTTTTCGTAATAATTTAAGTTTTTCACCATCTGTGGGTAATAACCATAGATTTTCATCGACATTGTGTCGCTTTAGCATGAGGTTTAGAGAGATTTGCATAATCTGTTTAGTTTTCCATTTGTTTTGGATGTTAATACAAACGTTAAAAAATGTCTTCTATGTGGATTTGACTCGTTTGTGTTGGATACTGAGGGTGTTAGTCAAATTCAAAAGGACTACTTAAAATGTTAGCATAGTCTCGTTGTTAAAAACTTCTGTATATCACATGCATATGTATGCATAAATTTGTCGTAGTAGCATTTTTCAACTGGTGGAAATTTTTGTCACATGTCAAACTTGATGGATACATTTTTAAAGTGAGAACCTAAAGCCGAACACGAGATTTAAAGCGGTTTGTAGTTAATTGCATTTTGAATATAATCAGTACTAGAGGTTGGATTAAAAAAAATTGTTGGGAAAAATTCATCATAAGCCAAAAAACACGTTTTTTACATCAAAGTTTAGAAAATAAAAAAATAAGGAGAAATAAATTTTCAATTTCATAATGCATTGATAAAGTTTTAAAAAAAAATTTCTATAGAAGTCTTTCGTCACAAAAAATTGTTCTATAGAAAATTTTTCGTCAAAAAAATTTTTCTATAAAAAATTTTTTGTTAAAAAATTTTTTTGTCAAAAACTTTTCGTTTAAAATTTTTTAAGAAAAAAATTTTTATGGAAACATTTTTTTAATCAAAAATTTTCTATATAGAAAAATTTTTGTAATGAAGAATTTTCCATAGAATTTTTCTGGCGAAAAATTTTCTACAGACAAAAATTTTTTAACGAAAAATTTTTTACAGAAAAATTTTTTAATGAAAAACTTTCTAAAGAAAAATTTTTTTTATTAAAAATTTGTTTAAAGAAAAATTTTTTTAATTCTAATTTTTCGTTAAAATTCTAATTTTTCGTTAAAAAAATTTTTCTATAGAAAATTTTTCGTTAAAAAAAATTTTCTATAGAAAATTTTTCGTTAAAAAAAATTTTCTATAGAAAATTTTTCGTTAAAAAAAATTTTCTAAAGAAAATTTTTCGTTAAAAAAAATTTTCTATAGAAAATTTTTCGTTAAAAAAAATTTTCTATAGAAAATTTTTCGTTAAAAAAAATTTTCTATAGAAAATTTTTCGTTAAAAAAAATTTTCTATAGAAAATTTTTCGTTAAAAAAAATTTTCTATAGAAAATTTTTCGTTAAAAAAAATTTTCTATAGAAAATTTTTCGTTAAAAAAAATTTTCTATAGAAAATTTTTCGTTAAAAAAAATTTTCTATAGAAAATTTTTCGTTA
The DNA here is from genome assembly GCA_933228675.1 of Stomorhina lunata. Classification (NCBI taxonomy): domain Eukaryota; kingdom Metazoa; phylum Arthropoda; class Insecta; order Diptera; family Rhiniidae; genus Stomorhina; species Stomorhina lunata. The sequence continues at coordinate 26,857,847 of OW121744.1, read as the reverse complement.
AAAAAAATTTTCTATAGAAAATTTTTCGTTAAAAAAAATTTTCTATAGAAAATTTTTCGTTAAAAAAAATTTTCTATAGAAAATTTTTCGTTAAAAAAAATTTTCTATAGAAAATTTTTCGTTAAAAAAAATTTTCTAAAGAAAATTTTTCGTTAACAAAAATTTTCTATAGAAAATTTTTCGTTAAAAAAAATTTTCTATAGAAAATTTTTCGTTAAAAAAAATTTTCTATAGAAAATTTTTCGTTAAAAAAAATTTTCTATAGAAAATTTTTCGTTAAAAAAAATTTTCTATAGAAAATTTTTCGTTAAAAAAAATTTTCTATAGAAAATTTTTCGTTAAAAAAAATTTTCTATAGAAAATTTTTCGTTAAAAAAAATTTTCTATAGAAAATTTTTCGTTAAAAAAAATTTTCTATAGAAAATTTTTCGTTAAAAAAAATTTTCTATAGAAAATTTTTCGTTAAAAAAAATTTTCTATAGAAAATTTTTCGTTAAAAAAAATTTTCTATAGAAAATTTTTCGTTAAAAAAAATTTTCTATAGAAAATTTTTCGTTAAAAAAAATTTTCTATAGAAAATTTTTCGTTAAAAAAAATTTTCTATAGAAAATTTTTCGTTAAAAAAAATTTTCTATAGAAAATTTTTCGTTAAAAAAAATTTTCTATAGAAAATTTTTCGTTAAAAAAAATTTTCTATAGAAAATTTTTCGTTGAAAAAAATTTTCTATAGAAAATTTTCGTTAAAAAAAAATTTTCTATAGAAAATTTTTCGTTAAAAAAAAATTTTCTATAGAAAATTTTTCGTTAAAAAAAAATTTTCTAAAGAAAATTTTTCGTTAAAAAAAATTTTCTATAGAAAATTTTTCGTTAAAAAAAATTTTGTATAGAAAATTTTTCGTTAAAAAAAAATTTTCCACAGAAAATTTTTTGTTAAAAAAATTTTCTATAAAAAATTTTGCATTAAAAAAAAATTCTATCGAAAATGTTGGATTAAAAAAATGTTTCAATAGAAAATTTTGCGTTAAAAAAATTTTTCTATAGAAAATTTTGCGTTAAAAAAAATTTTCTATTGAAAATTTTGGGTTAAAAAAATTTTGCAATAGAAAATTTTGCGTTAAAAAAATTTTTCTATAGAAAATTTTTGGTTAAAAAAACTTGTCTTTATAAAAAATTTTCTATAAAAATTTTTTGTTAAAAAAATTTTTCTATAAATTTTTCGTTAAAAAAATTTTTCTATAGAAAAAATTTCATTAAAAAAATTTTTCGTTAAAAAAATTTTTCTATAGAAAATTTTTCGTTAAAAAAAATTTTACTATAGAAAATTTTTCGTTAAAAAAATTTTTCTATAGAAAATTTTTCGTTAAAAAAATTTTTCTATAGAAAATTTTTCGTAAAAAAATTTTTTCTATAGAAAATTTTTCGTTAAAATTTTTTTTACGAAAATTTTTTGTTAAAATTTTTTTTTACGAAAATTTTTTGTTAAATTTTTTCTTAAAATTTTTTTTACGAAATTTTTTTATAGAAAAATATAGAAATATAGAAATTTTTTAGTTAAAAAAATTTCTCAATAGAAAATTTTATATTAAAACGTTTTTCTATAAAAAATTTTTATATAGAAAATTTTTTGTTGAAAAAAATATTTATAGAAGATGTTTCTTTAAAAAAATTTTTTATAGAAAATTGTTTGTGAAAATTTCTATATAGACAATTTTTGTTAAAAATATTTTTGTAACAACAATTTATCTTTAAAAAATTTTTATATAGGAACTTAAAAAAAAAACTCGCGACCATCAAAAAAATATTTTTATAGAAAAATTTTCATTTTACTGAAAAAAAATTGTATAGAAAATTTTTTCGTTAAAAAATTTTCTATACAAAACTTTTCAATACGAAATTTTTTCTCGTTTAAAAGATTTTTCTATAGAACATTTTTGGTTAAAAAGAAATTCTAAAGACAATTAGACAATTCGTTTAAAAAAAATTCTATAGAAAATGTTTCTATAGAAATTTTTTTGTTAAAAAAAAGTTTCTATAGAAAATTTTTCGTTATAAAAATTTTTCTATAGAAAATGTTTCTTTAAATTTTTTGTTAAAAAAACATTTCCATAAAAAATTTTTCGTCGAAACAATTTTTCTACAGAAAATTTTTCGTTAAAATAATTTTTATATAAAAAAAAATTTTCCACAGAAAATTTTGCCTTTAAAAATTTTTTCTCTAGAAAATTTTTGTTTAAAATAATTTTTTTATAGAGAGTTTTTCATTAAAAAATTTTTCTAAAAAATATTTTTTTTATAGAAAATTATTCATTAAAAATTTTTTTATTTTTATTTCGTCGGAATTGGTTTAATTTGAATGATTTACAGTAAAATACTATAAAAGTTTTATTAACCTGTTGAATACTGGACTACATTTGTCCTCAGTGGTGTAGGGTATTATAAGCTCAGGCTTCATACTAGTCCTTGAAGTCCTTCAAACTTGAATTTTTATAATAGAATCATATATATTTCATAATAATTTATAGTTATTGCCTTCATTTTTTTTTTCTGAATATACAAAAATATAAACTCTCCTGTCTGTAGTAGTTTTTTGTTTTTTTTTTCATTTAAAGTTAATTTAAATTTTCTTTCTTTTTACTACATTTGCAGCTCTTATTTCTGTCCTGTTTCACAATTTTTTTCTATTTAAACTTTTATTACTTTTGGAAGGAGCAGGAAGAAAGTGCTTATAATAAATAGGTTTTTTTTTAAGCTTGTCGGCCAAATTATGTTTGTCCAGAGTAAAAGTATAATAACACTATAAAATAAAACTTACACAAAAAAGGAAATACGAGTACAAAATATTACCTGGTATACTTCAGTTTTTAAACTAAAACTGACTTTTATTTTAGCCTGTAGTTTCGCCCTTAAAGCTCAAGTACGTGTTAACAAAATAAAGCAGATTGTGTTTTTGTTTTTTTTTTTTTTTGTTTATAAAGAAACACTAAATTTTGTCAAAATAAGCAAAATTTAATAGTTGTGATTTTCTACTTTTTTATATTCCCTTTATCTTAAAGGATTTAAGAATAAAATCCTTAAATTTGCTACACAATGTGAGTGTGTGTATTTTATTTATTTGTATGTGATAAAATTGTAAAATGTTGTTGAACTTTGTGATTTCTGTAAAGCAAATACATATATTTTTGTCTGCCTTTCTATTTTTTGGGGGAAACCTTTTAAGCAACAATTTTCTAGATTTGGGTTCTTAAATAAAAGTCAACAATAAAAATCATGACCTAAAATATTGTAGTATATTAACACTAAATAGAAATAATTTGATTGAAATTGAGATAAATTTAATTGGTACTAAATAAGAAAGTAAATACCAAATAGTATTTATTTTAAAAAAAGCATTATTTATAGAGAACCAAAATTTCGATAATTTAACATAACCTACGGCTGACTCTTAGTCTATGTCATAGCCTTTGTTTAAGTCTTCGTCTGTGTATTAGTATTCATCTTAGTCTATGTCTTAGTCTATGTCTTAGTCTATGTCTATGTCTTAGTCTATGTCTTAGTCTATGTCTTAGTCTATGTCTTAGTCTATGTCTTAGTCTATGTCTTAGTCTATGTCTTAGTCTATGTCTTAGTCTATGTCTTAGTCTATGTCTTAGTCTATGTCTTAGTCTATGTCTTAGTCTATGTCTTAGTCTATGTCTTAGTCTATGTCTTAGTCTATGTCTTAGTCTATGTCTTAGTCTATGTTTTAGTCTATGTCTTAGTCTATGTCTTAGTCTATGTCTTAGTCTATGTCTTAGTCTATGTCTTAGTCTATGTCTTAGTCTATATCTTAGTCTACGTCTTAGTCTGTGACTTAGTCTATGTCATAGTCTATGTCTTAGTCTATGTCTTAGTCTATGACTTAGTCTATGTATTAGTCTATGTCTTAGTCTATGTCTCAGTCTATGTCTTAGTCTATGTCGTAGTCTATGTCTTAGTCTACTTCTTAGACTATGTCTTAGTCTATGTCTTAGCCTATGTCTTAGTTTATGTCTTAGTCTATGATTTAGTCTATGTCTTAGTCTATGTCTTAGTCTATGTCTTAGTCTATGTCTTAGTCTATGTCGTAGTCTATGTCTTAGTCTATGTCTTAGTTTATGTCTTAGTCTATGTCTTAGTCTATGTCTTAGTCTATGTCTTAGTCTATGTCTTAGTCTATGTCTTAGTCTGTGTCTTAGTCTATGTCTTAGTCTATGTCTTAGTCTATGTCTTAGTCTATGTCTTAGTCTATGACTTAGTCTATGTCTTAGTCTATGTCTTAGTCTATGTCTTAGGCTACGTCTTAGTCTATGTCTTATTCTATGCCTTATTCTATGTCTTAGTCTATGTCTTTAGTCTATGTCTTAGTCTATGTCTTAATCTATGTCTTAGTCTATGTCTTAGTCTATATCTTAGTCTATGTTTTAGTCTATATCTTAGTCTATGTCTTAGTCTATGTCTTAGTCTATGTCTTAGTCTATGTCTTAGTCTATGTCTTAGTCTATGTCTATGTCTTAGTCTATGTCTTAGTCTATGTCTTAGTCTATGTCTTAGTCTATGTCTTAGTCTATGTCTTAGTCTATGTCTTAGTCTATGTCTTAGTCTATGTCTTAGTCTATGTCTTAGTCTATGTCTTAGTCTATGTCTTAGTCTATGTCTTAGTCTATGTCTTAGTCTATGTCTTAGTCTATGTCTTAGTCTATGTCTTAGTCTATGTCTTAGTCTATGTCTTAGTCTATGTCTTAGTCTATGTCTTAGTCTATGTCTTAGTCTATGTCTTAGTCTATGTCTTAGTCTATGTCTTAGTCTATGTCTTAGTCTATGTCTTAGTCTATGACTTAGTCTATGTCTTAGTGTATGCCTTAGTCTATGTTTTAGTCTTTGTCTTAGTCTATATCTTTAATTTAATTTAAAACAAGTAAGAAAGTGCTATAGTCGGTCAAGACCGACCATACGATACCCTTCACGATTATGGTCAAAGGTGTTCTTTTTCCTGTGTAAAAACAAATATTTGCTAAATTTTGCCATCATACAAACATTTTCTCAAAACTTTTATATTTAAGCTGTTTTTGTCATTTTGACTTATATGGGGGCTAGGGTCAAATGTGGACCGACTATCTTGAAATTTAGCAAATTGATTACAATTGTTACATAAATTATGTGTGCAAAAAATGAACTTCAATTTTGTATTATCTTTAGATTTACGAGCGTTTTAGTGATTTTTGTCTCATTTAGTGAGTTTTGACAGAAGAGTTTGTATAGGAGCTATGGTCAAATGTGGACCGATTTCAAAATTTGGTACAGTGATTTTAGTTTACATAAGCAGTATTTGTATTAAATTTCATGAAAAAATATTGATATTTGTGGCCAACATATCAATTCCGGGAAGTGGAACCTATGGGAGGTACCCCTTTCCACCTATGATGGTGAAGGGTATAAACATATACAAAAATTTAAAATAATTTTTGTTTGGTTTTTTATATTTTTTTAAAATATGATACAACAGCACCTGAAACACAAACCTAAATATAATATCTCGAACACCAAAAAAAAGAAACCTCCTGAATTTCTACATTTATTCTACTTGACAAATGACGTCTATAAAGTTTTAACAAGAACGAAATAAAAATGTTATGTGTGAAATCTAAAGACTTCTTCTTCAATTTGTTCTTGTGGCAAAATAAACAGACAAAAAATATGTTTTTCTTTTATTAAACTTTTTTTGAGCAAATACTCGTACTTTTAATTTAAACATTTTTTTAACGAATTTCTTAAGAGGGTTTTTCTCAGAACGAATTCATGCACAAAATACACATAAACTTTAGCCCTTTTAGGTGCTTTGGTTTGGAAGCAAACAAAGCTTAAAAGTGTTTTCCTAAGGGGAGGAAATTGTAAAGAATTTTTGCCACAAATATTTGCTAAATTAATACATACGATTTAGCTTGAGAATGTAAATAAAAAGAAAGCAGTAGGAACTTTTTATATTCGGTCAAGCCCGAACATATGGTACCCTGCGCCACAGAGGTTAAATTTAGTCCATTGTTTTAGAAAGATTAAGTTAAATGTATAGATATTGATTTTACCTCAGATAAGTAAGATAAATTAAAGTTATTACCAGACCTCATTTTCTAAAGGTCAGTTTTATAGGAGTTATCCAAAAACACTGTCAAGACCAAGATACACATACAGAATTAGTTTTGACAGACTAACGTTTCTACAAGAATAACATAACCACAAATTTGTTATACCTCTATACATATGGCGGTGTAGGGTGTAGAACACTTCAACCTTGATGATATGTGTAATAAATTAAAAAAATAAGTTCATAAAAAATATATGTATGTAAGTATATTTTGAGTTTTTTTAATTTAATTCAAGGAAAACCATTTGATTCCTGTAAAATTAATTTAAATATGTTTATGATGAAAAATATATTATTCAGAGACCGAATATTGTTTTATTTTTTAAATCAATCAAGTATAAATATCATTGCCGATGAAAATTTATTTTCATTTCGATCGATGAATAAAAAAGAGGGATTTATATTTGAAATATAAATATCCCTCATGTTGAAAATTTTAAATATCTTTAACGATAAATATCAGAACAGAAAAATATTTTATTGATTGTTTTATTTTTGAACTTCTGTTTTGACTTCGAAAAAATAAAATATTTTTGAAATTTTAAAATTTTCCACAATGAATGTATGAATATGTTTCCAATTAATTGGAATGTTTTTGGTCATCGAAGTTAAACCTAATAATCCTAATGGAACTATTGGTGGTTTCTTTGATTCGCAAAACCATTTCAATTTGCAACAATAAATTCAAATTTGCAACAATAATTGAATTTATTGTTATTTAAACGTCCTAAAGAGTTTTTATACCAGGACAAATCTTCTTCTTCTTCTGTCATCCTTGACTCCCAGTATTGCATAGGGCATAGGAGGATGCAGCAGTTGCCTAGCGTCTCCAGTTACCAGGTAAGAACTGTATCCAATTCCCACTCTTACCTCCTCGTGGTACATCTTGGAAACCTAAGCAACCTAGTTTTAGATGCGGTAAACAACCCATGTGGGATTCTAGGTCAGGGGGGTTACCGCGTAACTCGATTCGAAAGAAATTATTTTCGAAACCAATGCTTTAAGCATACAAATTCGAACAGTTTTTTTTCGAATCGAGATACGCAGTAACCCCCCAGGGCTTATATAAGAAAATTATTTACGAAAATGCAGGGTCTGTTCAAAATGTTAGTTGCGGCTGCAAACGAGCGTCTGTCTCGGATCGAGCGGATTGCTATACAAACGTGGCTTGTTTCTTTGGACCCATCACCCATCGACTTAGCACATACGATGTTTTAAGCATGTATAGAAACAACATTACAGAATATACTACTCCAAGGGGTAGTCATGTGAGAAATCCCCCTGCTATGGCAGTTGGCACAAGGATTTTAGAATTGCCTAATCTATGCATTAACCTAAACATTATGACGAATGAAACCAGGAAAAATACAGAAATAAAATTTAAATATTTTCTATCAAAATTTTTTTTCATCGGATGAAAAAAGATGAAAATTATTTTGAACTGATAAATATCCCAAACGATTTTTTTATTTTTTATTTTCATCGGATTGAAAAACAATACAAAATTTTTCGAACAATTAAAAATCATTAGGGATTTTTATTATTTTTTAAACTTCAATGATTGTTTTTGTATGGATTAAAATATGTAAATATTGTTTTAAAAGTATTAATATTCGGTCTCTGATATTATTTAACAGAATCAAACATAGGCAAAGACTGAAACTTATACTAGAACATAGACTAAGCAATAGACCAAGGCATAGACTAAGACATAGACTAAGGCATAGACTAAGGCATAGACTAAGACATAGACTACAGACATAGGCTATGAAATAGACTATGACATAGACTAAGACATAGACTAAGACATAGACTAAGACATTGACTAAGACATAGACTAAGACATAGACTAAGACATAGACTA